>MNCI01003473.1:729043-769454 GCA_015680685.1 Gnetum montanum
CCTTGGTTACCAAACGCTAATCATTGCTGGGATCACCAAGCGTAACGCATGTGCTCGAAGCGGTCGTACTGAGACACTTAACTAGGAGAGAAGGCTTGAGAGAGATTTAATAACTAATAAAGCATGTAAATGATAAATAGTAAATAATAGTAAATAAAATTCCTATTTAGCCTATTCCATGCACTGCAAGGTTTATCCAAGAAGTTCTTCTTTATTTCCGTACACAAACTTGTGTTCAGGTACAATGTCTGCTAGAATAAAGATCCGTTCACTTTGGAGCTCCTACTATGGGCACATCAAAAATATTCAATCTCTGGAGGGATCAAACTACCAGATTTTTGCTATGGTCTAGGCCTAGAATGAGAAACAAGGGAGAGCCACCTCTTATTTATAGACTTGGCAGCACACCGCGATATCGCGTATGCGATATTGCAGGGGACGACGCGATATCGCCGCGGACGCGATATCGTGTACGTGATATCGCCGCCCATGCGATATCGTGTCCCATCAATTTTCATGACACATATTGATATCATTTGATTATGAGCACAATTTCATTGCTAGGGAATGAAGATATCAATTTGCACTACTAGCATGATGCTAATTAACTATCGAAGGACATAGCCATCACAATACAATTTGATGCTTTATAACCGATCTCCATCAAATTGTTTGATGAAGATCAATATACCCAAATAATAACATTTTCTAAATTATGATGAAAAATTTTCTAGTATAAATGAAAAGCTTGATGTTTGATAGTGGGTATCAAATACTAGGAGAAGCCCACATCAAATTAAAATCATTTTTTGAAACTTTTCCATTTGTAAATTTCCAAAGAAGATTTGTTAAATCTTGTGGAAATCATCAACCATTGGAGTTCATTGATGCATTGTTGAAGTTGTTGCATTATAGAAACAACAAGGTAGGGTCACAAATTACATGAAGTCTCTATTATAATATTCTGTTATCTATGCTAATATTATATGATTTTAAGTTTAAATCATTGAATTTCCACTCTTGAACTTGAGATTAGAAGTTAGGATGAAATTTATGATTTTACTTATGAGTGGTAGTCATAGGTGTGGGATTTTAATTGAATTTGGATCTAACCATTTATTATCTTGATGATATCTTTAACTTTGAATCGTTCCTCCATGGATACAACTCACGGGTTAGTCATAGAGGAGGTGATATCTCTACAATGAAGGTAATCTAGCATCAAACTTCAATTGGCTCATCAATTTGGCATTGTTGTTAGGGAGGCTAGCAAATTTAATCATCATCAAGGACTTAGTATGTTTTTTAGATTTCTTTTAGAAATCTAGATTTCCTAAAAAGGTACACACCATTTTCATTTCCATTTCTTTTGTTAGTAATTCTAGAAATGGTTTCTTTTAACTTTTTTGCTTATAAGAAGAAAAGAAAAAATATTAAAAATAAGGAAAAGGTAAAATCACAAGAATCAGTTCTCCTAATTCTTAAAATTGAAGAAATTTGCAAAAAATTGCAATTAAGGCAATAATTATAGGGGTAATTAATTCAATTTGCAAACTTTTAGGATTAGTTGCCCATGAATATGTTAAAGAAGAGTGTGTTTGTTTAATGAAACTAAGCAACACAAAAATCCAACATGAATTCAACCACCTAGAAACACCACTAGCTATTATAAATGCACCCAAATCAATTTGAAATGAATACAGGAGGAACAACACCAACCTAGTTCTATTTCCTTCACCTCCCTTAAGAAACAAAGCAATGATAAAAAGGGAAATCCAACAAAAAATTTTAATCTAGAAAAAGAAAATTTTAAATTTTCCACATCTTTAAACCCTCTTTTTGACATACCAATAATTATGATGCAAACCATGAATTGAACTATGGTAGCAAGTTCTCAAAATTTAAGCTTTAGCCAAATATTGAGTAACATGTCCATCATTGGATGAACCACCCAACCTATGAATACATTAAATATTTAAACTCCCATCACTTCAGTAGCCTTTATTTCCATAGCAAGTCCAATTGTGACCCCAATTGTAGCTACTACTTTTACAATTAGATCCCCTTCACATCATACACCTCCACTTTCATATGGTTCAATTCCTTTTTCTTTCAATGGTATAGGCTCTAATATTCTAATTGGATAAGCCTATTAAGGACAAACTCTTAGGGACTTATTAAACCAAAGAATACCAGTAATACCTCAAGGGCCTTTAGCTTTTTCCTAAGGTAGGGATGTTGGAGTAAAAAATATTCATTTACTGACTATTTTTAAGGGGACCATTGACAAAGATCTGGTTACTCATATAAGAGAATTTGAAACCACACTTGCAATGTTGGCTCCTCAAAGTGGAAATAGAACTAAAATGATTGCCTTAAAATCAACCTTGAAAGACAAAGTTGATTTTTTACTACAAAAACTTAGGACATAAATTAGCTCAAAGAATGAATTCAATGTTGCCTTTCTCTAAAGATTTATTTCCAATGACAATTGTACTCGTTAAGAAATAAATTGATGAGTTTCATGCAATAAGAAGATGAGGAATATGAGGGTACTTTTGATAGGTTCAAGGGGTTGTGTTTGAAAAATCCCAACCATGGATTTTTAGCCCATCAACTTATCCAAACCTTTGTAGAAGGCCTATAACCATACTATAGAAAAAATGTGAACTTTGCGTGTGGAAAAAATATATTGAATGTAACACTGAAGGATGGCTAGAGAATAATAGATTCATTAGTTGATCAAAGTAATAGATGGCCAAAACCTAACATCATGTAAGGAATGA
Source organism: Gnetum montanum (assembly GCA_015680685.1). Taxonomy (NCBI): domain Eukaryota; kingdom Viridiplantae; phylum Streptophyta; class Gnetopsida; order Gnetales; family Gnetaceae; genus Gnetum; species Gnetum montanum. Next base: position 731,830 of record MNCI01003473.1, read on the forward strand.
TCTAAGAAACTGAATAACTAAATAAAAAAGTTGATGAGTTAACTTGTTTAATAAAGAAACAGGCCCATATGATGCAAGGTGAGGTATGTTACCTTTGTGGTAGGAAACAATATGATTACACCACCTACAAGCCTTAGCCTATTGTCATGAGGAAGTATAAAAATCTATGAAGGCTTTCCAATAATATAGAAGTCAACCAATAGCCATATTCCAACAAAGGGGATCTTTCCAACAATAGTATTTGCAAAATAATTATAGATCTTTTAATAGCCAAATTAGTCAACACTTGGATAGACTCACTCAAAGTATTATTTCCTTTATTTAAGAAAGCCAAAAATTTATGAATGAGACAATAAGATGATTCCAAGACCTAACAAAGAATGAATTACCTTCCCAACTAGATCCAAATATCACGTTACAAAGGAAGAGTAAGGAAAAATTTTATTCTGTTATCACTAGGAGTGGAAAAATTATTGAGCCTAGACCTATAAAGAAGGTTAGTTTTCAAGAAGAAGAGACAGAAGGAAAGAATCAATCACATATAATGAATGAGGGAAGTAAATAATCAATTGAAGAGGGAGAACAACCATTAAACTCTCCTCCTTTGAATAGGAGAATAATCTCACCTCCATTCCCTAAACAATTGCAAGAGGAATTCACAACCAAAGCACATATAAATTTTTTTTTAATTAATTATACTTATACATTCCATTAGACCAAGCTATTAGAGACACACCTTTTATGCTAAATACTTGAGGGAATTATGCACAAAAAGGAGAAAAAAAATTTCTAGAAAAGTTTATTTGGTTAACAATTTTTATCAACCTATAAAAAGCCAAGAAGTTCCAAATACCAAGATCTGGGAGTTCCTACAATCCCAATAAGAATAAATGGAAAGAAAATTCAAAATTCCCTATTGGATTTAGGAGCTAGCATCAATATTATGCTACTTGAGATGGGTAGGTCCCTTGATTTGGAGGACATAAGGAAAGTTAATATGACAATATCTTTGGCTGATGGGTCAATTGTTAAATGCATTTAATTGTAGAGGTTGAAAAAGGAAAATATCCAATTGATTTTATTATATTAGAAGTAAGAGATCCAAATTATTACCCCATTATATTAGGTAGACATTGGTTAGCAACAACTAATGCAATAGATAATTATAGATCAGGGCAACTCTAATTATCTTTTTTTCATCCTAACTTTTATGCTTAATATATATGTCAAAGAAAAATAGGACCAATTGAACCAAGATATCAAAGAATCAAGAATGCTTTATACAATACCCACATCAACAATGACACAAGATAGAGAAACATTAGTATTAAACAATTTTGAGGAAGGACTCTTAGATCACTCCACAAAAGAACAAAAAGATCTTCTTGATCAAATTTTAAATTTGGGATCAAGGAGTATAGGAGAAATAATTCAACCACTAAGTAATTATTCCTTAGAACTTCAAGAATTACCTAGAAATCTTAAGTACATTTTCCTTGATAAAAATAAACCTTTCAATAATAAATTTCCAGCTTTTCAATGAGCAAGAAGTACAATTAGTAAAAGTTTTAAAAAGAAAGTATTAGGCATTTGCATGGAGTTATGAGGACCTCCATTAAGGAATTTCATCCAACATATGGCAACATCACATTTATCTTGAAGACAACATTAAATTGGTTCGAATTCCCCCTAGAAGAATCAATCTAGCCTTGAAGAAAATTGTTAAAGATGAAATCTCTAAGCTTTGGAAGAAAGGAATTATTTATCTAATAGTTGATAGGAAATGGATAAGCCCCATCACTGTAGTACCTAAAAAGGAAAAGAAATGATGAGTTTGTGTGAACTATAGAAAAATTTATCAAAACATAAAAGAAGATCATTTCCCCCTATCCTACATAGATTAAATTTTGGAGAGATTAGAAGGGCATGAGTACTATTGCTTTTTGGATGGGTTTAGTGGTTACAATCAAGTAGCCATTGCACTAGAAGATCAGCATAAAACAACCTTTACATGTCCATACAAAACCTTTTCTTACCATTAAATGCCTTTTGGTCTTTGTAATGTACTTGCTACCTTCCAAAGGGCTATGATATTAGTGTTTTCTGATATGTTAGAAGAATATGTAGAAATATTCATGGATGATTTTTCAATATATGAGGATACTTATGAAAAAATACTAAAACACTTGGAATGTGTCTTACATAGATGTATTGATAAGAACTCAAAACTAAGTTGGGAAAAGAGTCATTTAATGGTCACAAGTGGTGTAGTTTTAGGACATGTAATTTCTAAGGAAGAAATAAGAATGGATGAGGAAAAAATAAAATTAATTTCCAAACTTCTAGCTACAAAAAACTTAAAGAATCTACGATCCTTTTTAGGACATACTAGATATTATAGATGATTTATTAAAGACTTCTCAAAAATAGCCAAACCACTTTATATGCTCTTAGAAAAGGATGCTCCTTTTACATGGATTGATGACTGCCAATAAGCATTCTCTGAACTCAAAAAGAAAGTAACTATTGCCCCTATACTTAATGCACCTAATTGGGATTTTTCATTTGATTTTATGTGTGAGGCCAGTGACATAGTTGTGGGAGAGTCTTGGGACAATACATAGACAATAATCTAAGAGTAATTGATTATGTTTCTAAAATTCTAGATTAAGCCCAAGTGAATTGTACAACTACTAAAAAAGACCTTTTGGTCATTGTATATAATTTGGATAAATTTAGGCATTATTTAATAGGATATAAAACTAGATTTTACATTGATCATTCAATTATTAAATTTCTAGCAACCAAAAAAATAGAAAATGCTAGGATAATGAGGTGGTGTCTACTACTCCAAGAATTTGATCTTAATATTTTATACAAAAGGGGAAGGAAAAATGTTGTGAAAAAAAAATATTTCTAGACTGGAAACCAAGGAAGAAAATAGGACAAAATGAGTATTTAGTGATAAGTTTCCTGAGGAACAACTCTTTTCAATAAAGAAAGATCCTTGATTTACTGATATAGCAAATTACCTTACCAGTATGAAAACACCAACTTAATGGAGTAAAGAGGAGAAGAAATATTTTCTAAGAAACATCTCCAAATACATTTGGAATAAACCATACCTTTATAGAATATATAAGGATAATGTAGTAAGAAGATGTGTAGCTGAGGATGAGCAACAAGAAATCTTACACATGTGTCATAATGATCTTTGAGATGGACACTTTGATGGTTGAAGAACCACTATAGAAATCCTAAAAAGTGGATTTTACTAGCCTACTATATTTAGAGATGCTCATAAATATGTCCAAGTATGTGATAAATGTCAAATAATAGGGGAAATGATAAAAAGACAAGAGATGGCACTTAATCTAATCTTAATAATGAAACATTTTTAATGTATGGGGTATAGACTTCTTAGAACCATTTCCACCATCTAATGGATGTCAATATATTTTGGTTTGCATACACTATGTAACTAAGTGGGTGGAAGCTAAAGCTACCCTAACAAATGATGTTAAAGTAGTTGTAGCTTTTCTACAGGAACATATTTTGACATGATTTGGAACCCCACAAGAAATCATAAGTGATTAAGAAATTTACTTTGTAAATTGAATAATGGAGAAATTCCTTAAGTCTTATGAAATCCAACATTAGATAGCTATTGCCTATCATCCTCAAACAAATGGTTAAGTGGAAAATGCAAATAGAATCATTCTAAAGATCCTTACAAAAACCATATGTGCTAGGAAGAAAGAATGGTCTAAAAAATTACAAGATGCACTTTGGCCTTATAGGATTACATATAAACCAAATTTAGGATATTTACCTTATTAAATGGTTTATGGAAAATAATGTTTATTATCTATAGAGATCAAATGCCAATCTTTACAATTATCACAATGATTAAATTTTGATGAAGAAACAAACTAAGACTTTAGAATGACTCAAATACATGAACTTGATGAAATACGTTTGCATGCACTTGACAAGTAAAGAATCATTAAAAAAAATGAATATTATGCTTGATAAAAATATATTTAAGAAATATTTCTCAATAGGTGATAAAGTCCTATTATACAACATGAGACTACATAAATTTCCAAGGAAGCTAACAACTTGATAGGAAGGCCCCTACTTAGTATTACACTCCCATAGTAATGAAAGTGTCCTAATTGCACCTATTGAAGGCTTATCTACTATATTTTCAATAAATTCCTAAATACTTAAGCAATATCATCAACAAAAAATAGAGGAACTGGGAGAGGATGAGTTAGTAGAGTTGAGTGATCCAACTTACCTTGAGGACAAGTTAGAAAACAAAATGATTCAATTAGAAGTCCAAGCTATGGGAATTAACTTCAAGAAAACACATTATTCAATATTGTAATATAATAATTTGAACATAATAGTCTACAACGTTTGACTTGAAAAATTTAGAGGACAATAGGAAACTCTATTGTTAGTTGGAACTCTAAACAATTAATTAGCATCATGTCTAGAATGCATAGAAGAAGGGAAATTCCCCCTACCTTGAGATAGGTCAGTTTAAACTTAAAATCAAAATAGGAAAAGCCTTAGATTAATAAAAAAAAATACCTATGTATAATAATTCTTTTGTTTTTTCTTTCCACAATATTCTTTAAGTTTAAAAATTTCTTAAGTCATAGGAGAAATAACTAAGTTAGGTTCACGATTATTAATGAATGGTTCTATTAATTAGTTACTTCGATAAGTCAATAAGGTGGAATGAGTATGTCATATTGGGGATAGCAAAAAAGGTGGAACAAGAATTTGAAATTGGATAAGTGCCCATGTGAGCAACCCATTAAACAAGTCCAAAAATACCATTGGCTCCCACAAGAACCTCATGCTTGAAGAAGACCTGGAAAAAAAAGGAAACAACAAAAAGAGAAAGAGAAGTTGTTCATATTGAAAAAATGGTCCCACAAGAACCTTCAACCATGAGTAGGGCCACACTCCCACAAGAACCTTACAGTTGAGATGATGGTCAAAGCTCATACTCTAAAGCATCCAACAGGAACCCCCTTTTGTAAGTCTAGTGTATATGGATGGAGCAGTGATTTCTCATAATAAATTTCTATGCCATTCCCTTTGAGCTAGGATATGACACTAAACAAGATGGATTAACCTATCTATGATTTTGTTTAAATATCTACCATTATTTTTGAACGTTCACATTACTTAGATTATTTAGTTCCTTGGCTTGTGCTACTTCATATCGTGAAGAGTATTATTTATTAAATCTCTCTACATATTTACTATCCCTATTGTGCTTCTATATTGTTGTTCATGTCCCTCCAATTTTTCATTTGGCTACCATCTATTGTGTCCAATGATAATTAAAACTCTAGGGTCTTCCATTTGTTTCCCATGCTGCCTTTCATAGGTGTTAGTGGTTGAGACCCTTGCTATGGCCAAGCATTATGAATATTAATGATTGGAAGCCCAAAGCTTACTAGTATCTTATACATATAAGAGATTATATAAAACCCATGGCACTCTTGCATTTGGTATGTTCTCTTGGTAAACCCAAATCCACATTGCATTAGTAACTATTTAACTAATTATCCTAGGCATGGAACATACCCTAGCTTAATTAGGAGGAAGCAAATAACCAACTTTAAATGGATAGGATAATAGGGTATAACCAACATGGAAGCTGATCCAAGAGTAAGTTAGGGAATGAGTTTGTTGTAAGAAATGCATCTCATATCCTTAAAACTTAGGAAAGTTGGAGATCTTGAGATAGTAAGACATCCTTGCAACAAATGAAGTAAACCTTGTGAGATGATGTTTACCCCAAATAATCCTAGGAAGGGCCTTCCTAACTAAGTTATATGTGGATTCCTACCATAATAATAAGAATTAATTATAAAAAATGTAAAAACAATAAAATTTCATAAATATTATTAAGCAAATAAATTTATTATCCTATTATCGATTCATATCACAATATGTGATGAATGGCGATTAATAAAAATTGCTTTATTAAAGGACATTGCAGGTTTGATGTTCATGGATATCATGTATAATAATAAAAATTTTAGGAACCCACCAATATCGAGAGACATTGCAAATTTGATTTCTTGTCATAAATAAAATTTTGGTATATCAATTGACACGATGTAGATCAATAGGTATAGAAAGATAGTCTAGGTTATCACTAAAACTATCGATTTCTTTGATCTAAATCGATATCTTAATATTCAGAGATACTAATTCACATTGATTGAATCAATATGAATCAATAAAAAATAAATTTTTCCAAATAACTTATGTTTGAATAGTGTGGCCACAATGAACTTCGATATATTTCTTAATTCATATCAATTTATATCAAGCAACTCCATGAGAATCAATAAGAATAAAATTTTCTCGAATGTTTCACATTTTAATAGCATAATCATGATGAGCTTCAATATCTTAAAAGCCTATGAACTATGGTTATCTATTGGTATCAATTCCATGACATAGTTTCACCTAAAGTTTAGCAAATCATATTGATGTAGTGATGAAAACTAATATATTAGAAATACAAAAAAATCTTATAAAAGCAATGGGATAAATAGTAAGGTAGTGGCTTCTTATAAAAGCCACTACCCACCCATGGGATAAACATTATCCTAGAATCTTATGTCATAAATCTAGGGCCATTGACTTCCTTCTTAATCCATTCCTTTTTGCATCCTTGTAACACTCCAGTTAGATTTAAGGGAACACAATGAAGTGGGATATACATGTGCAACCCCTCATTCTCTCTTTGCCACTAGTAAGTATATCTTACCATGAGAATTTGATTTTGTAATCTAAGGTAGAAATGACATTTTTTGTTTTTCCATAGCTTCCATGCACAAGTATAATTTAAATGGTTGGATTATCCACCATGGACCAACATGCCAAGGTAAGCATGGAAATTACTAAAGAAATTGTAGATAACTTTAGATGCTTAATTTTCTTGTCATATTTTAGGCCCCTAGGAATGAATGATTAAAAATATCTCCTTAGCATCATGAAGTAGATTACTTTGAGTGGTTTAACCACATAGATGTGGCCATGAGGTAGCAATTGAAAATAATGGGGTGTGTGGATTTCATCCAATCCCCCATTGATTAGCTTTACCAAGAAGAAGTCTTGGAGTTTTATAGAAACCTCATAGATCATTTGATGAAGGTAGATCCTTTAGAGTGTTAGTTGATTTCCTTGGTGAGAAAAATGTGAGTAAAGGTAATTACAACAAGGCTCCAAGGGTGGTTTGTTCTATTGACTAGAGGGGATGACATCTTCAAACTTAAGGCTAGCATGGAGGAGAAATATGACATCTTCCACAAATTTATTGGTAAATCTAACTTTAAGAGGTTGCAAATTCAAGGTTTACATTTTGTAAACCTTTGGCCATTGCACCATGTGATGACAAGGATGATCATCATGAACACCCTACCATCTATGACGTATGTTTTGAGTTCAACCCTCTAAGTAATGAAGGATTTGAAGTTTAGGGAGGAAGCAAACTTTGCCTATCTTCTAATTAGATACATGGCATACCATTATAATGATGATTCACTCAAGCTTTACTTTTCCTTTCTTATTTTATCCATTCTTCAAAAGTCTAGGGTTCTAGAACCTCAAAATACTATGAAGGTGCACCTCATAGTGCTTAAAAAGGACACCTTCACCTTTTCCTTGAAGATTTACATCAAGGATGGCTCATTTGTAAAAGAGTTAGAGGATCTAGATTCTTCATTGGCACTAAAGGCCAATGAAGCTTGTGAATCTAGATAAGAAGTCTAAGCCTAGCTTCATGAAGTTAGATCCACTTAATGAGAGATCCTATCCATGTTGGAAAAGGTTAGTTCCACCCTTATCGCCATGGATAAGAGCGTAGTAGACATTGAAAAGAATTTTAACCCTTAAATAAGTGATGATGACAAGGGGGTGGAACCTTCTCATTTTGAAGAAGACATGAAGGTTGAGAAAGGATCAAATGCTTGATCCTTACATCAATATCCATTTTTGGTTTTTATTGTTATGATCATTAAGTCATTGTGGGGTAATTGGACAAGTGAAATTTTGTTATTTACTTTTAAAATACTGGAATCATAGATGATATGTTTAATGTTTGTTTAATTTTGATCATGTATATATGTACAGATAGATTGTAGCATGGTGATGAGTGGTGAGTCAACCCAACATCCAAGCATATGAATCACTAAGCATTCACATGTGATCCAATTGAATTTCATGGACTTATAGCCTTCTATGTACATTGGTCACTAGGAATTGAAACTAACTTTTGTAATCGTTCTCTTTCCAATTACACTTGTGAAATGCAAAGATATGGTTAAGTGAAACTGAGGCATATGATTTTTATCATTTTACGTTTTATGTTCTAAGTCACCTAAGAACAAAGAATACAGAATGGAAGGTATTTAATTTCTAATTCAATCTAACTAGCTAACATTTAACTAATCCTAACATAAGCATCTATTCCCACTTGCTGTACACATCCTAAACATGTTTAACCCTACTAGGTTACCAGACATTAAGCATTACTGGGGTTACCAAGCACCAAGCATAAGGTCGAAGTGGTCATGCTTATGTGCTTAATTAATATCTATTTAATTTAGCTTAGTCTAGCTTAATTAATTACTAAATTACTTAAAACATTAAAGGAAATTTCTTAAAATATTAAATGTATAAAGGAAATAATTAATCTATTTAAAAGTGTTGCAAGGTTTATCAAAAAGCTCATTTTTATTGTTGCACAGAATGTTGTGCTTAAATACAGCAATACTTAAAAAAAGATCTGTACAGTCTTTGACTCCTATTGCAAGCACTTAGAAAAATATTCTAACTTTTGAATGAAAAAACTACAAGAGCTTTGCTACAACTATGAGACTTGTTTCTATAAATGCAGCTGGTAAGCATGTATTTATAGGTGAAAACAAAACTACATCGATGGGGTCATGTCAACACATCAAATCATGTATTAATGTGGCTGATTTGATGGGGTTGCATTGATGAGGCCACGTTGATGAGGCCTCATCAATGTAACCATTGATATAACTCATCATACCCCCATGACTAAATGAAAAATCATCTTTAAGTGAACAAAAGGAGGAACAAGATTCTTACAAAATTTTTGGAAGGTATGGGATTATTGACTAACTACTAACACACACAAACATAACACATACATGTAAATAAATACTAAGTACCCTAGTGTATGGAATTACAATCATTATAAAATTTTGGTGTTCAAGACAACAAAATTAAACACTAGGATAAAATTGATAAAAAAAAACGTCTCTAATGGTGTGGGGATAGTGAAGAAGTTCAAATGGTCCTAGGCAATGGAGGCTCCTGAGGCTCTGAAGAATCTTCTGTTGCTCTAGGTACACGTGGTTGTGATTGGCCTATAGCAATTGCAACCTCTAGTGGGAAGACATCCAACAATGTCTTCATCTTCTCCTCCTTACTCCTAGGATCATTCATGGTCCATGCCACATTGTGAATGTGGGCCAACTTGGGAACATCCTAGGGACAGAGCATTACCAAGAATAGCTCCTTCGCACTAGAAAACTAGGCAATGAAAAAATTGCATTCAACATTGAATGCCTTTACTACATTTTGCAACTCCTATTAGTCACTCATTCTCTTGGCCAAGTTCTTATCTTTGGACTGCTAATCAGTGAAGTGCTACCTGAGAACATCAAGTTTTACATTTTCCACCTCAAGCTTCTAATTTGTTTCTTTGTGCATCTTGAACATGGCCTCATACAACAAGTACGAGCTAGCCACTTACTTCTTCAAATTTAACCAAGGCCCTCCTACTATCAGCATTGCTAGGTTTGAGTAATGAAGGTTGGCAAGTTCCATATGCTTAGTCATCTCCTCAATTTGTAGCTCCCCCACGACAAAGTTGAAAGGAGGAGATTTGAAAAATTAAGGTTCTCCATCCAATGAGGTGTTTATTGAACTTGCTTTATTGGGCTAATGAAAAGGTTTAAGTTGTTGTATGTTGACTAGTTGCTTTTTTTTTGGTCTCTTAGGTTTGTAGATTGCCATGGCGTCAGAAGGAAAGGTTTCATAAATGATATAAGACCCTTCCCACAATGTTTGGAACTTGGTTCATTTTGAAACATGTGTGGGGTTCTAGTAAAGGATATTGTCTCCATGTTTAAGTTTGACTTTTCTTCTTCTAAGGTCATAACGTTGTTTGTTGAATGCCATGTGCACTTCATTCAATGATAGGGCTACCAATCTATTCTCATCTAGCACGTTAAGGTTGATCAATCTTTCTTTTTGTGCTAGGCTAAGTTCAAGGTTGAGGTCATAAGCTGTTGAAAATATACAGAGCTTAGAGTGGATAGGAAGAGTTGGTAATTTTTTGTACACCAGCTCATAGGGAGAGTAGCCCATAGGGAGTTTCCATGTGAAGCGGTCGGCCTAAAGGGCATCATTAAGTTTTGTGGTCCAACCTCTCCTATATTTTCTAACTATCCTTGTTAAGATCTTGGTGATCTCCCTATTGGTAACCTTAGCTTGATCGTTGGCTTGGGGGTGGTAAGGTGTTTATGTTTACCCCCAAGCATTGCATGAACTTGAGAAAAGTAGCACCTATAAAATTAGTACTATTATAAAAAATTAATGCATGTGGCACTCCAAACTTTTTTACAACACTTTTTTATAAAAATTGTGCAATAATGGAAGATGTATAGTTAGTGATAGTTGTTTCCTTTTCCCATTTGGTACAATAGTTAACAGTAGCTATTATGTACACCTTTTCATTTGACATGGTCATGATGGAACCTATGAAATCAATGCCCCAAATATTGAAGGATTCCAGTGATTGGATCCATTACTGGGATCCCTACATTTGAGCAATCATCCCACCATCTTGTTGACAGTGTTCACAAGAGCAGATGAATTGATGGGAATCGCTAAAGATTGTTGGCCAATAATACCCTACCATTAGGATCTTAATGGACATGCATATCTCTGTATAGTGGCCTTTACAAGGGCCCTCATGAGCATCTTAGAGAATGTGTAGTTGATTAGCATCAAGGACACACCAACGAATCAAGCCATCAATGCACACCTTGTAAAGGTATCTATTGATTTCATGAAGTACTTGGCTTGATGAAAAACTATTTTTCCTTTTAGTGCTTGAAGTCTTGTGGCATATCCTGAGTAAGAAGTGAAGTAAGGATGCCATCATACCATTTTGGTTCAGTGGGTACTTGTTCATTTATTACACCAGCAAAGAGGACTTCATTAGGAAATTGATCAAAGAGTGGGATCTCCTCCTCTTTGTTGTCTCATTGTAACTGAGACAAGTGATTAGTAACCATGTTCTCAGTTTCCTTTTGATCTACCATTGTAAGATTGAACTCCTATAAGATCACTAGCCATCAAATGACACAGGGGCTCACCATCAACTTGTTCATGAGAAAGCAAATGGCACTATGGTCAATGTGCACAGACACTTTAAATCCAAGCACATAGTGCCTAAATTTCTCCAAGGCATACACCATTGTCATTAGCTCTTTCTCTATTGTGGTGTAATTGAGCTATGCACCCATAATGCTTAGGCTTACATAGTGAATATAATAAAGACATTTCTTATCATCCAACTACATAAGCATTGCTCCCAAGGCATAGTTTGATGTGTCTGTCATGATGTGAAATGAATAGGACCAATTAGGTGCTTGTAAAATTAGAGTTTCTACAAGCTTCTCCTTAAACTGTTGGAATGCTTTTTCACATTCCTTGGTCCATATGAATGTAGCATCTTTCTTTGTGAGCTTAACCAATAGTTTAGCAATCTTAGAGAAATTCTCCATGAATTGTCGATAGTAACCAGTGTATCCAAGGAATGACCAAACATATTTAATGATTTTTAGTTGATGGGTTATTCCTTGAATGATCCTAATCTTTTCAGGGTTCACTTCAATCTCTGCTTGTGAGATTCTCTTGCCCCAACACAATGCCTTCCTAGATCATGAGATGGCTATTTTGCTAATTAAGCCAAAGACTGGTCTCCCACACCTTTTAAGCACTTACTCAAGGTAATACAAGGCTTGTTCAAATGTAGCACCATCGGTGGAAAATTCATCCATGAAAAATTCCACCCTTCTACCAATTTGTTGTTGAAAAATTCTCAAGAAAAGGCATTGGAAAGTTGTAGGAGCATTGCATAGACCAAATAATAGCTTTCAATATGCAAAAGTCCCCCAGGGACTTGTAAACATAGTTTTGGCTTAATCCTTTGATGCGATCTAAATCTGGTTGTAGCCACTATAACCATCCACTATAATATAAATGCTTAGATATAGTGTCCAACACCTAGTCCAAAAATGGCTATGGAAAATGATCTTTGAAAATTTTCATGTTTAATAGCTTGAAATCAATACACGCCCTCAACTTGGAACCTTACTTTGGCATAATCACAAGTGGAACAACCCACTTCCTATTTGAAATTGGATAGATGAACCCCACCTTAAGGAGTTGTTCAATTTCTTCTTTGATGATCTACTTCAATTTGGGGTTTAGCCATCACTATGGTTTCCTCTTTGACTTGATGGAAGGATTAGTATAGATGTGATGTTGACATATCCTAGGATCAATCCTAGTGAGTTCAAGATATGACCAAAATAATGTTGTTGGCCATTTATTATCCACATTCAATAGCTTCTCTTTTTGTTCAGGAGAAAGTTTGGCATTGATTATTACTAGCTTGCCATTTTTTAGAAATGCATACTCCATGCCAACAAGTAGAGTTTTCAACTCTAAGGACTCATGTTTAAAATTTTTAGGTAGAGTTGATGATGAACTTTCTCTAGTTCATCCATGCCTTCAAGATAGGCACAAGTTAGGCTCTCAATTGGTTCCATGCAAACTGTGCTACTTTCATGATCAGCTGTCAGCCACTAGGTGCCCTTATCCTTTATGGCTATTGTATATAGGCACTTTTGGATTTCAAATTCATTTGCATACTATCTACATGCTTTGATTGATGTGATTTTGATAGACCCTAACTTCTACAAACTATTACATACTTTATCGTTGTACATGATGCATGGAACTCTCTTCTTCTTAATCTTTTTGAATGTTTTCCTTGGAAATTTTTAAGGAAAGATCTCATATGTTCATTTGTGCATCAATAGTGCTCAACCAAGAGCTTTCCATAATGATTGGGAAGTCCCCCTTGTAGTTATCAACCTTAATCACTAGGAAATTGGTAGGATAGGACCGCCCATAGATAGTGGTTACAATTTTCTTCACTAATCCCAAGGGGATAGTGATAGATTGATATGCTAATTCTAAATGAATGTTACTCTTCTTGAGAAGAGGTAGGTTCCAGGCTATGTACATTTTATGAGAAATAATCTTAACACTAGAACCTAAATCAAGATGAGCCCTACATGGCTCATTTTCAGCAACTTGTGAGTAGATGAGAGGACTTCCAAGATTAGCTCTTTTCCTGGGAAGATTTCTAGCCTTGATCTAATCAGATACATCATGGGTTAACATGACTATGTAGATCTTGGGAGGCATTTGGTTTGAAGGGTTCTTGAAAGGAATAGGTGTAGAGAATGAAGGAGATATAGGATGACCAATTGCATAAGTTGGTGAGGGCTTTGTAGGGCTATTGGTTTGAAAGAATGATATTTTTTCTAGGTCTAGATTCTAAACCACTTGACGAAAGGATCAATTGTAAGTTAATAGCCTTGGTGTCACATTACTATAGTTGTGTGGAAATCTTGTCCTACATAGATGGAGCAAGTAGTAATTGGGTTGAGGATGGATAGACATGTGTAGAAGGATAAGGAGGGTGATAAGGATATGAGGATTCCCCTCTAGGAAATGGAGAATGAGTTCTGTAGTACTTCAGATGGTAGTAGTGATGTTAAAAAGAAGCGTGACTAGAAGAGTCATATGAAGACATGGGTTGCTAAACATAGTACCCATATATATCTGGCTTCTTGTAAGGGTACTATTGCCTTGGTGGTGGCATCCCTTACAACTTTGAATGCTACCATTGATGATACTAATATGGTTGTGGTGTAGCTCCACTTGCATAGTAAACTTGTTGGTAAAATTGCTTGGGATTTCTTTGAGGATAAGGTAATCTTCTAGGTGGTTACCTTATTTATAGCCTAGGATATAGAGTGTACACTACATATTCCTGCAAGTGTGACACAATAGGACAACATCCCTTAGAATGTTCATATTGTTAGATGTTACACCCACGATCATCATCTAATTTTGACTCCACAACCTCTTCTACTGTAGTAGCCTTAACCTTACCCCTTTGGTAGGCACATTGAGCTTCCTTCCTTCTCTTGTGATCACAATCACTACTTTGATCTTTGGATTATTTTGCAATTTTTAGTGCTATTTGGAATTTTTCAACCAAAGATTCCCACATTTTGTCTACCTTGGCTAAAGTTTTAGATGTATATATTTGAATTAGTAAGGTTTTTCACTGTACCACTTCATCAAGTGGTGCCTCCCCCTCACTGTCATAAAATCAAACCACCTTTTTTCTAATGGAAGGGTCTTGATTATATTCTTTAGTACTTTCCCATTTCCTCAATTCACCTTCTTCTTTTAAAACCTCCTCAATAAACTTTTGAATTTGATGGACCCTTAGTTCTGATAGTATCCCTTGGGCATAGATCCCAAGGATTATCCTTGTTTCTAGTCAGAGCCCATCTATAACATGGCAAGGCTACTCCCATTGAGAATAACCATGGTTAGGACATTTGTGAAAAAGGGGAATAATACATAGCCATGGTTGCATCTAAGGGTTCATGTATTCCTTGCCACCAGCCTTGGATTTGCTTTCTCAAATTAGACACTTGAGAATACATTTGATATTTGTCATGGAATAGCTCAAACATCTTACTCCATCTACAAATTGATTCTAGCTCTAAATAGTCGTATCAACTTTTTGCTTCTTTTATGAGTGTTCTGGGAAATAACTTAAGTTTTTACCAATTTCTTTTGATATTCTGCAAGGAATAGACATCATGAAAGGCTTAAAGATGGGTCTACAAATTTGAGTTATATCCCCCCTCAAATCTAGGGATATTGTTCATATCCAACCTCTTGATTCTACTATCTTTCACATGCTTGGTTAGAATTCTTACTATCTATGTGATGTTTAACATGCTTCTAGTTGCTAATAAAGGTTCATCATATCATAATTTCGATGATGCCTATAATGTCCTTTGCTATCCCATTGATCATGGTGGGGCCTATGAGCATTATCTCGTCATTCTCCTCCAACACAGTTTTATTCCCTACGATTTTGATCAAATTCAAAGGAGGAGGAAGAAGATGTATATGAAAAGGATGAAGATGAAGGAGAATTTCCATCATCATGGTGTTTGCCTCCTCCTCTTTTCTTGTCATAACCACGATCATTAGATTTATCATCATCACAATGCTTTCCCAAGCCCTTGCCTTGACTGCCACTTCTTCTTGAACCCAGATTGTTGATAGTGGACTATAAGTTTGGGTTCAAGCCCACTTCACCAGAGTCAAGGGGTGGAGAATATTCATGTTGAGAACCCCCAGAGGGAGGGTCTTCCTTGTCATTTTTATTTAATAGGAACAAGGGGTTAGTGAACTATTTGCCCTTCATAGCTTCATGGCACTTCTTTTGGTGCTGATCTCATTTGCATTGTGTTTTTGTGGAATGGTAGTCCCGATAGTCATGGTCCTAAACAATGTATTCATCATGGAGATCCTAGATGTCCAACCTCTTAAGAGTTTAGAGAAGCATCCTAGTAATAGATTAGTTGGAAGGCAATATAATATTTCCCTCCATATCTCTCCACTATAACTATTCATCTTGATGCACTATGAAGGTGAAATTGGGTGCAAACTCATCTAGATGAGTGTACACCACTTTGAATTCTTGGGGCACTAGCAGTTTTGATTCATCATGCCTGTGAGAAGAAGACATTTTAGATTAGAAGAAAAATTTAGTGTGCTTTTAATTATGATTATGATTATGATTATTTACTTTTCAAATGATTGTGACTTTAGGGTTTGTTCCAACAATCTTAAATAATTTTCACTAAGTCCTAAATAGCACATGTATCAAACTACAAATCCATGGAAATAACACCAATGATGAGTCATGAGTAGACCCTATGCCCAACCATACAAATCACTAAGAATTCATGTGTGATCTAGTTAAATTCTATGGACTTATAGCCTTCTAAGTACATTGGTCTCTAGGAAGTGAAACTAACCATTGCAATCATGGTCTTCCCAATTACACTTGTGAAATGCAAATGTATGGTTAAGTGAAACTAAGGCACATGATTTTTATAATTTTTATGTTGTATGTTCTAAGTTGCTTAAGAACAAAGAATACAGGATGAAAGGCATTCAACTACTAATTTAATCTAACTAGCTAACATTTAACTAATCCTAATATAAGCATTCATTTCCACTTGCCTTACACATCCTAAACACATTTAACACTATTGGGTTACCAAACATTAAGCATTATTGGGATTACCAAGCACCAAGCATATGCCTGAAGTGGTTGTGCTTATATGCTAAATTAATCACTATTTAATTTAGCTTAGTCTAGCTTAATTAATTACTTAATTAGTTAAAACATGAAAGGAAATTGTGTATAATATTAAATGCATAAAGGAAATAATTAATCTATTTCAAAGTGATACAAGGTTTATTAGAAAGATCATCTTTATTACTGCACATACTATTGTGCTTAGGTACAATAGTTCTTGAATAAAAAACCATACACTCTTTGAATCCTACTATGGGCACTTAGAAAAATATTCCAACTTTTGAATGACAAAACTACAAGAGCTTCACTACACCTATGGGACTTATTTCTATAAATGTGGCTGGTAAGCATGTATTTATAGGTGAAAATAGATATTTTGTTGATGGGGTCATGTCAATGCATCAAATCATGTATCAATGTGATCAAGTTGACAGGGTTGCATCAACGAGGCCGTATTGATGAGGCCTCATCGATGTAATCCTTGATGTGACTCATTACATGGTATGGTTCCATTTTCTTATGAATTAGAAATTTGATATAAATGTGCATGTTCTATGATGCTTGGTATTATGTTTATATGGGATGCAACTATTTACTTTTTTTTGAATTTAGTTGATTATTTTGTTAGCCAACAAGCTTGGCTATATGATGAAGATTTAGATTAGACATTTGTTAAAATTTATATGCATTCCATCACCTTTGTTGGTCAAGCACTAGCCAAAGGCTAGTAGGAGGCTATGATAAACCCCCAATTGTTCCATTTTTTGCTAATTAAACTCCTATTCTTTTACTTTTTTTCTTTACTATTTTACTATATCTAAGTGCATCGATTTCTTTGATATCCATTGATATGAACTAATTACTTTGATAAGTCTTTGTTATCATAGGTTATTGTTAGATCCATCTAAATTGATAAGGATATCAATTGGGATCGATAGCTTAAACATATGCTAACAAAATATGACATTGATATACATCATCTAATCGATATAGATTGACCCAAATTATGTCAATTTTTGTAGTTGTTATGGGGATTAATATCATCTAATTATGAAATCAATTGCCTCACCAAGAAATGAAGATATCAATTCACACCATTGGCAAGGTAGGGTCATAGATTAGGTGAAGCCTTCATTGTAATCTCTAGTTATCTATGCTAATATTATATGATTTTTATTTGGTTAAATCATTCAATTTCCACTCTTGAACTTGAGATTAGAAGTTAGGATGAAATTTATGATTTTAATTAAGAGTGATGGTCATAAGTGTGGGATTTTAATTCGATTTTGATCTAATGATTTATTATCTTGATGATTTCTTTAACTTTGAATTGTTCCTCCACAAATACAGCTCGTAGGTTAGTCACAAATGAGATGACATCTCTACAACGAAGGTAATCTAGCATCAAACTTCAGTTGGCTCATCATAACCGTTGGTGAAGGGTTTCCTCCTCAAGGAAAGGAGGGGAATCTATATATTGGGATTGACTAGAAAAGAAATCCTTTCCCTTTTTCTACTACTACAAGAATAATTGCATTGAGATCCTATTGCCCTTAGAGGCTTCATATCATGCTTCCATGTGCTGATCTTTCTTACACTGTACATCAGTAGGCTGACAATCCCTATAAGTGTAGTCTTGGACTTCATATTTTGGGTTGAGTGTAGTAATGCCTAGCTTGATCAAATTGACCATCAACATGATGGAAATATATTGATTGGGAGGTAACACAATGTTTCCCTCCATGTTCCTCCAACGCATCCGTTCATCTTGATGAATGATGAAAGTGAAACCCAAGTTATAAGTATCTAGATAAGTATAGACAACTTTTAAGTTATTAGGGATTCTTTGGTATCTCCTATTATTGATTGGATTCTCCTATATTTGGTAGAGATTTTTCCCTATGAGGATAAGCTATATTAATGTTATATAGTTAGAATGCCTTAATATTTTAACGATGTCTTTATATGAGTTCACAGTTTACTTCTAATTAGCATAGTTAGCCAAATTAGAGTCCCCAGCACTAGCTCCAATGATGAGTAGCATGTATCCCATACGTCCATTTATATGAATCACAAGAATTCATTGAAAATTCGGTCAAATTCCATGGGCCTAGTTGCTAAGTTTTCTTAGAGTCTTAAACTATGAAGCAAGGGGTTGTATGATCATTGTCTTCCTAACTCACACTTGTGTGATCAGTTCACATAGTTAAATATAAGTTAAGGCACATGATGTTTATTTTTATAAGTATTTTTATATATTTTTTATCCTAAGGGCTATATGAGTAAGTAAAGATTTAATTAAGTAATTATTTACTACTTAACGAATCTAGTAACTAACTATCCTAACGTAGAGTAATTGATCCCACTTTCTGTACACATCCCAAACTAGTATCAATGCTACTGGGTTTTCAAGTGGCTATCACTGGGCATACCAAATGGTCACTACTGGGATTACCAAGTGCACTACGCCATGCTCAAATTTTTCATACTTACATTTTTATGATAAATTATATTAATTATTCCAAACCATAAATGTAAATTGCATTAAAAGGAAAGCACTGAATATAAAGAGTAATCTAGTCTAAGTGTTGCAATGAACGTAAAAAATCTTAACTTTATTGCCATTCACACCAGTGTGTTTAGGTACACGATGTTTGAATAAAGCATTGTACAATCTCTTTATTTCACACTTTGGAAATTCAGCGAGAAACTATTTTAACTCTAGAGAAATAATACTACAAGGGCTTTTCTACGCTATCAATCTAAGATGTCATAAATGCGGGTGGTGGTCACATTTATATAGGCTTTGCTTATGTTAGCATGGACACATCTGTGTTAACACATCTAACTATGCATCGATGGGGATACATCAATGTGGCTGCATTGATGTATGCCTGTCAATGTAGCCTATCTACTTACAACTCATCAATTATTAAGTTCTAAGCTAATTTATATGCTTAAATGGTTTTATAAGTGTTAAATTTGTTTAAGGATTTACTAACTCGTTAAGTTTTTATTTATCATGCCCCATAGAGGGATATGTTATAATTAATTTTCCTAGGTGTGGATTTTGGGATGTGACAATATGCTTTGTGAATTGACAACTATTTAAATTATGATTTCTATGTTGATAACCATTCATGAAATATCATCTTTTAGATAATGGTTTCATGAGTCATGAATGAGAGATTAATGCTTAGATATCTATTTTTCAATACATTATAACATTGCATTACAACCAAATAACATATGTAATGCTCATGAATAGATCTAGATCTTGGATCATCCTATTCTTTGCAAAAAGTTTTTAGTTCATTTTACTTTGTACCAAAAACTCTAATTCTTTGTTCATTATACTCTAAAAGAAAGTCTTCACCTAATAGTATAGCCAAAAACATCCAATAATTCAAGTATGTTGAAAATCTCATCATAAAATTTGAAATTTAGAAGATCACTTTATTACCAGATCTTACCTAGAATTAAATTCTCTCTAAATAGCTCAAAGTTAAAGCAATAAACAAAAAATTGCATGTAGAGAAATGATATTATATTAAGTAATTCTGAAGAGAAATGTGTTATTTAAGAAAAATATACCTTCATGAAAATCCATCTATATTTTATATAATTTTAATTATCAAACTTTTGTAACTTATAATTTTCCTATTAGGGTTGTTTTAATTAATTAAATAATTTTGAAAAAAAACATAATACATAAATTTAATGCTTAAAGATTATTAATTTTTCTAAAAAAACATACATTAATTATTAACCACAAAAATAGTGTGCATTAGCATAACCATTAATAATAATAAGACTTTACATGCAAAGTATTTTTTATTCAAGAAAACTTTAACAATTGCACCAACAATAACAATGGTAGCAAAAGTATCTCATCAGATTTTAAAGACTCTCATGGGCTAACAAAAACAACAAGGATAGGTACATGTAGGGTGTGGAAATGATTTTAAAGAAATTTTGTTACAAATTTTGGATCATAAATAAGAAATATCCTTACTAGAATTGCAAGTTTCTACATTCTCATCTTACACCAAGCAGCACCATGTGCTTCATGATCACGCTTTCTATAATTGTTCTTTTTTCCCACTATTATGGTCATTTAAGTGTCATACATTTAGAGTATGTTTATTTTCTAATGGATATTTATTTGTTTTCTCTTTTTCTGCATAATTTTATGAGTTTCAAGTGTTCAACTCATATTCATTTTAATTATAGGGTTTTTATACTTTCCATTTTGGCCCCCAATTTCAACTCTAGGAATCTAATCTTAGTATCATGCCTTTACTTATTATAGAATTTTTGAACTTCATTATGCATTACTACTATCATTCTATTTTCATATAGTACATTAAGATTCATTAATCTTTCTTTTTGTGATAAACTAGTATCTAATTCAAGGTTACAAGCAATGGTAAGTGTATGAAGCTTTATTTAGATTTGCAATTTTATTAATTTTTAATATACTAACTTATAGGGAGAGTGGAGTATATGAAGATTCTAAGTTGAACAGTATGCCCAAAGGACATCATTTGGTTTAGTGCTTTGGTTCTTCATATATATGCTAACTATTCATGTAAGAATTCTACTAATCTCCCTATTTGTCACCTCAACTTGTCCATTGGCTTGGGAGTGATAAGGTGTATTTATTTTGTGTTTAACCCCTAAATGTTGCATTAGCTTATTAAATGTAGAGCCTATGAGTGAGTTGCATTATTAACAATTAGTACATGTGGCACACAAAACCTATTTATCATCTACTATTCAAAGAATTTAGCAACTATTGATGTAGTGTAATTAGTTACTTCAATGGCTTGTTTCCACTTGATGTGATAGTTAAAAATAATAATGATGTATGCATTCCCCATTTGACATTGGCGAGATGGAGTCCATGAAGTCTACTCTTCATAAATCGAACAAGCTGGATGGTTGAATCTAGTACTGTATCCTACAAATCTTCAGGTAATTTGACCATCATATTTGTAACACTTATAGGATTTTGCAAATTAGTGTGTATCTTTGAGAGTGTGGTCTAGAAATATCAAACCATAAGAATCTTAATGACTTTCCTTCTTCTAGCATAGTGGCCCTTACAAAACCCTTCATGATCATCTTAGAGAATCCTTAGTTGGTTTTCTTCTAGCATACACCATCTAACTATGCCATCTACACAAATTTTATAGAGGTTAAAATGGTACCAAAAATAATAATATAATCCTATTATTTTGTATATGAAATTGAAAATAACATTTTAAAATTCATTTGACAACACTATATAATTAAACTTATGCAAAATTTTAGATTGTGATAAGTTCTCCTCCATCTTCATGTGTCACTTAGCCTGGTGAACAAACTATTATGTCTTGTGCTTATTCCATTTAGCATGGACTTTTTGCTCTTTATGATAAATGAGGTCGTTAGAAAATCATGGAGTGGTTGTTGATAAGGAAACTATAGTAACCTTAGCAAATAAAGGCTTATCATGGAATTAATTGAGTGGAGGTTCTTCTTCAATCTAGTTATCTCTATCTTAACTGAGATAATAATCCATAACAACATTCTCAATTTCCTCTATATCAGTCATTATTATATTGAATTCCTATAAGATCAGAAGTTACTAAATGATATAGGGGCTTACCATTGTCTTTTTCATTACAAACTAGATTGTACTATGATTTGTGTGCACAAATACAAGATAATCAAGCACATAATGCTTAAAATTTTCTAGTGCATACACCACTTACATCAATTCTTTTTTTATTGTGTTGTAGTTTATTTGTGTATTTGCAATACCTCTACTTTTATAGTGGATGTAATATGGATGTTTTTATCATTCATCTATGTAACCATACATTCTAAGACATTGTGGAATGCATAAATCATAATGTAAAATGGTCTAGACCAATCAAGAACTTGTAGGATTTGGGTATCCATGAGATTCTTCTTTAACAACTCAAATGCATTTTTGTACTTCTCAATCTAGATGAATAGTTTATCTTTTTTTTATTAACTCCACTAATGATGTTGCAATCTTAAATAAATTCTCAATGAAGCATTGATAAACAACTAAGTGACCAAGGAAGGACCTTACATATTTCATCATCTAGGTTCTTTATGTGATTTCTTGAATTAACCTAATTTTTTAAAAATCCATCTCAATCCCTTTTTCTAAGACATGGTGCCCATGTATACTATTCTCCTATATCAGCTAATGGTTTTTCTACCAATTGAGATTTAGATTAGAGTCTATACATATTTGAAGCACTTGCTCCAAGTAGTGTACGGCTTGCATGAAATCTGAGTCATAGGTAGAGAAGTCATCCTTGAAGAGTTCAACACCATTACCAATATGCTTCTAAAAAGTCTTGAGAACAATGCCTTGGAATATTGTAGGAATGTTACAAAGGTCAAAGGAAAAATTAATATATGCAAAAGTCCCCTTCAAAATTGTGAACATGATCTTTAGTTAATTTTATAGTGTAATCTAGATTTGGTTTCAACTACTATAAATATCTTAAAAACTTTAATATTTATGCCTTACAATGGCATCCAACACCTAGTCAATGAACATCAAAGGGAAATGATCCTTGAAGATTTCCATATTTAATAACTTGAAGTTTATGCAAATTTTCCATTTGCCTTTCCTTTTGGGAACAAGAACAAGTGGACTAATTTACTTTCTATTTGTAACAAAATAGAATTCTACCATAAGAAAATTTTCAATTTCTTTCTTGACAACCTCATTATGCTTAAAATTCAACCTACATTAGTGCTGATGCTTAGGCTTCATTACACAGGTTATGAATATGTGGTATTAACATAAACATGTATTAATGCCTATGATTTAATCATATGAAAAAAAAAACTTTTGGTCATTTGTTGATCATCTCCAATAGCTTTTATTTTTTCTTCTTTGTTAATTGAACATTGATAATTACTAGTTTGTCATTTTTCAATAATACATACTCCAAAGATTTCAGTAGTGCTTTGAGCTTGACAAGTTTTGACATTGATTCTTCTAGAATTTCTAACTTGTCCTAGTTAGAATTCCATGCACATTTCTAATTTGCAATCTGTTTCTACTATTAGCCACTGGATTGCTTCTTATTTATTAAGTGTTGTGAATAGGTATTTTTTCATACATGCATGCTTTGCATAGTTACTACATGCTAGGATTATAGCTTTTTAAATACTCCAAACTTTTTTTTTCATATTGATGAGCCGCAATATTGCGTATGGGATATCGTAGCCTGTCGTCATGCCTATAAATAAGAGGTAGCTTTCCCTTGTTCACACACCTAGATTTAGACCCTTAGCCAAACTATAGCAGTTTTATCATTCCAGAGTTAGAATAATTTCCATGTGCCCGTAGTAGGAGTCTTAAAGTGAACGGATCTTTATTCGAGAAAATTGTACCTGAGCACACATTTGTGTACGGCAATAAAGACGAACTTTCTAATAAACCTTGCAGCATGTGGACTAAGCTAAATAGGATTTAATTATTGTTAAATGTTTAAATGATTTTCTAGATAATTAAATCTCTCTCAACCCTTGACTCTCCTAGTTAAGTGCATTCAGTATGACCGCTTTGAGCACATGTGTAACGCTTGGTAACCAAGTAACGAGTAGCGTTTNAGAGTTTGATCGGATCACGCGTGAGACACTCGTATTCATATGGTTGAGTATAGGGGGTACCTCGCCACTCATCATTAGCACTGTTGCCAGGGACTTAGTTGTTTGTGTGCTACATAGAACATAGGAAATCATTCATATCGTTGGGAAGCTAGAACAAACCCTTAGGGTTAATCAAAAGAAAAATAAGATAATGGTAAACAGCACACCGAACAAGACAAAAATGTCTTCTTCTTCGCACACAAGCACTTCACCACCTAGGAACAACACTAGAGATAGTCGGCAGCACAAAACATGTAACCAAGATTTTCCAGTGCCTCAATAATTCTGTGTGGTATATATTCATCATGATGAATATGTACATGACTTTACCTTTATTCTCCATCAAGATGAAAAACTATGTTGGAGAGACTTGGAGGGTAACATAGTGTTGCCTCCAGACTGAGCAGTCCCCAACATACTCCTTCGTGCTCTTGCATGAATAAGCATGTCACAGTTATACATAGAATACATTACATGCAAGCATAATGCAAGGTACTACCATCCCATAGAAGCACAACGTCAAAGGGACTTGCAATAGGAGAGATACTATACATCGTTGAAGGACAAAGAACCCCATAACGCTCTAGCCATCTTAAGCGAAATTGAGGGTGGTGAACCTATTTCAATAGGTTCTCCACAAAACAATGTTCCCCCTCCTAACGATGGTGAGGAGGTGGTGTATCAGAACCTTCAGTCCACGATTCACAACCCTAGTTCTGATCCCCCGAACACTAAGTGTTCAATGAGGGAACACAAACACATGATAAGGACTAGCATTCTAATCATCATCACGATCGGGTCTAGGACCACTGAAGAGAAGGTAGGAAACATCGTCATGGCGATGGTTCTCCTTCTTCTTCATCTCTCCTTCAGTATCAGGACACAGTCATAAGGAACCTAACCATGAGGACAAGGATAAACAGAGTGAGAAACCTCAACGAGAAAGTTGAGAGTGAGGATGAGGGCACTCTAGAAAATCATGGCATGGAAGAAGGGAAAGTAGGAAACCATGTAGACATCATAGACTCTATGAACAAAATGACCATGAAGAACCCCTACTTACAACTTGAAGCATGTTAGACATCATGGAGGCCATAAGAATTCCCACAAGGCACCAAAAAGATAGCAGGATCAAGATGTTAGACATGAATAATATCCCACGATTTGAGGGGGGATACAACGTTGATCCTCAAAACCACTTACAAGAATTTCATAATGCATGTGCCTTGCAAAACATTGAGAATGAATGAAAAAAGCTAAAGTTGTTCCCAAGGACACTAATAAAAGAAGCGAAAAGCTAGTACCGGTCCTTAGAATTGGAATCCATTTGAAGGTGGGGTATGATGCTAGAACTGTTTAATGATAAGTATCAAACGTAGTCCCGGGTGTCCAACCTATGAAAGAAAATCCAAGGATGGACGCAAGGAACTCATGAACCCTTGGATGTTGCCATGGGCCAATACAATGCACTATTACATCATTGCCCAGGCCATGGTTACTCGTAACAGGATCAACTATGCCATCTCGTAGATGGACTTAGGCATGAAACTAGGAGAACCCTTGGAACGTATGCCCAAGGGAGATTATTAGAGCTTAGGTCCCATTAGATCCATAGATTACTAGAGAAAGTAGCCAAGGAAAAAGGGGAGCTACGTAAGAGAGAAAGTGCGGAAGAGTACAACCGTGATCCTTCCCTTTGAAAAATGGGAGTGAGATTCTGTGAGGAGGAAGAGTCATCACTCGAAGAGATGGTACATAGGAAAACCTTGCCACTCCAAAAATTAACAATAGAAGTGTCAGAAAATGTAGACCAAATTTGGGACTCCCTAGATAGTATATTTGAAACCATTCTCAAAATTGTAGAGGAGTCTAAGGAGAAAGGTAGTGACTATGACAAAAAGAAAAAGAGGGATTTGGACCATGCATGTAACAAAGGTAAGGGTAAAATGGCCATCACCAAAGAGGTTGTGGATTCCAATATGGACAATGATGGTGGATGTGAGATATGCTAGTATGACCATCCTAAGGGATGTTGCTCAGTAATCTGACATCTACAAGAGTCTGGGGGTGTATGCACTTAACCCACGACTTAACAAACGACAAGCACCCTAACGATTACTTTATCCCCAAGGTAACCCAAGGTAGTTCCACCAACCATTAACGTATTATCCAAGTGGAACTCCACCACAACCTATTGAGAAAACCAGTAGTGGCAATACCCACAGTCATGGGGAATGCCACCACCATAAACAATATCCTTATTGGCAACCGGATCCATATGGCTATTACGTGAAGCAACCAATCTCTCGATGTGACTCTATTAGTCACATGACACCACAACATTACTACCAAGTTTGGGAGTATTATAAGACTCATTCTCCTAGGAGAGACAACCCACAGACATACCATCCTCCAAACCCATCCGCAACTCTCACACCGATAGCTCCATTACCACCTGCTCCAGCAATGCAAGGGGAACTCCCCACTCAACCACAGCAATGCACTACTACGAGAGTTGTAAACCTTTAAATTACTGCTGGTTCTGACAACCGTACAAAGAGAAGACCTTTTTTCAAAACCAACATTCTAACCAAGCTCTCATAACCACAAGCGGTTGAGCCTCTAAATGCTCCTCCATCAGATAAGGCTTCAGAGCTCCCTTCAAACCAAAAATAGAGCTCAACACACACGGTTATGTTACCACATGCCGTGACTGACTGGATAAAGGAGGGCCACCTTCCTAGGAAATTCTCCGATCCTAGAAGTCCTTTAATATATCTCCAAGTCACTGGGAATGAACCATGTAAAGCTCTTCTGGACTCAAGTTCTGGAGTCAACTTAATATCACAAGAGATGTATAAAGCCTAGAACTTGCCTTCATTAAAGAAGAGCAATATTCGCCTAGAGCTGGCTGACTAGTCCATCATCGTTCCCTTGGGACTGGTGGAGGACATTGTTACCACCATTGTGTGTGGGTAGTCATACCCAACTGATTTCCTAGTGATACAAGTAAACAATGACATAGGGGACTTTCCAATAATAATGGGAAGTTCATGGCTAAGTACCATAAACACATGCCTAGGAATCCGTGATCTTTCCCTTCAAATATCTAAGGAAAACACTTTTGGGAAGATCGAGAGGAAGAAAGTTCCATGCATCACATACAATGATACAGGGTGTGATTGCATGTAGGAATGTTCAACATTGCCTGCATGCAACTAGTGTGCCCAAGAAATTAACATACACAAGTGCCTGTATGTAGCAACCACACAACAAGACAACACCCAGTGGTTGATAGCTAATCAAGAGAGAATTATGGAATTTATCTCTAATAGTAACATTCAACATCTATCTAAATATTAACATTTTTACCACATTTATTTGTTACTCATGTCTCTTTTATATTGCCTAACATTTAGCACCATATAAGATAGTAGGATTTTTATTGTCCTATAAAATTTTCCCTTTAGTTTTAATGCTATTCTTTTATCACATAGAACACCACTAGCCTATCTCCATTTTGACCATCCTATCTAAATTCTATTTATTATATCTTTAACAATTTCATCATATGATTGGAGGATTGATCCTAGGTAGCAAACCTATTTGCAGTGAGGGACTTTTTGATCTTAAATTTTAATTTTTATTTCATCACTATTTATGTTGTTATTAAAATTACATTCCATATATTTTTTCTTAATTTTGATAATTTTTAAGTCTATTGATTCTAGACCATATCTCTACTTCCCCATTTTAGATAAATATTTTCTTGAGTTGTACTCACTAATAAAATGTCATATAAAAATAACACACACCAAGGGATTTAATCTTGTATTTTCTTTGTTAATCCATTCCTCATGATAACAAATAAGTATGAGCTATGTGTAAACCATTGATATAGAATTACTGGTGACTTCAAAGTCAAATGTTGTTCACAAGCTATGCTAATTTTAGTGGTAGTTCTATCATACTTATTTTGAATCACTTTAATATAATCATTAGAAATGTTTTCACTCTACAATTTTCATCAAATAATATCTTTAGCCATTCTATCATATGTTTTTTCCAAGTCAATGAAGATGATACATATATTTTATCTATGTTTTCTAAATTTCTCCATCAATTGCTATATCAGGAAAATAGTCTCTATAGTAGATCTTCTTGGCATAAATCCAAGTTTATTTTCTAATAAAATTTATTCAAGTCTAAGATTCTACTCTAGGACTCTTCTATAAAGCTCCATAGTATGACTAATGTGTTTGATTCTTATATAGTTTTCACATTTTATATATCCTTTATTTTTGTAGATGGAAACAACAATGATTTTTTCCTAATTTTTGGAAATTTCTCCATTCTCTAAAATTTTATTAAATAATTATGTTGTCCAAGGAACTCTTGTATCTTTCAGTCCCTTTTAAGCTTTTATATGAATGTTCTCTGTTGCAATAGTTTTTTCATTTTTTATCTTTGATAAGGTCATCTTTACCTTAGAAAAGGAAAGTTTATTAACCAAGTTAAAATTTTGTTCTTCTTATTGGATATCTTCTCTTGGAAATTATCTTTTAATAATTCTTAAAAATAGTTTTTCTACTTATCAAAACTTTCATTATGTTTTACCAAAATCCTTTCATCTACCTCCTTGATCAATTTGATATGATTAATGTCCTTAGAATTCTTCAATCATTATGTTTCTAAATTTTGACAATTTATAAATAGATTTTTCTCCTTTATTTCTAATTTCTTATAAAATCTATCCAAGACCCTATGTTTAACATTGACTATTGTAACACCAAAACCAAGATTTTCCTACTCCAACCATCACCACAAACAAGGAGGCTATCATACACCACTTTTAATGTCAAACATGTGTCATGTGTATTATTCATATGTTAAAATGTATCGATACGAATATCAAATTATCAAGCACTTGGATTTATTATTAGTTTCAATGGAATGTGAAGCATCACATAGGACATCACTTCCACACTCTAGCTTAGAGAAACTTAGAATCCACTTGTTTAATTCTCCATTCTCTAACTTGGTTTAACAAGGGATGAGGCCTTTAAGTAGCTTAAGGCCAAACAAAAATAGGTTCGTGATGATAAAGAGAGGGTTAGTTTGGATGCATCCTTATCTAACAAAATGCTAAATAGTGTAGATAAAGATCTTGTTACATGAGGATAATAAGAAACTACTTGATGAATTACAAAGTTGGGATGCATCGACAGGCATGTGTTGACGCATCATTGTTGACAGACATGCATTGATGCATCTCTGTCGATGCATGATTTGATGTGTCAATGCATATGCATCGACATGGTATTTTTTTCTTACCTATATAAATGTGTGCACCCATCACATTTATGGCATCATTAAGTCAATAGCATAACGAAGTTCTTATAGTTTGTTCCCATAGGAGTTAGAATATTTTCTAAGTGTCTACAGTAAGAGTCAAGGATTGTATGGATCCTTATTCAAGCATCAATGTACCTAGACACATTGATGTGATAGAAATAAATATTACATTCTTGAAATACCTTGCAACACTTGGAACAGCTTAATTTTTACTTTTATGCACTTTAATATTCATGCACGTTAAATCCATGTTCTTAATTAAATAATTAATTAATATGTTGAAGTAATACACATAAGTATGACTACCTCGACCATACCATTAATGCTTGGTAATCCTAGCAGTGTTATCGCTTAGTATGCCTAGTAGCCTAACATTTGGTAACCCAGTAGTGATGAGATTGGTTACTCTAGCAGTTATTCTAATTATTAGAGTAGTTACTCTAGCAATTACTCTAGCAGTTACTCTAATTATTAAAGTGGTTACTCTAGTAGTTATTCCAATTATTAAAGTGGTTACTCTAGCGGTTACTCTAGTGGTTAATTTAGTAGTTATTCTAATTATTAGAGTGGTTACTCTAATTATTAGAGTAGTTGCTCCCAAGCCTATAAATACAGTGGCCAGGTGCAGAATTGGGAGGAAGTCTTTTAACAGTCAAGTAAAAAAACTCTTGTAGTCTGTTTGAAAGTTAGAGTATNGCAGTCAAGTAAAAAAACTCTTGTAGTCTGTTTGAAAGTTAGAGTATTTTCCAAGTGCCCGTAGTAGGAGGTCTAAGTGTGGATGGATCTTTATTCAAGCATTGTGTACCTGAGCATACCTTGTGTATGACAATAAAGACAAGCTCTTCGATTCATCCTTGCAACACTTGAGATTTGTTTTCTTATGCATTTATTTTATTTTATTTTCTTATGCATTTATTCTATTTTATGCACTTTACCTTTCTATTGTTAGCACAAAAATTCATTTTGATCAATTAAGAAAATCGTTAAATTACCCAAGCAAGAACACTTCGAGCAAGTGTGTAACGCTTGGTAACCTAGTAACAATTAGCGTTTGGTAATCCTAGTAGTGTTGCACTAGTTTAGGATGTGTATGGAAAGTGGGAATGGATGCTGGTGTTAGGATTAGTTAGAACTTAGTTAATGAGTAGTTAAGTTAAATTATTCACTTAGTTACCTCTCTCTTTCCCTACTAGTGCATGACATAAAAACATAAAAGCTATAAAAATCATATGCCTCAAGATTACTTAACCATACAATCATGACATATAGGTAAGCTTGGAGAAACAATGATCAGCCAACCCATCCTTGTTCTAAAAGGGTGCATAAGCACTTAGTCCTTGGAATTCAACCAGATCGTGTGTGAAATGCTCGTATTTCTATGGTTGAGCATAGGGGTACCTCACTGCTCATCATTGGCATCGTTGTCAAGGACTTAGTTGTTTATGCGTTAACTAGAACATAGGAAATCATTCACATCGTTGGAACAAATCCTTAGGGTTGGTTGAGAAAACAATAAATAAGAATACATTGTACACTGACCAGACAAGAATGTCTCCTTCTTCGTACAAAAGCACCTCACTGCCTAGGTCTAAAATAGGAAATAGTTGGTAGTGTAATACACATGACATTGATTTGCCAATCCCTCAACAAGTTCGAGTGGTATATATTCATCCCAATGAGTATATACTAGACTTCACCTTTATCCTCCATCAAGATGAAAAACTGCATTGGTGAGACTTAAAAGGTAACATAGTGTTACCTCCCAATCGTTCAGTCTCAAGCATGCTTCTTCATGCTCTCACACGAATTGGCATGCCACACTTACATGTAGAATACATTCTGCAAGACCATGAATTAAGAGAATACCATTCCACAGAGGTACAATGTCAAAGGGACTTGCCATAGGAGAGACATCATAAGTATTTGAAGGGTAAGTGGTCCCAGGATGCCCTAGATGTCTTAAGAAAAAATGAGGATGGTGAACCTACCTTAGGCAGTCGGCCACACAACGATGTTCATCCCCTTGACTTTAATCAAGGGGTTGTGTATCATAACCTTGATTCCACTATTCATAACCAAAGTTCTAATACCCACAGGCAAAAAGGATCTGAAAAGGGACACGAACACATAATAAAGATGGACATTCTGATTGCAATCATGATCGAGGCTGAGGCCACCAAAGAGAAGGTAGCAGAAACTGTCGTGGTGATGGTTCTCCTTCTTCTTCACCTTCATCATCTCCTTCACCCTCTCTTCAATATTTGGATATGCTCATAAAGAAAAAGACCATGGGGATAAAGGTAGGCAAAGTGGAAGTCATAGATGAAACATCCAATAAAGGGGACAAGGGCACTCTAGAGAGTCACAACATAGAAGAAGGGAGAGTAGGGAACAACATAGGCATCATAGACGCCATGGATGAGATGATCATGATGAAGCCCTACTCACTACTCGAAGTATGTTAGACATAATTGAGGCTGTTCGAATTCCAACAAGGCACCAGAAAGATAGTAGGATCAAGAAATTAGATATGAAAAATATCTCATGATTTGAAGGGGGATACAACACTGATCCTCAGAATCATTTACAAGCATTCCATGACACGTGTGCCTTACAAAACATAGAGAATGAATGGAAAAAACTTAAGTTGTTCCCACGAACACTAGTTAAATAAGCAAAAAGCTGGTACTGGTCCTTAGAACCAGAATCTATTCGTAGATGGAGTACTATGTTAGAATTATTCAATGATAAGTACCAAACATACTCTCGAGTGTCCAACCTACGAAAGCAAATCCAAGGTTGGAAACAAGGAGGACATGAACCCTTTGATGCTACCATGGGCTGATACTATGCACTATTACATCATTTTCTTGGACATGGTTATTCGCAAAGGGATTAACTACGCCATCTCGTAGATGGGGTTAGGCATGAAACAAGAAGAATCCTTGGGACTTATGCCCAAGGAAGACTATCCGAGCTTAGGTCCCATGAAATCCAAATACTGTTGGAGCAAGTTGCTAAGGAAGAAGGTGAGCTATAGAAGAGAGAAATTGCAGAAGAGTATAACTAAGATCCTTCCCTCCAAAAGAGGGGAGTAATATTTTTTGAGGATGAAGAAGAGTCACCACTCGAAGAGATGGTGAATAGGAAAACTTTGCCTATCCAAAATATGACATTAGAAGTTTCAACAAAGGTAGACCAAATGTGGGATTCCCTAGACAATAGATTTTAAACTGTTCTTAAAATAGTAGAGGAGTCTAGAGAGTAAGGTAGTGATTGCAAAAAAAGAAAAAAGAGAGAAGCTAAACATGCATGTAGCAAGGGTAACAATAAAGCTGCCATCATTGAAGAGGTTGTGGATTTAGAAACAAATAATAATAGTGGATGTGAGATATTTCAATATGACCATCCTAAGGAATGTTTCCCTGTAATCTCACATCTATAGGAGTCTAGGGTGTATGAACTCAACCCACGATTAAACAAAAGGCAAGCACCCCAAAGTTTACCTTATCCTCAAGGTAACCAAGGTAGTTCCACCAACCCTTAACATATTATCCCATTGAAACTCCACCATAATTGATTGAGCAATATCA
Organism: Gnetum montanum; assembly: GCA_015680685.1. Classification (NCBI taxonomy): domain Eukaryota; kingdom Viridiplantae; phylum Streptophyta; class Gnetopsida; order Gnetales; family Gnetaceae; genus Gnetum; species Gnetum montanum. The sequence continues at coordinate 765,049 of MNCI01003473.1, forward strand.
ACAGTGGTAGCACCCAAAATCATGGGAAATGCCACCACCAAGGCAATAGTATCCTTACCAGAAACTTGACTTGTATGGATATTACATGTAGCAGCCAATCTCCCCACGTGACTCTACTAGTCATGTAACTTCTCAACCTCACTACCAAGCCTACGAGTATTATGGACTCCCTCTTCTAGAGGTGATATTCTACAAGTATATCATCCTTCTCATATGGCTGAATCTCTTCTACCAATAGCTCCACTACCACTTGCTCTAGCTATGCAGGGTGAAATCCCTACCCAGCCGTAGCAATGTAATACCAAAAGGGCTATTAACTCTCAACCTACTTTTGGTTCCAACAAACACATGAAGAAAAGACATTTCTTTAAAACCAACAGTCCAACCAAGCCCTTACAATCACAAGCGGATGATTCCTTAAATACCTTAGTATAAATCAAAACTTCGAAGCCCNATGATTCCTTAAATACCTTAGTATAAATCAAAACTTCGAAGCCCCCTTCAACCCAATCACCACACTCAACACATACAGTCATGCTAACACATGCCATCACCAATTGGATCAAAGCTATCCACCTTCCCAGGAAATTCTCTGATCCTGGGAGTCCTTTGATATACTTACAAAATGCTAGAAATGCACTGTGCAAGGCTCTTTTGGATTCAGGTTCCGATGTCAACTTGATTTCTCAACGAATGTAAAAGGCCTAGAACCTACCTCCATTGAAAAAGAGAAACATCCGTCTAGAGTTGGCTGACCAGTCCATCACTATTCCATTGGAACTGGTGAAAGAAATTATTACTACTATTTGTGGGTGGTCGTACCTAGTTGACTTCCTAGTGATTTAGGTAAACAATGGTAAGGGGGACTTCCTAATCATAATGGGAAGAGCATAGCTAAGCACCATGAATGCACACCTAGGAATCTGCAATCTTTCCCAAGAAATATCAAAGGAAAATACATTTGAAAAGATCGAGAAGAAGAAAGTTTCGTGCATCACATACAGTGACTTAGGGTGTAATTACATGGAGAGGCCATGGTTTGTGCAAAGTTTAGCATTGCCTACATGCAATTAGTGTGCACAAGTGATTAACATACAAAGATGCCTATATATAGTAGCCACACAATAGGAAGATACCCAATGGCTGATAGTTGATCAAGAAAATAATTCACTCATATGTATGGAACCAACTAAGGGTTTGACTTGTGCTTACATTGATAACATAGATGCATTAGAGTAAGTCCACCAACAACTTTCAAGTCTTAACCATGAAAATATCAACTAGGGAAAGTTGGAAATCCCTGAGAAATTTAAGCAGGAGCCCCTCAAGCTGAAATCATTGCCCACCCGTATGGAATACACATTCCTTAAAAATGAAAAACTAGTAATTATCAATGCTAAGCTTGCTCCTCAATAGAAAGAAGAACTACTGAAGGTAATAAATAAATGGTTAGAAGCCTTGGCTGGGTCATGTCCTAAATTAACTAGAATAGATCCTAGGATATGCCAACATAGAATTTACACTAACCCCTCCATGAAACCTTGAAGACAACTGCAGAGACGATTGAACCCTAAGTTAGAGCAAGTAGTTAAGGAAGAAATCGAATAGCTTCTCAACGCTGAGTTCATATACCCCATTGCTAATAGCAAATGGGTTAGCCCCTTAGTTATTGTGCCTAAAAGGGAGGAAAATGGAGGGTGTTCATAGATTTTAGGCTACTAAATATGGCAACATTCAAAGATCACTTTCCCTTACCATTTTTTGACCAAGTCTTAGACACAATCATAGGGCATCGCTATTATAGTTTTCTGGATGGATATAGCAAATATAACCAAATACAAATAGCCCTAGAAGACCAAGCCAAGACTACATTCACCAATCCTTGGGGAATGTTCACATACAAACAAATGTTGTTTGGCTTATGCAATGCCCCTACAACATTTCAATGACTAGTTCTAAGCATATTCCAACAGAAAATAGGGAATGGCGTGGAGGTCTTTATGAACGACTTCTCCACTTATGGAGAAAACTTTGATCAAGCCTTGGACTAATTAGAGCAAGTGTTAAAAGGATGTGTAGAAACCAATTTGAAGCTCAACCAGTAGAAAAGCCATTTGATAGTCCAAGAAGGCATAGTACTAGGGCACAAAATCTCACACATAGGGATAGAGGTAGACCCCAAGAAAATAAAAATTATCCAAGGAATTACCCATCAATTGGAAACTATTAAATATATTCAATCATTCCTTGGACATACTGGCTACTACAAGACATTTATTGAGAACTTTTCAAACGTTGCCAAACGATTGGTAGAATTAATGAAAAATGACATACCTTTTGAGTGGACCAGGGAATGCGAATTAGCTTTTCAAACTCTGAAATAGAAGCTAGTAGAAATGCCCATTATACAGACTCCTGACTAGTCCAAACCATTTCATATCATGACTGACGTATACAACTATGCTTTAGGAGCCGTGCTTACATAGTTAGATGACCAGAAGCATCCTTATTACATCCATTGTGCAAGTAGAAGTATCGTTGGCACACAACTTAACTACACTACCACAGAGAAAGAAAATTTTAGACACTATGTATTGGGATATAAAGTATATATACATACAGATCAAAGTGCAATTCGGTTCCTCATGAATAAGCCAATGGTAGCCCTTGTATCATACGATGGTTTGTAATCTTACAAGAGTTCAATTTAATGATGATCGATTAAAAGGGCACTGAGAATGTAGTTTCTGATCATTTATCTCAGTTGCAATGGGACAACAAAGAGGATGAGTATCTAATTTCTAATCATTTCCCTAATAAATTTGCTGGTGTAGTGAATAATCAATCACCCACGGAGACAAACTGGTACAATAGCATTCTTACCTATCTCCTCACCCAACAAACACCACAAGAGTTAAACCTTAAGAAGAAACAACAATTTCTTCATCAAGCCAAGTACTTTATAGAAATCAATGGGAAAATTTACAAAGTGTGTCTTGATGGCTTGGTTCGATGGTGTGTTCCTGATATAGATCAACTGCAAGTTCTCCAAGATACTCATGAGGGTCCTTGTTGGGGTCATTACACTAGGAGATAAACGACCATCAAAATCCTTCTTGCAGAATATTATTGGCCTACATTATTTCAGGATGCCCATCGTTTTGTCCAATCTTGTGAGTGTTGTCAATGTGATGGGGAAATGACTGCTAGAATGGAGGGTCTGCAACAATGGATTCAACTATTAGAACCCTTTGAAATTTGGGGAATTGATTTTATGGGCCAATTACACCAATGTCCAATGAAAAAGCTTATATTATTGTTGCTATTGATTACCTAACAAAATGGGCAGAAGAAGCTGTTGTGAAGGATTGTACATCATCTATAACTACATGATTTGTTCAACAACAAATCATAAACAGGTTTGGTGTGCCGCGTGCACTTATTTCAGACAATTGTACGCACTTCACAATTGCAACTTTTTGAAAATTAATGCAACACTTAGGGGTTGAACACAAACTGATAACACCATGCCACCCCCAAGCGAATGGTCAAGCCAAAATCACCAATAGGGAGATTACAAAAATATTGACAAGAACTATTAGCAAGTTTAGGCAAGACTGGAGCACTAAACTAAATGATGCTCTTTGGGCATACTGCTCCACATGGAAACTTCCTATAGGCTATTCTCCCTATGAGTTAGTGTATGGTAAATTACCAACACTTCCCATTCAAACTGAGCTTCGTACACTATCCATGGCATGTGACCTCAACCTTGACCTTAACCTAGCACAAAAAAAAGTGTTAGTAACCCTTAACTTGTTAGATGAAAATTGATTAGCCACCTTATCATCTAACGAATTACACAAGGCCTTCAATAAACAATGTCATGACCTAAGAATTAGGAAAGTTAAATATCAGCCAGGAGATAAGGTTCTCTACTGGAATCCCACACATGTTCCACAACGTACTAAATTTCAAATACGGTGGGAAGGACCTTATATTATTTATGCAACTTTTCCTTTAGGGGCCATGAAAATATACAAACCTAAGAGCCTGGATAAAAAAATTTTGGTCAACATGCAATAAACCAAACCTTTCCAAGAGCTTAGAACGGCCAGTACACATGATACCTCTCTTAATGGACAAACCTGCTCACTATTTCGGATCTCCTCCTTCCAACTTAGTCATGAGGGAGATGGCCACCTATGCTAACCATTCTAGGCCCTCAGTTCTTTTTGAATTTTTGTTTTACATGTTTTTGTTTCACACATTTTTGTTTTACACATTTTTCCAACTTTTCTTATTTTTTTTACACCATCATTCATAGTTTTACTATTTGTTTGATTGGTTGATTTACTTTTATTCATCATGCAATAAGTGCTCATGATGGTGGATTGAATTATATC
>MNCI01003473.1:769541-800944 GCA_015680685.1 Gnetum montanum
CCCATGCCTGAAGGTTCCCTGTAACTAAGGCCCTTTCTCGCTTCTTGCTTCTCCATCTCACTCTCCTCAAAATGGTGGTGACTTTTTGTGGAAGCATTCTTGTTGCTTCAAGTGGATGGATTGGTCAAGTGTATTGATGCGAGGTCACTGGATGTGGTTTTCTTGAGTTTGAAATTGGGATGAATTCTACTTAATCACAATAACCATGAAATACACAAGGGACTTTACACAACCTTGTTCTTGGGATTCCATTCCATTCTCTTCTCTCCATCTTTCTTCCCATTTTTTCCACCTCATTGTTGGTTTTATCATTAGTCCATTTCTAGATTGATGTATTGTTTTTCTTTGGTGAATTCTTGTGGGTAATTTTTTAACTCTTACTTCCAAATGACATTCCTAGAGCCCACGGACTCTTTGGTTTGTGGGTTTGTCAAGGCATAAAGGGCATGAGCCTACTTTGGGAAGGATCCACTGGTATTTCTTTTTGGTGTAATTGTTAACTTCTTTCCCTTAAACATTTCCTGTAATCAATCATTCTTGTTTCATCCCCATCCATGACATCCATTTTATTAGTGTTGTAATTGATATTTTTCATCTTTCTTGTTCCTCATCTTTTTCCATCTTATAGCTACCGGAGGTTCTCTCTTAGTCATGTGGGCCCTGGCACAATTTTTTCAATTTTTTCCATTTTACTAATTTCCTAACCCTACACCTTGGGTAGTTTCTAGTGATAAATCTTTGAACCAGTTTCTGCCATAACCACAACTTAGCCAATGCACTTCATATCAAGGCAAGGTATCAACTTCATTATGGATTATCTATCCTTGCTCATTTTTGACTGTGTTGTGTGTGCAGATGGCAATCATAAAAATAATGGATTGGGCTTGGAGGAAGCACTCAGGATGGACCAAAACTAAAGCATTTACAAAAGGAGAAAATCTGGTGGCGTGGCTATGGATAAACGACGGAAGGCGCAATCTTAGCATTGGCGGAAACATGATTTATTTTCTTTCTCTTTCTTTCTCTACAAGCTACCAAATAAAGGCTTGGATGTCATTTATGTATGAGTGTTCACCACAATGGTCATGAACACTAACGTTGTAATATGCTTATTGATCCGTTCACTAGGCACATTGAATCTATCATCCCATTCCACCATTAGTTGTCAGTTAGTTAATAATCCCATACCTTCTCAATATTTTGTAAAGAAGTTATTTCTTTTCTTCTATACTCAAGAATGAATTTTTATTCAGTCATGGGGGTATGATGAGAGTGGTTACTCTAGCAATTATTCTAATTATTAGAGCAGTTACTTTAGCGATTACTCTAGCATACTCTAATTATTAGAGTGGTTACTTTACTGGTTACTTTAGCATTTATTCTAATTATTAGAGTGGTTACTCTAGCGGTTACTCTAGTAGTTATTCTAATTATTAGAGTGGTTACTCTAGTAATTACTTTAGCAGTTATTCTAATTATTAGAGCAATTACTCTAATTATTAGAGTAGTTTCTCCCAAGCCTATAAATATAGTGCCCAAGTGCACAATTAGGAGGAAGTTTTTTAGCAGTCAAGTAGTGAAACTCTTGTAGTTTGTTTGAAAGTTAGAGTATTTTCCAAGTGCCCAGAGTAGGAGGTCTAAGTGTGGATGGATCTTTATTCAAGCATTATGTACTCGAGAACACCTTGTGTACGGCAATAAAGACGAACTCTTCAATTCATCCTTGCAACACTTGAGATTTTTTTTCTTACACATTTCTTTTATTTTATTTTCTTATGCATTTATTTTATTTTATGCACTTTACATTTTTTTATTAGCACAGCAATTCATTTTGATCAATTAAGCAAATCGTTAAATTACACAAGCACAACCACTTTGAGCATGTGTGTAATGCTTGGTAACCCAATAATGATTAGTGTTTGGTAATCCCAGCAGTGTTGCACTGGTTTAGGATGTGTACGGTAAGTGGGAATAGATGCTAGTGTTAGGATTAGTTATAACTTAGTTAATGAGTAGTTAAGTTAAATTAGTAACTTAGTTACCTTTCTCTTTCCCTACTAGCGCTGGACATAAAAACATAAAAGCTATAAAAATCATATGCCTCAAGCTTACTTAACCATACAATCATGATATACAGGTAATCTTGGGAAGACAACGATCAACCAACCTATCCTTATTCCACAAGGGTGCATAAGCACTTAGTCCTTGGAATTTCACTAGATCGTGCATGAAACACTTGTATTCATATGGTTGAGTGTAGGGGTACCTCGCCGCTCATCAAGTAGCATCATAATGAGTTCAAGATGTGTACGAAAGATAGACCATATACTTATGTTAGGCAATAGGCTAAAGCATTAGATAATTACTTAGATTAGAACAAACTTAATTACTTTATTTCACACTTATTATAATTTGAATAAAATATAAAAATTAATACAAATCATGTGCCTTGGTTCTCACTTAACCATACACTTACACCTACACAAGTAAAGCTAAGAAGAAAATGATCACATCTATAGTTCACTATCTTTACTACTGGTATTTGAAGAGCTAAAATCCATATAATTCGACTGGATCGCTACTGAACACTTGTGATTCATATGGTTGGGCATAGGAACTACTCGCCACTCATCATTGGTGTTGTTGTTGGGGATTTTAGTTAGCTAATTGTGCTACCTAGAAAAGATAGTGAAATCATTTACTGATGTTGTAAAAGGAAACTAATGCTAACATTAGTATAGATAAAGAAAATAATAAAAGCACACTATTTTTCTCAATCATTGATATGGCTTCTTCTCATAGGGAAGACTCTCTACCATCATTCGTAGGTGAATTAAATTAGCAAAAATAGGAAGGCCATAAGATTCCCATGCCTTAATAATTCAAGGTGGTGTATACTCATCCAAATGTCTACACTATGGATTTCACCTTTGTCTTACACTAAGATGAGCAACTGCGGTGAAGGAACATGGAAGGCAACATCGTGTTGCCTCTCAATTGATTTGTTCATGTAATGCTATAAAACAATCTTATCAAATTCAACATTGAAAGACTTAATGCATAGTATGAAGTTCAAGGCCATGCTTCTTGGGATTATCATCCCACAAAAGCACAAAAAAAGGAAAGATCGGCAAATAAAAGCCTGATATGAGGCCTTAAAAAGCAAACAGTGTTCTACCCACTTATTCCTATAGACATATAAAGAAGGTGAGGACTTCTTTTTAGGGACCTTTCAATACACTAATTCTCCTCCTCTTTTTGATGAAGGGATTCTTAAACAGTTTTTGTAGTCCATTTTGGATAACAATTATTTTGCGAAGAATGGATCCCAAGATTAGGGGGCCTCAAAAGGAGGTAGCTAAGGTAGGAGCAATGATAAGCACCAAGAACAAGATAAACATGGTGATTAGTGTAGGGACCAAAGAAGAGGGAGTAGTAGACACGACTCTAGTGTTAGTTCTCTTTCTTGTTCATCTTTTTCATCCTCATTGTGTTCCTCCTCCAACACTGATCAGAGTTATAGAGGTAATAAAAATCATGATGGAGGTGAATAGTAGGATAGGAATGATCAAAGATCCTACCAAAATGATAGAGACCATGGGCATGAACAATGGGAAGATGATCATCATAGAGAAAGGAGGGACAATAAGACTCATCATAAACATCATGGCCATGATAGGGGTCACAGAGGCCACTATGACTATGATGAGTCCCTACTAGCTACTAGGAATATGTTGAACATAGTAGAGGCTATACAGATACTAACCAAGCACATGAAAGATAGCCAAATTAAATGATTGGATATGAATAATATCTCCAAGTTTGAAAAGGAGGTACAATTCAAATCAACAAAATCACTTACAAGCCTTTCATGAACCCTGTGCCTTGTAGAATGTGAAGAATGACTAGAAAAAGTTGAAAACTATTTCCACAAATACTCATCAAAGAAGCAAAAAGTTGCTACAAGCCCTTGGAACTAGAATCTATTTAGAGATGGAGTACAATGTTTGAGCTATTCGATGATAAGTATCAGACATACTCCTAAGTGTCCAATTTGAGAAGGTAAATCTAAGGATGGAAATAAGAAACTCATGAGTCCTTGGATGTGGCTATGGGTGCTACTCTTTATTGCACTGATGCCTAGGCCATGGATATTTTTAAAGGGATCAACCACACCACATCATAGATGGGCTTTGAACTGAAATGAGGAGAAGCATTTGGATCTATGCCCAACAAAGACTTTTGGAGCTAAGAGTTCATCAAATTGAAAGACTCATTGAGTAGGTAGCTAAAGAAGAGGATGAGCTGAAAATATATGAAATTGTGGAGGAGTACATTATGGACCCCTCTCTCTACAAGAGGGAGGTTCATTCCTATGATAATGAGGAGGCACCACTTGATGAAGTGGTACAAAGGAAAACCTTTTTGATCCAAAAATCTATCTTTAAAATATTGGATAAGGCTTATAAAATGTGGAACTCTTTAGATGAGAAATTTCAAAATACTTTGAATATTATAGAAGAGAGTAGAGACCAAGGAGTAGTGGTCATAAGAGAAGGAAGAAAAAGGAGGCTGAAGATGAACATTATAAGGCTAAGGGAAAATCTACAGTAGTTGAGGAGGTTGTAGATTCCAAGTTAGATGATGATGGGTGTGACATATGTTAATATGAACATCCCAAGTGATGTTGCCTTATTATGTCACACTTATAGGAATATTTGGTGTATGTTTTAAATCCCAAATTGGAAAAATGGCAAGCACCCAGAAGGTTGCCTTATCCACAAGGCAACTATCAATAGTAATTTCACCACCAAACTTATTATTTGAGTGGAGCACCACCTCAACCTCATGAGGAATACCAGTAATGGCAACATCCACAATCATGAGGGATGTCACATCCAAGGTAGCAGTACCCTTATCACCAACCTCATCTATACAGATACCATGTTCAGTGGCCTATCTCTCCATGTGACTCTTCTAGTCACGCTTCCTTCTTATAGTGCTATTACCCTTCGTAATATTATAAAGCATCATCACTAAGGGGGGAGTACCAATTTTTATACTACCCTCCTTATCACTCTTCCACTCCTACACCTCCACCTACAACTCCTTTATTACCTACTCCATCTATGCAAGGTGAAATATCAGCCTAGCCATAGCAAAGAAATGCCATGAGGGCCATAAACTTACATCTGGCTCCTTAGCTGAGTGGTTCTAAAGCTAAGGCTTAAAAAAGACCCTTCTTCAAAATCAACAATCCTACTAAATCCTCATAGATACCTATGGCAATGAACCCTTCTTCTCCTTCTTAAGCAATTTCTATTAAGCCTCCTTCAAACCAAAGCATCCCCCTTCCAATTGCACACCATCATGCTAACCCATGTGGTCACTAATTGGATTAAGGTTAACCATCTTCCTAGGAAGAGATCTAATCCATGGAGTCTCCTTATTTATTTGCAAATTTCCATAAATGAATCATGTAAGGCTCTTTTGGACTCAGGTTCTGAAGTTAATTTGATTTCACAAGAAATGTACAAAGCCTAGAACCTACCTCCTTTGAAAAAAACCAATATTAGATTAGAGTTAACAGACCTATCCATCACTATTCCTTTGGGATTACTAGAAGGCATCATGACCACCATTTTTGGGTGGTTATATCCTTCCAATTTTCTAATAATTCATATGGAGAACAATAATGGGGACTTCCCTATTATTATGGGAAGAGCATGGTTGAGTACTGTTAATGCACAGTTGGGGATAAGAGATCTCTCCTTGGAAATTTCTATGGAAAATGAAAATGGCAAGATTGAGAAAAAGTGTGTTCCATGCATCTCTTATAGTGACATAGGGTGCCACTACATGTAGAAACTATGGTCTATGAAAAGTACATCACTTAAAGCATGTAGTCAATGTGCACATGTCACAAAAATTCAAGGGTGCTTGTATGTAGCAATCACTAAATAGAAAGGTACTCAATGGTTGATAACTAATAGAGAGGCTAAATCAACAATGTGCATGGAATCATCTGAGAGCCTTACAAGCTCTTACATAGAGAGCATGGATCACTTGGAGTAGATCCATCACCAACTCTCTAATGAACAAGGCAAAATCAATTGGGAAGAGTTGGAGATCCATAAGGCCTTCAAGGAGGAGCCCTTTGAGTTAAGGGCTCTACTAGCCAAATTGGAATATGCATTTCTTAATAATGACAAGCTGGTCATCATCAATGCCACTCTTGATCCTTTGCAGAAAAATAAATTGCTAGAAGTTATCAACAAATGGCCAACAATATTTTCCTACTCATATCACAAGCTCATTGGAATTGATTCAAGGATATGCCAACATAGAAGATATATAGAGTCATCCATCCAATCAAAGAGGCAACTACAAAGATTCTTAAACACCAAGCTCAAGTAAATCATCAAGGAGGAGATTAAAAAACTCCTCAAGGTGGGGTTCATTTATCCCATTGCGGATAACAAGTGGATTAGCCCACTTTTTATAGTGATAAAGAAAAGAGGGAAGTGGAGAGTCTGTATAGACTTTAGGCTATTGAACATGGCTACTTATAAAGATCACTTTCCATTTCCATTTGTGGAACAAGTGTTGGATACGATTGTAAGGCATTACTACTGTAGCTTTTTGGATGGTTATAGTGGCTATAAGAAAATCTAGATTACACTAAAGGACTAGGCCAAGATGACATTCACAAGTCCATGACGGCCTTTTGCATATAGAAATATTTCCTTTGGCCAATGAAATTCTCTTGCTACACTCCAACAGTTGTTCCTCAGCATCTTCCAATAGCAAATTGGTAGTGGGGTAGAATTCTTCATGGATGAATTCTCTACCTACAAGGTTATATTTGAGAAAGATTTGGACCATCTTAAGTGCTTCAATGATATGTAGAAACCAACTTGAGGCTTAATTGGCAAAAGAATCATTTGATGGTTTAAGGCGGCATTGTTTTGGGACATCTAATTTCAATGAAAGTTATTGAGGTAGACCTAGAAAAAGTAAGGGTCATCTAATGAATAACTAGACAACTAGAGATTATCAAAGTTGTGAGGTCATTCCTTAGACACATTGGTTACTATAGGCACTTCATCGAGAACTTTTCAAAGATTGCTAGGCCATCGGTGGAGTTGACAAAAAAGATGGACCATTTATCTACACCAAGGAATGTGAGAATGCATTCAAGCACCTCAAGTACAGGCTTGTAGAAACTCCCATTCTACAAGCCCCATACTAGTTTAGACCATTCCATATCATGATAGATGCATTGAACTATATCTTAGGAGCCATGCTTACATAGCTGGATGATTACAAACATCCATATTACATCCATTATGCCAGTAGGAGCATTGTGGATGCATAGCTTAACTACACCATCATCAAAAAGGTGCATATGATAGTGGTGTATGCATTGAAGAAATTCAGGCACTATGTTCTTGGATATAAAGTGTTTGTGCACATTGACTATAGTGCTATCTAGTTCCTCATGAATAAGCCAATGGTGAGTCCCCATGTCATAAAATGGCTAGTGATCCTTCAAAATTTCTATCTCACAATGGTAGACCAAAAGGAAATTGTGAATGTGTTCATTGACCACATGTCTTGGTTATGATGGAATAGCAAGGAGGAGGATATCCCATTGTTAGATCAATTGTTATGATGGAATAGCAAGGAGGAGGATATCCCATTGCTATCAAAGAACAAGATCACAAAGGCGTGAATTAGTAGGACAATATCCTCTCCTATTTTCTCACATAGGAGATGCCACAAGAGTGGGACCACAAGAAGAAATAATAGTTTCTTCACCAGGCCAAACATTGCATGGAGATAAATAGTAACCTCTATAAGGTTTGTGCAAATGGCCTAGTACAATGCTGTGTATATGATGCTGATCAACTTTGAGTCCTTTAAGATAGTCATGAAGGCCCTTGTGGGGGTCATTATGTTAGGAGGTGAATGACCATTAAGATTATCATGGCAATATATTATTGGCCTATAATCTTTAAGGAAGCCCATCAATTCTTCTGCTCCTACAACAAATGCCAACATGATGAAGGGATGACTGCTCACATGGAAGGACCTCAATAGTGGATCCAACTAGTTGAGCCTTTCAATATATTAGGGATTGATTTCATGGGACCCATCACACATATGTTTAATGGAAAGGTGTACATTATTGTAGTGGTTGACTATTATACAAAATGAGTTGAAGTTGTGGCTGTCACTAACTGTTCATCATCTACAGTCGCCCAGTTTGTACAACAAAGTATTGTAAATAGGTTTGGTGTGCCACATGAACTAATTTCTAATAATAGTACACATTTCATGGATGCCAATTTTTGCAAGCTCATGTAACAGTTGGGGTTTGAACATAAATTAATAACTTCATACTACCCCCAAGACAATGATCAAGCTGAAGTCACCAATAGGAAAATAACCAAAGTACTAACTCATATGGTTAGTAAAGATAGGAAGGATTGAATCAATAAACTCAACAATCCTATTTGGGCTTATCATTCAACATGGAAAATTTCTATTGGGTACTCTCCCTATGAGTTAGTGTATGGAAAACTCCCAACACTTCCCATCCAAGTAAAAATCCATACACTTTCAAGTGTATGTGATCTCAACTTGGACTTGAGTCTAGCAAAAAAAGAAAGATTAGCAAACCTCAATGTGCTAATAAATTAGTGGCCTTGTCATCAAATGAAGTTCACAAGTTACATAGTAAACAATGCCATGACCTTAGGATTAGGAAAGTAAAGTTTCAACCAGGAGATAAGGTACTCTATTGGAACTGCATGCATGTTCCTCAATGAAAAAACTTTCTATGGGAAGGCCCTTGCATTATCTATGAAACCTTTCCATCTAGGGCCATGATGATCTACCACCTTGATAGCTCAAATAAAAGAGTATTAGTTAACATCAAACAACTAAAACATTTCCATGAACAACAACCAACTAGTGGGACTAAGGTCTCAACCAAGGAGCAAGCACGCTTGATCTTTTGGATCTCCACTTTCCAACTTAGTCATGGGGAGGATGGCCATCCATGCTAAGGTTTACCCAAGTGGCTCCTTAATTTTTAACATTTTTGTTTTACATAATTTTTAGTATATTTTCAATTTTCTTGGGTATTTTATAATTTTTTTCATATTTTTCTTTCTTTCATTTGATTTGAATTTTTCTTATGTTTTTCCCTTTTTCTTTATTGCTCTCAGGACTTTGGTACCAACTACAGCTGCTAATTGATGGTGGTTTATAACTTCATTGATTATTTTATTACAAATGACTAGATTTTATTTTAGAATTTTGGCATTTACTATTGGGACATTGATTTTTTGAATGATAATAGGTAATGAGTCAATGTCATCCACCACTCCAAACAACTCTATGGTGTTTTATCATTTTGGAAATATGAGGTCCCTTCTTAATCAAAACTTATAAAACATTAGTGACCTTTGTACTTTCCAAACTTGGGATGAATTAAGTGGATGTACAAGGGAGTGACCTCAAGGAAATTTGTTACTTTTGTACTTACCTACCATCTAAGTTACATGAGTGTTTCCATGGATTTCACACCATTTCTTCATCGACCAATAAACAGGAAGTAATATCTTTGTATGATGTGGTTCCCATTTGAAACAAAAAACAAAATATCAAAGAAGATAACAATGGGAATTCAAAGATACAATAACAGGCTACAAGCACTGGTTATGTGGCTAGAAAGACATGTTACTAATGCTTGAAGAAACTACTCTAATTAATGCACTTTTCACTTCCTACTTCTCTTTTCTTCTTTCTTTGGAATGGTGAGTGGTATGTGGGGATGTTCTTGTACCTTGCATGGTAGAATGTTCTAACATGTCAATGAGAAGTCACTAGAAGTGGATGGTCTTGATTTAGACTAAGGAAGTTCATCAGTCATATTAATCACATCTTTCACAAGGGACTTTATGTAGCCAACATGTGGAAATTCATTCCATACTCTCTCTCTCCCACCTATTCTTTTCATATACCACCTCACTACCTCTTCTCATGAGTAAATGGTTTAGTTTAGTAAATATTTAATGATTTCTATCATGATTCAATTTTTAATGATTTGTAACAATTAATCATCCTTGGGGCCCATAGACTCCTTGGTTTGAGGGCATGCAAGGGCATTCAAAGTATGAGCCTTCTATGGGGACAATCCACTTGCATACTCCTTGGTTGGGATGGTTACACTCCTTATTCCTTAGCCATCTCTCTTTCAAACCATACATTTTTCCCCATGATACATCTAGTTATTGCATTCCTTGGCACCTAAATCTCCTAAGAATCTTTGGTTGACATGTACTCTAAGCTCTCTTTGGTTGACATTCCTCACTATTCTAAGCTTTTCTAGCTTTCTTTAGACTTCAATTTTATATAAAAACTGTTTATTTTCCATATTTTTTAAAGGTGAAAAGAAATTTTAGGTTGCATCAACACAATGCAAAAATCCTATAAATATGCATTGACACTTAGCCATTTTTCACATTTTCACTCAAATGCCAAGGGATTTTTTTCACTTTGTTAGAGCCTAGAGCTTTCCAGAGTCCATGTCTTCAAAACCGCTTATCCAAATCTACTTGTTCTTTGACCTTGTAGCTACTAAAGGTGAACTTTACATCATGGGGGCCACAAATTGATGGTTTCTAATAGAAAATTTTTCTAACTTCCACATGGTTTAACTAATAAAATAATATTAAATATCAAAAATCATCTAAGTTAAACCTCATCAACAAACTTGGGTAGCTATCTTAATAAAATAATATTAAAATAATAAATCTGCCATGATCACAACTTAGCCCAAGTGTAACTAATGAGATAAGCTATCAAAGTGATATAAGTTACACATAAAACACTATCCTTGGCTATAGTTGTAATCATAAATGATGCTGAAAAGAATGCTGAGAGGAGAACCATCACATCCACAAGAGAAGTAGCCAAGAGGAGAGATGGAAACACATGTAACAAGACCTCTTTGGGAGCAACCCAAAGTGAAATTTGTCCATTAGATTCCCACTGTGAAAATAGGCCAATCTAGGTGAAATGAGGTGCTAGGGCCTAGACCAAAGTTGAAGGTCACCTTGATTAAGGCTTGCTTAAGAAAAATTCATTCTAAGGAGGTCCAAAGTATGGTTCTCCAAGAACATAACTTTGATTCCTTCTTGGACCTAGTGCTAGAAGAGGTAAAAACACAACTAAAAGCCTCTCCCATGTGGCCTATCCTCACTTCCAATGGGGAGTGGTACATGGGAGAGACATACCTCTTTTGGAATAATAGACAAGCAGATTCCATGGTCAAGATCAAGGACATCAATGTGTTGTATTTAGTCGAGGTGATTTTAGAGACCCTCAGGTTGCTTGATACGCGGGCAACTTTGGCAAAGATTTCAATGTAGGTGGACCAAGATGTCAAACAGAAATGTGTCCAACAGTGCTATGGAGTGAATTATAAGGAGTACAATGCACTCACCAATGTAAGGGGGGCCTATTTCAAGGTTGTGGCCTATCACCTAAACCCAATGGTGATGCTGAGCAAGATCACAACCTTCTTTGCTTGTGTGTGTGCTACTCTAAGTGGAAAATTCCTAGTCAACCTTCCACAGCTCATATTCCTAGAGATTGAGAAAAGGTTCAAAGAGAATGAATGTGGAAGAAAGACACTGTCCTTTCCTTGCCTCATTAGAAAACTTTGTAGAATGGGAGAGATTATCCATTACACCAACAACATGCTTCATCATGATCCTATTGCATATTGATAGGATATGATGA
This sequence comes from Gnetum montanum, assembly GCA_015680685.1. Classification (NCBI taxonomy): domain Eukaryota; kingdom Viridiplantae; phylum Streptophyta; class Gnetopsida; order Gnetales; family Gnetaceae; genus Gnetum; species Gnetum montanum. The sequence goes on from MNCI01003473.1 coordinate 781,359, forward strand.
AAGATAAGGCATCCACCAAGTTGCAAGAAGAGGAGCAGTCACCACCCCCACCACCTACTTAAGAAATAATGTTATAGGCTTGTGGTGCAATCGAGCACATGAAGAAGCTCCATGAGAAACTCCTATAGTAGCAGCAAGAGGGACCAAGTGGTGGGGAACCTTCAATCTACCAACCAACTTTGAGCCATCTAAATGAAGTAACTTGAATAATAAGTTAGCTAGAGGAGATTGCATTGCTATTTTCTACACATAGAATGAAAGCACCTATAACATCAAATTTGAGTGCCTGAGAAGTAATAGTGTCAATCCATGGATAATAGCATTTCCTAGAGATCTCTAGGAATTCCACCACTTTCTTTGTGCACCTAAATGAGGGCAACAGGATGACTATCTTGGTGATGTAGCATCATGGACAAGAAATAGCAGTAGAGGTGGTGGCCAACCATGTGGAAGAGACCATAACTACTTCTATGGTTACTATGCCAAACATTTCTACACTTTGAGATGTGTAGAAGTCTACATGAGTAAGTAGTAGAAGGCTTAGCACAACCCAACATGAGGAAATGTTGGACCAACTAGTGAACACTAAGAAACCACTTCCAGAGATCTTTAATCTCTCAAATAACATCACTACTACCCAGTTATGGTTGTTGGACACTAAGGGAAAGCTCATCATCACCAATGCCCAACTTTAGGCAGCCATAATGAAAAATCAATGATTGGCTACCGAAGTTGTGGAACTAAGAGCCTGCTTAGCTAATCTTTTCATTCTTAGCCAAGTAGTGACAAAGGATGAAGTTTTCTTATACCTTCAAAGTAAACTTAAGAAGGCTAAGAATGCAAAGGAGATGGTAGTCTTTGACATATATTTATTGGAGGCTTTGGCCTACAACACTGATAAGGACTTGTTGTAAGTCTACAAGGAGAACATTACTCTAACCAAGGATGTTCACCATCTATGAAATGTTGAGGCACAAAAGAATCAAATGGTATAATTTTTGTGACAATAGTAGGAGTATCTTATTAATGTGAACATGGACCTCAGGAGGTTGGCAACCAAAAATCAAAATCTCTCAATGGATGAAGTCTATGCCCTTTTCCAAAAAGTAGAAATTTAGGTAGCCACCTAGAAGAATAAGGCCTTGAAATTTGAATGTGTCAAGAATCATTACAAGGACCAAGTTGGGCTCCTTAAAGAGATAAATGAAAAGGAGATTCAACTAAAAAAAAGGTAAAAATAAATGAGGCCCTCTAGCAACTCCAACAAATAGACAATGTATGGAAACCAATGTTTGATATATTGAATGCCTACAACAAAGAAAAAATCTACCTTAAGGAGTTTTAGATTGAATAGATGATAGAGTGCATGGAGCTTGCCAACCTCTGATATGCAAACTTGGTAATGTTGACAGTAGGAAGGCTATGATCACAGTTGGAAAAATAGGTGGCTAGCTCATACCTCCTCTATGAGGCCAAGTTCATCACCAAGACATGAAGAAGAAGCTAGGAACAGCTAACATAGAGCTTAAAGTTCTTAGAAGTTGATTCATAGACTAATGATCGATTGTTACGAACCTAGCCAAAATGATGAATGACTTCCAAGAATTGCAAAACCTTGTCAAAATGTTTGATATCGAATGCAAATAATTCACAGCCTAGTTTGCCAATGTTAAGGAGTTGTTCCCTACAATGCCTTGTTCGTGGGACGTCCCCATACCAGGCCACATTGATGATGTTGTGTGGACTATGTATGACTCATAAAGCTAGGAGAAGAAGATGAAGGCACTATTGAATGCCTTTAACCTTCCACCAAAAGTAGAAGCTATAGTAGGATAGTTGTAGCCACTACCTCAGCCTCAATTGCCACCGCCACAAGTACCAGAGGTTGAAGAGGGTCCTTTAGCATTCCAAGAGCCTCCACCTCCTTGTACTATTTGATCTTCCCTTCCTCTTCAGCCATTAAAGGATTTCTAGTTATCAAATTTTGCAAGGATGTTCAATTTTATTCTCCTAAACATCCATTTTTGTAATCTTTATAAATCCATACAATTGGGTACTTAGAGTTAGTTAGTGAGTTAGTTAGTCTATCATTCCATACCTTCCCAATTTTGTAAGAAGCTTGTTCCTACTTTTTTTCACTCAAGGACAAGCTTTCACTTAGTTTTGGGGGTATGGTGAATTGCAAAGTTGGGCTACGTCAATGAGCATGTATCAATGCATCCCTATTAATGCATGAGTTGATGCATTAACGTGGCATTTATTGTTGCCTATATAAATTCATGCACTCACCACATTTATGGCACCGTTGAGTCAATAACATAACAAAGTTCTTGTAGTTTGTTCCCATAGGAGTTAAAATATTTTTTATGTGCCCATAGTAGAAGGCAAGGATTGTATGGATCCTTATTCAAGCATCAATGTACTTGGAGAAATTGATATGATGAAAATAAAGACAAGCTTGTTGAAATACCTTGCAGCACTTGGAATAGCTTAATGTTTACTTTTATGTACTTTACTATTCATGTTCTTAATTAAAAAATTAATTAATATGCTAAAGTAATACACATAAGTATGACCACCTTGAGCATACCATTAATGCTTGGTAATCCAAGTAGGGTTATCACTTGGTACACCTAGTAGCTTAACACTTGGTAACCCAATAGCATCATAATGAGTTTAGGATGTGTACGAAAGGTTGGCCTAGATACTTACGTTAGGTAATAAACTAAAGCGTTAGATAGTTACTTAGATTAGAAAAGACTTAATTACTTTATTTCACACTTAGTAAAATTAGAATAAAATATAAAAATTAATACAAATCATGTGCATTAACCATACACTTGCACCTACACAAGGGAAGTTGAGAAAAAAATGATCACGTATATAGGTCACTATCTTTACTAATAGCATTTGGAGAGCCAGAGTCCATGGAATTCAGCCAAATTGCTAGTGAACACTTTTGACTCGTATGGTTGGATGTAGGGACTACTCACTACTCATCACTACCAAAGAAGAATAGAAGGTTGGTTAAGGTAGAGAAATGAAAGAAACAGCTAGAAGAATACATTAAGCACTAGTAGGACTAGTTAGCAAAAGTACATGAAAATGTATGAAGACTAGTAGGAGAGAATAAAAATCTCTCATTAAGGGAGGTGCATGAAATAAGGGAAAAATAAATTATTGAGATTACCACTTGGAAGAAAAAGACCTTGAAGAATGAAAAAGTAAAAAATCATTACAAAAAATAGGTTCACATGGAAAAGAAATCAATGAGAAGGAAATCCAACTTACAAAATCCAAGATGAATGACGCCTAGTAGTAGCACCAAGGTGATGCATGTTAGCTCATCTTTAATAAACTAAATGCAATAATGAGGCTGAGATTTGCATGAAGAAGTTGTAGATCAAAGAGATGATGGAGTACATTGAGCTAGCTAATATCCATTCTACAAATCTAAAAATTCTCTTTACTAGGAGGTCAAGGTCAAAATTGGAGAAGTAGGAAGAAAAGAAAAAAATTTAGTTAGCTAATGCAAAACTTAATATTCTCAAAAAAAAAACCTAAAAAGTAATAATCATTTGTAGAAAACCTAACCAAATGCATGAGTAACTACATGAACTTAAGAACACCATCAAAGCATTCTATATCAAACGAAAATAATTTATAATCTATTTCATCAAGACTTATGAGATTTTTCTAGCTTTATCTTATCCATGAGATGTGACAAAAAATTTAACTCTAGGTGAAGAAACATAGATAATTAATGACTCCAAAATAAAGGAAGAAAAAATTAGAGCTCTTATTAATGCATTTCAGTTGAAGGTAGTAGCAGCCAAGCAATCACATCCAACACCAAGGCATGAGGAGCCACCATAAAAGCCTCATGAGCCATCTTCACTTGGTATTATTTTAGGCATATGATTTCCAAAATTCTTTGTAGAAACTAATTTTTGTAATGTATTCAAATTTTATTGAGTTAATTTGTAAATTCTTTAATAACTCTTGTGATGTGATCCTCAAGTTAATTAGTTAGTTAGTCAATCAATCTAATACTCTCATAATTTTGTAAAAACATTTATCCTAATTTTGTTAACTCAAGGATGATTTTTTAGTTAATCATGGAGATATGATCAACATCAATTCAAGGGATTATTTTAATTCATTAGCTTTAACATATTCTCTACTTTATCAATGCATCAATGTTGAGACAAAACTAATAAATGCCAATATAAGTGCATGTACCCATCACATTTTTTATACCATTCGGTCATTTTTTAGTAGAATATTTTAGTTTTTTTATAGAAGTTAGAATTTATCACTAAATGCCTACAATGTGAATCAAGTGGTTTGAACATAATTTTATTTAAGTGGATATGTACCTAAACACATTTTCATGGTAGTAATAAAACTAATATTCATTTTTCCCATTGCAGCACTTGGCATAGCACTTTAGTTTATGTTCTTTCAATTTACTTAATGGCATTTAAATTCATGAACTTAGCTAACTAATTCACTTTCATTACATTCAATTATGCATATAAGTATGACCAACTTTGAGCCTAAACATATTAGCATTTGGTAATCCCAATAGTGATAGTTAGTACACCTAGTAATGAACACTTTGTAATCCAATGACATTAATACAAGTTTAGGATATGTATGAAAAGTTGAAAATAGATACCCCATGCCTAGGCTAAACTAGATACATTCTTCTCACACTTAGATTAATTATTTTTATATTTTAATAGTTTATTAGTTTAAATATTTAATAAATAATATTCTAATCATATGCCTCAATTACTCTTAACAAAAGTATAATTAGAAATACAATGAACAATGACTTAACATTTAGTTATCTAACATATCTAAACTTATCCTAGTCCATGGAATTTAATCAAATTATGTGTAAACACTTATTATCTATATGGTTGGGCATAAGGTCTAGTCTACTATTCATCACTAATGTTGGTGGGAAACAAAAAAATCTAGCTTGGTTCACTTATTGTTACTATAGAGTTGTCTTGCTAAGAATATTTCACAAACTAGATAGAGCTTATCTTTTTCCAATTTATGATTTAAGTCTCAACATAATTTATTTATTCAAGTATATCCAAAATGCACTCTTTCAAATCACATGCATATCAAGTTTCTCAATTCAAAGAACAAGCCATGTGCATCTTCCCTCTAAGCTTTTTATTTCTAACACTACTTTTTTATCTAATAAATATTTTCAAAGATTCTTTCATCATGTTTGGAATTTCGTTCCAATACTAATAAATTCTAATGGATTCATTAAATGGTGGGAAAATTCTATTATTCACATTGTAAGATTTTAAAGACATTTTAGAAATACTTAGCTAAAAACTTTAAAGTTGTTACTCTTGAAAATAAGTAAAAAATTAATCAAATAATAGAAAATTTATCTCATATCCTTAATAATGAAAGTGTTCAATAGAAACTTCTAAGCCTTCAATATTAGTGAAAGATTTTTGAAAACCACAAGACTCAAGATGATTTACTTAAACATTAGTTATCTTCATTAAAAACTAGGGATAGACCTTCAGAATAATTCTTAAAGTTTTTAAAAGGTCCTAAAATGAGTGATTAAATTAATGAAATACATGTTAATAATAAGATTCTCTCTACTTATATTAATATCTTAAATGCTTTCTTTGATCATTATTTAGATGTGTTTACTTTAAAATGTATTGATAAAGAGGTTTTAGTTTTTTGTATATCTATTAATCCTATTTATTTTTATTCTATTTTAGGAGAAGTTGACATTTTAACTATGTAAGTTTTTAAGGAAGCACTTTTCTCTATGGCTAATGAAAAACCTCCTAGTCCAGAGGGTCTACCTTGTGAGTTTTATAAATAATTTTAGGATAATATACTGTTAATTTTTTCAACATGTATAAGAAAGCTCTTTCTAAAGGTTCACTTAGCTAAATGATTGATCATGGTTTGATAAAACTCATTTCAAAGTTAGGTAATAAATTTAATATCACTAATTTGCATCCTATCACTTTGTTGAATGTTAGTTATAAGGTTATCACTAAGGCTCTTACTTTAAAAGTTTAAAGGTATTTGCCTCAATTAGTTGAAGAATAACAAATAGGTTTTATTCTATGTAGATGTATTTTGAATATTTCTTTCATAGTTGTAGAAGCCATGACTTTGGCCATGGGTACTAATTAGGATATTGTTTTTTAACAATTAGATTATGCAAAAGTTTATGGCACACTGGATTAGGCTTTTATATTGGCAATGTTACAAAAAGTAGGATTGAATTCTTCTATTATCTCTTTTGTTTGAATATTATTTTTCCCTTCTAGTGCCAAGATATGCATCAATAAGAGTTGTTCTTTCATTGTTACTCTTGAAAGATCAATTAGGCAATGCATCTTATCTTTTTATTCTTGTTGTTGAAGCTTTTGATTATATTTTAAAGCACTATAGATTTTAAGACAAGATCAAAGATTTATCTCTTCTTAATGTTCAACATCAAATTATCAATAGCCACTTTGCAAATGATGGTTTTCTTTTATTAAAAATAACTAAATATAATTAAAATACTATCCTTCATTTTATTTAAGTTTATTATAATTCCTTTGGTTCTACTATTAATTCCTCTGGTTCTACTATCATTCTTTCTAATTTTCCTTGAAGCTACATTCAACCTTTTGAGTTTATCACTCTAGGCATTTTTTTTATCCCTTAGCTTCTACCATTCATTTTTGGAAGAAAGTCTTATATAAAGTTCATCAAAAAAATTAGTAAGTAGGTAAGCAACTTATTAGATCTTGTTTTAACAAAATAATAATATTCTTCATTACCTTCCTTAAGTTAATTGGGAATTTTGTATTCTTAGAAAAAAAATTGTGATTTTTGTTTTCCTTCAACTTATCATCAAGAAATATTACTTATTGCTAAATGGATTTTCAGAGCTTTACATGATGATGAAAGTTAGAAATGTCTTATTAACATTGAATTAAATCTAGTTTTCTAGTTAATTCAAAAAATTGATTTAATACTCAATAAAAATGGAGTTAATATTTCTACAAAAACTAAAATTAAAGAATCCATTATGCTTCAATACATATGGATAGCTTACAATAGATCAGTTCTTATTTGCAATGGGACATTTCATAACATTCATGGGATTCCATTAAATGAATGTTTCATTTGGTGGGCTTATTGGTGTGAAAATACTAGTACTTTAGCTATGTATGATTCTCATCTAAAAAGAATTAAATTTAATCATAAAGGAATTCTTCATAATACAGATTTTTTTCTCCAATACAAATTCTACTATGTCATTAGAATGAAAAGAATTCAAAGCCAAATTTAATTTAAATAAAATAGATAAGGCCTCTTTTCAAACTATTTGTAATAGATGTTCAACAATTTTCTTGGGATCTGCTTTATAATTTTTATCTTTTTCTTAGGATAATTGCATTTATCCTAATGATGTTAAAATGGTTCATTTCTATATTACAAAAGCTCAATAGTGGTTTAATAGAGAGAAAGATCCTTTTGATATCCTCAATTGTATATGGAACACTCAGGATATTGAAAATGATTGGATATAAAAGTTTAACAACTTATGGAATCTAGGGATTCAACTGAAAGTGCAATTTTTTTCTTAGTCTTTATTATATAGAGGATAGGTTTTCAATTACAACTTCTTGGTTCTGATAATCTAGTTTTTCTAGTTTGCTCTCATGATAATTCTATTGAACATTTTTTTGTTTATTATTATTTTGCTCAACAAGCCTGGCAATGGTGTTTTTTAGTTCCTAGATTTCAAAAATTCTAGAATTCTTCAACTTATGCCATTTGTACAAGAATAATAAATAACAGCACTTTAAATATTTTTTGGAACATGCTTAGTCTAGATGTTCTATTTTGTATTTGAAAGCAAAAATGTGATGTAAATTACAAAAGACATTGTACAATGAAAAGCTTCAATCTTGATATGAAGTTGAATCTTTATATGAATTTTTTATTTTAGATTTATGATAAGAGAAGGAAGTACCCTATAGATATTAATTCTCTCTTTTCTTCTTGATGTGTATGAAAGAATGTTCCTTGTACTATTCCTTAATTTCTTTTGAAAGATTTATAACTTTCTATCATTTTTCATTCAAACTATTTTTTGATTTGTTTTAATTCATAATTGTTGAAAGTAAAAATCCAAAAGTGCACTTTTAACAAATATAGGAAAACATGTCTTATTGGTAAATTCAATACCGTTTCCCTTTTGGAACAGGGGCTAGAGGAAGTGTGAAGATCCTTACAAGATAGAAGGTTTTGGTTCATGCAAAAGATACATTCAAACATTTTTACAAATTAGTTATGAATGATAGATGAGATGCCTAAAGATGAGTGAACAAATCCTAATCTTACTATTGTAGAGGATTGAATTATATGAACAATTGGTATAAGTAGATGACATACACATGTCATCTACCATGATCTAAAGATATTGAAATGTCTCTCAAGTTTATTAGTTACTAGAATAATTATTATAAGTGGATGATGTATTCATTTGTCATATCCTTGAAATAGAAATGGTTGAATGATTAAGCATTGGTTGATTTCAAGGAAGTTACTTTTTTGTTGGGTAAGCTCTTGCACAAAATACAAATATGCTCTAACTTAAATTTATGTACTAAGAAATCATGTGGTGTGTCAAGAAGATGTTATCAATAATATCAAGTTTGTACAAAATAGTTGTGTTTGTGTAAGGTTGTTATGGTGAATTGTTAGAGAAACACATGCTCTCCTACCAATTAATCCTTTTAATAGTTTAAGATGATGATTTCATCATGCATCGAATATGAGGCAATATATGAGATCAATGTTTATTCTTGAAATATGTTACTCTTGTTGGATGAAAGTTCTTAAATCCATGGATCTTGTGAAGATTCTTTAGCTTAAATGCCTCAAGGATTTCATAATTTGATATTACAATGTGATTGTGGTGTTTGTCTATGGTGAAACAACACTTAAAATTTCATTCGAGGACTTGTTTCCAATTATGCCTTAATGGGTTAGCTCATGATCCATAAAAAAGAATTGAAAGTATTTTAAATCAACCTATTTAGAATCTCATGTATAAGGAAAGTATCCCCATTTTATTATTCTTGAGCGATAGTTTTACCATGTAAATCCTTGGATATTTCAATATCATAGCTATTTTATTCAAATTTACCTCATTGAGGACTTTATTTTACTTAAGAAGAAATTATTTTAAATATGAATGGTGATTTATTCCTATGTGAAACATCGTGATGCATTGTTGCTAGCTTATGAATATTCAAATATACAAGCACTTATGTACTTGATATGATGACTTGAAATTGGTAAATAGTGGAATATGTGACAATGCTCTTGAAACAATAGTGATTATTATCGATGAATTTCTATATCCACCACCTTCCTTTCATGTTCAACATCTTACATGAATAAGCACTGGATAACATTATCTTCTACCCATGCAATGGAATATATTAGGTTTCTTATGAACATTTGATAGACATGATTCTTACTTTATATGAGATCTTAACAAAGGTTTCTTTCAAGGCTAGTCAATGTTTTAATTATGACCATCAATGTGAAATGGGAGTTCATGTTTAACCACCTCAATGAAACTTGGATAATCAAATTTTCTATCAATATAGTTTGTATAAAAAGAAAAAAATGTTGCTAGTTTGATACTATCATTTTTTTGAATGGGTTAAAGCATTAATATATGTGGATGTATGTGTAACAATAAAAGAAAAGAAAAGAGGCCCAAGAAAAGAAAGAAAAAAATCAGGGTAAGAGTGTGTATCCATGAATGTGTGAAGAGAGAGAGTATGGTGGAGTGACTTTGAGAGTGAGCTATATGTTCTTGATTATAACTTTAAGTAGGTAGCACATATTTTCTATTGTGACTTTGAGTTGGGAGCACACATTTTTTGGTTATGACTTCAAGTAGAAAGTACAAATTTCTATTATGTATTTAATAATAGATCACAACTACTTTTAGGAAAGGGAATGCCTCAAGGTTTTCAAAAATGAAGGAAATATTTTGAGGGTCTGAAAAGAGAGTTATAGTATTGCTTGTAAGAAAATAGAGAATGTAAAATAGACTAGATGGCAATAGTAGGTTTATGAATTGACCATTTTTAAGAAGTAGAGAATCAATGTGTTTCCTCTTTATTAAGAAATTTATGAATGATTATCATAGTGAGGCTAAATTCTCAAAGATCCTTGATTATGCTAGTGTTAGGCCACCACTAGGCATGGGGAGTGGTTTCCCTAAGGTATCAAGCAAGATCATCTCTACACTCCTGAACTTGCATGTAAAGCAAGTAGATTTTCCTCTAGGTAGTAAGGTTGATACCACTTGCATGAAAAATGGAAAACATTTTCTTCCTTAACATGGGTTGCATGAGAATTCTTATGTCTTGATTAGATGTCAAGTTGAGTTCAACATTCATGCTTTACGTTTGATGATCCTAGTTATTAAACTTTCTTATCTATAATTATCAGATGAGCTTTGAGTTATTAGATACCCTTGATATCTACTTTTTCATCCATGATAAGTATCCAAACAAAGATTTAAGATTCAAGAACATTATTTCTTTCAATGGGAGGGTATCAAACACTAAAAAATGAATAATAATATTTAAAAATTAAAGAAAATTAGATCATCGAAGAGAGAGTACAAAGAAAAATTCCATTAATTTTGGAGATGTATTTTCATGTGTTCATCCTTACAACTAATCCTAAAAAATCTCCCCTCTAGGATAGGAAAAGGATTAGGCCTTACCCTTATTCAAAAGAACCCTCAAAATTTTTGACTTCTTACTAAAGGATTTCCTATAAAGAGAAGGAGAAAAATCTTTGTAAATAAAAAATAATACATTAATCATAGATAACAAACAAATAGTAATAGCTTTCTGAAAAACCTCAAAGAAAATTCATGTTGCAGTGTGAAAGCCCATAGCTAACATTTTTGTTATAATTTTGTGGAATATAAAAGTAGAAATAATTACCGTACTTACCCCAAAATTCCTACATTATGGCCTTGTATTAACATAATTTTAGGTAGTTTTTAATGCAAAAAACTAAGATTTACAACCCATCCACTGTAGATCTTATGTATTCCAACTTGTGAATGCTAAAAATGCTCCACACGCTATAAATGCCTTGTATCCTAGCTTACTGAGGGCAAAAACTTCTCCACAAGCTACAAATTCTATGTATTCCAACTTGTGGGAACTAAAAATACTCCACAGGCTACAAAAATTCATATTTTCATCTCACACATTGCACATTTTACAACATGTGGAGGTAGCATGTGCGATTTAGACTTTGATTTCACATGATGGACATCTCAGTTCCACATACTAGGTAGCGTGTGGGGGCAATCTGGCAAAAAATCAGCCAGAATTAAATCAGTGGAAAACCAATGTGCATGACCTATTTAATCCAAAATTACCAGTGTTTGAAACACCTTTTGGCATTTCTATAACTCTTTGAAACTTAAAATTTTGAAGAGAAAGAAGATCTGAAAGTCTAAAGCCATTTAGAGAGTAGATTTTAAAGCATTAAGATCCTATTGAAGCATAAGCCAATGCATTTAAGAGGATTGTAGAACACACACGGCCCACCCATAAGCTCAATTCTCTATACCAATTTGTGAAAAAATTGCCTTGAAATAATTACAATTCCACATTTTGTATTTCCTAAACCTTGTTCTTCGTAGAGTTAATATAAGTTTTGCAATATATACATACTTTTCTTCATTATTTTTTGCAACTTATCTTTGCATAGTCTCTTCTATTCATGTGTTATTTTCAAATTTTTATTCATATATAAAAAACCTCCAAGATGAACAAGACCATTTAAGATACTTCAAGATCCTTCTAAGGCTCATGGATCTTGGGGTCAAATAGTTTTGCATGGAAGTCTTTGATTCTTCTAGCATGGAATTTTTCTGTCTCTATAATTTTTAGTACTAGGAGGACCTCTGCTTTAATTCTTCATCAAAACCCATTTAAAAATTTTTTTCCTATTTTTGCCTTTACTTGCTAGTGTATCTAACGAAACAAATATTATTTTAGATTTTTCCAGAATCCCAACTTGTAAAAATTAAAGTCAATTTTTGCTTAAACAAAAATCTTATTCACCACTGTGTTTACAATGTAGTTCATAGTGCTACTCTTGTTTCATACGTTGTAACCTTAAAAGTTCTTAGTAGTTGCATTTTGTGTTGTCTTTCCTATTTTGGTACTCATAAACCTACAACCTACAAACTATTTACACTTTCGCTAACTTTTCCAAATACATTAGAAATTTTTCTTATAAATTTTTATTTCTTTTCATTACAATTATATTTTTACATGCTAAAACTTCCACATGTTGTGAAATTTCACATGCTAAACCTTCCACACGTTATGTAGTTTCACATGCTGAAACTTTCATATAATATGCTTTTATACGCTGTGAGGCTAACTTTCTTGAAATAAAATTTTAAAATTTTAAAAAATTAATTAAAATTAAAAAATGATTAAAAGAAAAACATAAAACTTCTAGCATACTTGGCCAATTATTTGGTCTAACACATTTTATGCCTCTTCACTGCTCGATTATTTTGTCGTACAACATACCACATATGGCCTCCAATCAAGACTTTGTCCAGACCTATAATCCTAACAATCTAACAGTAGTAGAATGTAGGCAATCCCTTTCATGGATGGGACTACATCCTTCTTTTATATATATATATATATATGATGAATACTATAAATTTATTTATGCTAAGATTCAAGCTATCCTTTCTATTCCACACAAAATTAGAGTGCAAATGACAATTTGAGATCATTTATCAAAATGGTAATAGATATATATCTTCCCCTTATGAGTAGATCAAAATAATAGGTCTCCATACACACATGCTAGCACAACTAGTAGGAATGGAGGATGCAAGTGAGAAAAATAGTTCAAAACAAAACCAAGAGGAATAGGATGAGTTTGGAGTACAATATGACCTAGACACATTCCTAGGGGATATTTTATAATGATCGGTGCCAAAAATGACCATGCCCAAATTTACACCTCTTGTGTCCTCTATGAACCAAATTCCTTAGTCTACTCCTTTATTTCCTACCTTATTCATCTTAACACCCATTGTAGTGACATAAAAATCTTAGCTTATGTCCCACTATGCCTCCCTCTTCTCATCAATGCCTTTTGTGACCTAACCTTCCTTTGTGCGATCATTGCCAATGGTTTCCTTTACATCATCTCCTTTCTCCATCCTAGTGGCCCTTTGTTCTAAACCCTATACTTTGTAAGCATCTCACACCCCCTTTGTTCCCTTCATCCCTCATGTCCCAACTCAAAAATCCTTCTTATTATTTAACCCCTCTTCGACCGTGATTATGCAACCTCTCCCATCCATACTAATGCTAGTTGTACAACCTCAAATCATCTAACTTCCACCACAATCATTATTTCAAACACTATAACTTGCATGGATGCCCCAAGGCTTGGATCAAGCCTTCCAAATGATCCAATACCTCATTGAAGAGTTGTAGAAGCTTAAAGCTAGCATAACACAAATGGTTAAAATTATAGACTTCTACCAAGATGATCCCATTATTCCTACCATCCCATAGATAACTCTTCCCATAGGTATCTCAATTTCATATTTCACCAAGTACAATGGTGAGGGAGATCCTAATTGGCATCTCATCACTTTCCAATTTGAGTGCTTGTTGCTACAAGCTTGGCAACACATGATGATGTGCATCTTCCCCATGTCTCTAATTGGAAAAGCTTTAGACTGGTACTGTGTGCTACCTAGGACATCCATCACATCCTTAAATGACATAATTTCATAATCTATCAACCATTTCAAGTATAACTTGAAATCCAATATAATATTAGACCAAGTGATGAAAGTTAAACAAGGGCCTCTTGAAACTGTTCAAAAATTCATACATAGATGAAATGCTTTTCTTAATGAGATACCTAAATGCATTGTTGAAACACATCTTCTAGCCATCTTTAAGGGCCAATTAATGATTTCATTAAGTCCAAGTTATACTATTTAGACCCATAGTCCCTTAGCTAAGCCTTTACTCAAACTAAAAACATAGAGGATGCCACAAAAGCTAGTAATAACCCAGCGTATGTAGCATACAAGAACCAACATACAAGAAGGGATAAGGATAAGGGAAAATAAAACCATGTACCCATTGAAATAGTGGCCAAAGAAATGAAAATAGCATAGGAGATAAATACAACAAAACCCAAGGCCCCTACCATCGCACATCAACCATTAATAATGGGTGTTTCCATCTCTAACCCACCAAACCCAAACTTTGAGCAAAAAGATCAACCCAAGTACATAAGACTACCCATGAAACCATCAAAGCTTCTTAACTAGCTGCTCAACAGTGGCTATATCTAGTATAAAAAATTAATTAAAAATTCTCATAAGAGACATGATCACCTATGTAAGATTTCTAAGGATCCCACCATAGCTACAAAAGATGATCTATCCATACTCAAGTACTTCAAGCTAAATTGGTTCTACCACTATCACTAACTTCCTAATCATGAAACTAATATTTGCATGATATTAAATGATAATTTACAAAATATGATAGATGGTGGAGGACTATTCTTAAACACACCAACCTAGTTAGGCTCCAAAACCAACATATGCAAGTGTATAATGATCCCTTAAATGCTAATGATAACCCTTATAGCATATCCACATTTAACATTGACAATAAGCCTAGACCTACTTAGGAGTCATTTATGATAAGGGTAACCCCTTGTGATGAAAGGGCTTCAACTTCTATGAGGTCAAGGACTCCTTTTGTTACAAACATATCACCATCTATAACTCCTAAGGAACTATTTATCATTAGAGGACCCCTACCCTCAACCATCACTAAGCCTATGACCCAAGTTGACCAATGTCCTTTCTTGGTGGCTAATGCCTTAACCTATTCCCAATTGAATGACAAGAAATCACCACCAAAACAATGTAAGAAACCAACTACTAAGGTCAAGCCTAAGGAAAGTAACTAACTTAATGTTTATAAGGAAGTGGGCTCACCGAAGCCTACTTCAATTTCAGTAATACACATGAGCTCCAATGCCTAAACTAAATATGCTAATCAATCTAGGGAGGCTAAAAAACAATAAAAAAAAGGAAAAGGATCAAAGCAATAGCCATTAAAACATAAAGTAAAAATCCTAGGAATAATGGAGGAAGTCAAGGCCAATAAAAATGAGAAATCATTTGACAATGACAAAGACTTCCTCACTACCATGGAGTAGGTCAAGCTCTTGCTTCAATAGAAGAAACTACATTAAGCTTATATGACTTAGCTATGATCTCTTGTGCCTACTATGAAGTGTTAGTTAAGATGTTAACTTCTATTCCTATCAGTGAGGATATCTTAACCAACCAGGAATCTATCCACATAGTAATAGTGCCATCCTTACCTAAGGAAGAAATGAAGTTAGCCAATTTAACCTATTAGGACAACGAGGTAAAGATCAACTCATAAAGTGGTGAGGTGTTGAGAGCTCCCTTGTTTATAATGATAAGAGTTAGCTAATATAAGGTACATTAGGTACATGTGGACAATGGGGTGACCACCAATGTTATCCCCTTCCCTATCTACAATGCTTGGGCTTGGTTGAACACATTCAAAGCACCTCCACCTTAGTACTTAAATCATTTAATGAGTCACATGTAGAGGTGAGAAGGTCAATTTCATTGGATTTTGTACCTAGGAAATAGTTCCTTATACTAGCTAACTTCCTTGTGATGGAAGAGATACTAGGATTCAACCTAATCCTAGGGAGACCTTGGTTAGCTTAGCCACAAGGTATTTCTTCTTGAACCATCAAGAAATTCATCTACCTTATGAGGAAGATAAGATTATAATCCACAAAGACAATGCAGCTTCATTTTCAATCAACAATGTTGACATAAAATAAGAATCCAAGGTAGAGTTTCAAGAAGAAACTCTTGTAGCCCAAAATATAGTTGAGAAATACAATGCAATGGACCAAGTCAAGATTGATACCACATGGGGTTACAAATAAATTGTGGGACAAACTCCCATATAATGTAGTAAGTGAAGGAAACAAGAAGTATAGAATCATGTACCTTAAGCATTTCCTAATCTCTTGAAGATTAAAATGCACTTATGTGATTAAATAATCTTCCTAATTTTTAAATCTTGTATCTTATAATGTAGCCTTTTAATTTATAGCTGATGAACCATGATTTTTCAAGCCTTGATATCGGACCCTTGATATCGGGTATGCGATATTGCGGCCTAACAAGTGATATCGAATACATGATATTGTGGTTCCCGTGTGAGCCTATAAATACACAATGGGATGCATGGGAGAGTAATAGGAAAATTTATTATTATAGTAGGATCTTTTTGTTAGTTTTTCCTCTCAACCCTTTCCCCAGTGCATGCCCGCAATGTGATGATTGTAATTGTACAAAACCTTTATTTCAGTGTAATGTACTTGGACATGCACATGACTAGCAATAAAGATCAAGATTACTTTATCATTGCAGCATTCACTTAATTTTAATTGTCATTTATTACTTTCATAATTAACATTTCTCTACCCTCATATCCTATCTCTATTAGTAAACACGTAATGAGTACGACTTAATCATGAGCATTTAAGTGTGACTACTTGGTATCCCAATAGCGTACCTAGGACATGCGCTTGGTAATCCCAGTGGTAGTACATGAGGTCCAAAATGTGTACGGATGATCAAGGATGGATGCTCATTGCACTTAGGCTAGCTTAGACTCTCTTCACCCATTCTCTCTTAGCTTAATTAAAGTTATTTTCCATTGCCTCTAGGAGTAGCACTAGTTTAGGACCACATCATACACCTCACTCTGGACTAAATCATATGTGACAAAGCAAATACTAGTCTAGGTGAGAAGATAGTGAACTGCGATCAATGAATAACTATCTAGATACCACAACTAGTCTGTCTACGAAGTTCAACCGAATCATGCGTGAACACTCGTATTTGTATGGTTGAGTATAGGGGTACCTCACCACTTATCATTGGAACCATTTCTAGTGACGATACTAGTTATCTAGATTAGTTATATCATACAAGATCATTGTAACAAAGTATTAACAATATATATTTTATAAAGAAGTAATTGCAAATAAATCACACACAATTCATCACAATGTCTTTCTCACAAGACTATGACAACACAACAACCAGTAAGGAAATTCATTGGAGAACCAATGAGTTATACAATAATGAAGATGAAATTTGGAGTACTCAATCTGATGCAGGGTATCCTATGTACATAAACAAAGACAACATCATCCCAACTTACAAACTCATAATATACTTAGTGACAATGAACCCTTGCTGGCCACTATGAGCCTAATGCCTATACAAGAGGCTGTTTGAATATCCCGCAGGCATCATAAGGAAAGCTATCTACCCAAGCTTAATTTAAATAAGTTTCCCAAATTTTTAGGAGGCCATGATTTAGCTCTACAGCATCATTTACAAGCCTTCCATGATGCTTGTGTACGAAACAATATTGATAATGGGTGGCAAAAACTTAAGCTCTTTCCTATGACACTTGTTGGCCAAGAAAAAGTATGGTACAGGTCCTTAAGACCAAAATCAATTCAACATTGGCCAACAATGGTAGAACTCTTCACTGAAAATTATCAAACTTATGCAAGAGTGTCAACCTTGAAGAGACAAATCCAAGAGTGGAAACAAGAGCAGCATGAACCCTTGGACATGGCCTTAGAAAGGTACTATTCATTGTTAAACAATTTCCCAGGCCATGGGTTCTCCAAGGAAAGGCTAATGTATCACATCATAGATGGGCTATGTAATGAAACAAGGGAAACCCTAGGGATGTATGCCCAAGGTCAACTATACAAGCTATAAACCCACCAATTCCAAGAGCTTATTAAGCAAGTAGTAAAATAAGAAGGAGAAATGGCTAAATGGGAGAATGTTGAAAGCTTTTAATGAGACCAAAATCTCAATTTAAAAAAGGTCCATAATCCTTAAGAGGAGAAATCAACTCATCTCAAGGAGGTGGAACAATCTTTTCTAGTACAACAATCATTAGATGAAATTGAGGCAAATATCAATAAGATGATGGAATGGATACATGAAAAATGTGGAGAATATGCCAACACTATTAGAGGTAGAACCATGATGAACCAAGACACAGGATAGAACACTCTTATACAATCAGAAAGAAGGGTTGAAGAGAATAAGAACTCAACTACTAATCACATGTATCAGTGTAACATTTTCCTATACAATCATCCCAAAGGTCAATGTCCAATCTTGTCACATTTACATGAGCATTAGGAAAGAATGTTACATCCAAAGTTTGTACAAAAATATTGTGTTCAATCACAGTGGCAAAGATCCCAATCATGAGGAAGGACACCCTTGAACTAGTTACACCCTTCATATCATCCCAACCTAAGTGGTCCAACATCCTATTTCCCCAATCGGGTCAACATCTTCTATCTCACCACATTGTTATTATTCTCCTAAGTACTATCAGCCTATATCCTTTCCAACAAGATCACCACCTCATGTTCCTCACACTTCTCCTCACCATCAATATTCTCATCCTTCACCTCCTTCTACATCACCACTAGTTATTCCAAATGGTTTTGCACCATATCACCAACCCACGAACGTCACTTGCACTACCACTGTCAACCGTAGTGTGAACGCTTCACAACACCGGAAGCATCCTTTCTTTAGACATGACCATAGGAAGGGACTGCACAATTCCAAGACCACTACATCCTCCCACTCAACACAAGTTCAACACTATGGTGCATCCTTATCCTTAAATCCAACACCTCATGTTATCTTATCTAGGCCACCGATCAAAACTCCAACAACTATGGGGCCCAATGAATATAGCCATGTAGGGAGACATACCAATCCTTGCATACCATCTTAAAGTCATGGGTGCCATAGTGGGTCAAATCCTTATTAATTGACTACATCTTATAACTTGCCCCACTATGCTTACTTTAATCAAGTGTGTGAATCCCAATTTGGGTACATTCCAACCACCACATCAAAAGATACTTGATGAGACGCGATATGCACAAGCCGCGATATCGGGTACGCGATATCGCGGTCCACCGCCAAATCTATAAATAAGAGGCAGCACTCCCCTCATTGGTAATCATAGGCATAAAGTAGCGAAGCTTTGGCGGATTGATCAACCCAGAGATAGAATATTTTCCATGTGCCCGTAGTAGGAGTCCCCCAAGTGAACGGTTCTTTATTCGAGCAACTTATACCTGAACGCAAGTTGTGTATGGCAATAAAGATGAGCTTTGTAGATAAACCTTGCAGTACATGGATAGGTTTATTTAATGTTATTTATTGCTTTCCTAGTAACGCGGCATGAGTACGACTTGGTTATGAGCATTGACGAATGTGTACGGCTAGCCAAGGAATCGACTACTCATTGCGATTAGATTCTCTCACCCTT
>MNCI01003473.1:802404-817676 GCA_015680685.1 Gnetum montanum
CTCTGGATTAAGCATTCAAAAAAATGAAGAGAGAGAGAAAGAGAGAGAGAGAGATAGAAGAGTGTGTCAAAGTGGTCACACAAAAAGAAAAAGAAAAGATCAAGCTCAAAGTGCTACAAAGCAATTCCAAATCACTTCTCCATTGAACAAACACCAAGTGACATATGCCTTTTTGTCATGGTACTCTTATGGTTGTCCATCATGGGATGAAATAATGCAATGTCACTAATTAGAGGAATGGACTTGATCTTGATTTTGGAGCAACAGGTGAATGACACATTAATCATATCCTACACTCAAGATTCATTATGCCCTAGGTCAATTACCTCATGTCCCAATCTCTGCAATCCCTTCTACAATTTTCCTGATCTTGTTGTTCATGGATTTACGACTCGTGTCTTATGTAGCATTGAATTCATACCTCATCATGATGGTATCTACATGTGTGTGTTTTGTGGAACTAGTGTGGATTACATTTAAGCCTTCTAGTACCTATGGACATTTTAAGGTGTGGTTACGTAAGGGCATTATAGGTAGGAACTTACTTTAGGAAGGACCCACTTTCGTAAATTTTGTAATTTGTACTTGTTTCACACCACCATATCATTTTATAACCTCCAAGTACCTCATTGTCAAATCTATTCTTTCCTTTATCATCTTTCTAAGTTCAACTGTTCCTATACACCATCTTATGTCCTTTTTCCTCATCCCATTCAAGAATGTCATTGTCAAATTCCACCCCATTATACCTTTTGTGCCTTCCAGTCTATTCAATGTTACCCTTCACCTTTCCAATTAACCTCAATTCCTTTATTTGTGGCTTTGGAAATTTAGAAATTCATTAATTTTACTAAGTACCTTATTTTCAATGATCCGCAATATTGGGTCCAATGCAATATCGGGTCTACGCTATCAGGTACGTGATATCACATTCCTAAGAAACCTATATATATGCCCCACTGGCACATGTCAACATCATTTTACACTATTCATGCAAGGGGGAGTTGTTCTAATTTTTCTCCATGAACTTACTAACTTGTGCGCCTCTCGTTCCAACATCCATAAGTTGTTCGTTAACGCTCTATTTCCCATTCTAATTGAACTCGTCTAAACTCGGAATGTTTAGCTTAGTCATGGGGGAGGTTACACTCCAAGTCGTGCATAATTTTTTAAAGCTCATCATTGCCCAAAGGATATCATAAAGGGTAAAATACCGTGAAAACTATTAAACATGTTCCCAAATCAACTTTATCTCTTCACTCATACTAGGGGAATTAATTTGTGAAAACCACCTAATCAAATTGGGCCCAATATCAAAACTTTTAGGGGCCATTTTTATAAAATTTCTTAACTTTGGATTACATGAAAAAAGAAATGAATTCATTAAATGTAAGAAGTAAGGTATAAATCAAACTTTGTAAGAAACCTTACTAATGTATGGCCCTATGTGATTGCAGATGACCACTAAATGTGGACAGTAAGGAGAACCCTCTCAAGGTGCATTCAAATGACCAAGGAGAGGTAGAGGCCAAGCATCTCCCAAGGAACGTGTAGAATAGGAGGCACAATCATTTAGCATTCATTACGAACCTCCTGTTACTATGCAATTGGAACAAGCTGAAAGAGGAGACACTGAAGTACCTGAACAAGGACAATGTGTTATGTTGTTCCCAGAATGTGTTCAGGTGATCCATGAAAGGTCCACGTCAGTAGCTATGATCATGGAACTAAACTTTGGACCTTTCATGGAGTTCACTCCTGAGGCAGTTAGGGACCAACTCAAAGGGTCCCCATTATGGACTATCCTTTCTAAAAGTGGCACCTGGTACTTAGGAGAGACATACCAATTTTGACATAATAAAGAAAAAAGGCACCATAGTTAATATTGGTGGTGTGTCTATGGAATTTTCTACCAAGGCCATTTCAGAAGTGTTAGTTCTTCTAAACACGGGATCAAAAATTGCTCACCTTTCCACTCGTTCTATTGCCGATGCATGAAAAATTTGGTTGAAAAGGACATACGACAAGGAAGACAAGGTATATGGAGATTTGACTCTAGAAGAGAGGATCTATTTCAAGATTAGCACTTATCACATCTTCCCCACAAAAGGACTGAATAGGATCTCAATGTATGCGGCTAGAGGAAGTGTGATATTAATGGGCAAGGTTAATGCTAACCTCCCCCATCTGTATCTCACAGAAATTTTGAGGCAATTTGAGGAACACAAGACAAGGAAGTTCACATTTCCCTTCCCCTGTCTCATTAGGAAGCTAGGTCTACATGCTGGAATTCTAGGGTACACCAATGATGTCCCCAAAAGAGCCCAAAATGCTTCATTCGCTAAGTTTTTGAAACCACCAGCCCTATGGAAAAGTGCTAGTGAGACACTGGAGCTAGAACAAGAACAGACGGTGGGTCCCACTATGACTCAAACTACAGGTCCTAGCCAACTCCCAAGCACATGGCCCATTCAACAATAAGAAGTAGGGCCTAGCATAGGCCAGTGAGACCAACTACCACCACCGTCGTTGCCGCCGCAAGATTATTGATCATCGATGAGCCATCTTAAGGCCATCACTAAGATAATCAGTTGGGGAAGTCATGATGATACCAATCTCTTCTAGGTCATCAATGAAACTGTATGATCCATGATTTTCATAGATCATGCATGGGGTGAAGTGTCTATCCAAACAGGAGGAGGGGAGACACACTAGTCACAACAGATCTTGGAAAATGGTACATCCTTTCAGGTGCAATTGAAAATGGGTGAAGGTGCCACAATCATGGTCATGTAGCACCAAGATGCAGTCGGAGCCACAAAAGTGATCACGAACCACATAAAAGAGTCCTTCAATGTCCCTATTGTGCCATCGATGGATTTCACAGGAGCACGTGATGATCAAATTTTGGCCGGTCCCTCGATGACTCCTGCAGACCATGAGGATGTTCTCGATCGATTGCTACAGACAAGACAAGTGATGACATCCTTGTTTGACATCCCATAAGATTTCACAACAATTCAATCAAACATCACCTCTACCAAAAGGAAGCTAGTCATTATAGAGATCAGGGCTGAGCATGCAGAGGTGGTGTTGAAAAGACTCCAAGAAATGCTCATCACCCTACAAGCTACACAGTGGCATCTATATCAATTCATCCCCATAAACCAACTAGAATCTTTTAGGATAGAGCAACTCGCTGAATTATTGGAAAATAATAAAAGAGTGGTAGAGGAGAAAGAGAGGGCCAATTAGGATGCTTCCAAGGCACAAGCACAGACATATGCGCATGCCAAAGCACTCAAGGCCTTACAAGAAGAAAATAAATAGCTTGCTGCAAGCAATCTTTGGTTGACCACTATGGAGAAGCAAAATTATGTTCTCGAAGAGAATTTTTAGTGGTTATGAGAATAGTTAGTCAAAGTCAACTAGGACATGAATTTCTTGGCCAAAGAGAATCGAACCCTCTCAATGAAGAAGGTACATGTAATCTATCAAAAGATGGCAATTGAGATAATCACATGGTAAAACGAGGCCAAGTGACATGAGAGACTAAAGGAGCACTTCAAAGATCATGTAGGGATGTATAATAAAGTCATTGAAAAATATATCCATATGGCCAAGGCCCACATTAACACCTTCAGTGCTCAACGTGTTGATTGGTGGGTCATACTAGACACCTATGCATTCGTCCACCAAGTAGAGCTCGAAAGTTGAGACCTACATATACAAGATCTTATAGAGTACATGGAATTGGAAAACCAACAGTATGCCAATTTATCCATGTTAATAGTAGGATGCCTAAGAATAGATCTGGAGAAGCAAGTAGCTACCAGCTACAAAAAATATGAAATAGAATTTGCGGAGCATCAGAAGACGCTGCAGAAATTAAAAGTGGAAAATTCTAAGTTAGAGGTGGTCAAAACCAGCTACCAAAGACATAAATATGTCATGACAGACTTGGCTCAATGGCTTATAAATTACCAGGAGTACAAGGATAAAGCTAGAGCCTATGATGAGGAACAACAGCTATTTGCGACCTGGTATGTCAAAGCAAATCAAATGTTCTTGCAATTGCCATGTCCATGGGAGGTGTCGACTCCATCAAACATTGGAGTAGAAGCATGGATGGCACAAGACCCCCAAACTAAAGAGGAAAAACTTCAAGCACTCATTTAGAGTCATCAAATTCCAAAAACTGGAGCACAAGATAAGGGGAAGTGACCTATGGAGGAACCACCACCACTTGGAACTACATGAGTTCCAACAAAGTTTTGTATTTTGGTAATTTTATGTTTGTGTCCCAATTTTGTTGTATGCAATCCTCCACTATGGCATGAATAAATTCTTAGTCAGTCAATAATCCCATACCTATCCATTGTGTAATCAATGAGGCTTATTCTCATTTTGTTCAACTTGAGGACAAGTTTGCATTCAGTCATGAGGGTATGATGAACCATGATTTGTCAGGCCCTGATATCGGACCCTCGATATCAAGTACGTGATATCGCGTCCTGATAACAAATATCGGATACACGATATCATGGTTTCCATGTGAGCCTATAAATACACAATGGGATGCATGAGAGAGTAATAGGAAAAGTTAGTATTAGAGTAAGATCTTTTTGTTAGTTTTTCCTCTCAACCTTTTCCCCAATGCATGCTCGCAGTGTGATGATTGTAATTGTATGGAACCTTTATTCAAGTGTGATGTACCTGGACATGCACATGACCGACAATAAAGATCAAGATTACTTCATCATTGTAGCATTCACTTAATTTTAATTGTTATTTATTTTTTTTGTAATTAACATTTCTCTACCCTCATCTCCTATCCCTATTAGTAAATGCAAAATGAGTACGACTTAATCACAAACATTTAAGTGTGACTACTAGCAAACCTAGGACATGTGCTTGGTAATGCCAGTGGTAGTACACAAGGTCCAAGACCTGTACGAATGATTAAGGATGGATGCTCATTACACGTAGGCTAGCTTAGACTCTCTTCACCCATTCCATCCTAGCTTAATTAAAGTTATTTTCCATTGCCTCCCGGAGTAGCACTAGTTTAGGACCATATCATACATCTCACTCTAGACTAAACCATATGTGACAAAGCAAATACTAGTCCAAGTGGGAAGACAGTGAACTGCAATCAACGAATAACTATCTAGATACCACAACTAGTATGTTTGCGGAGTTTGACCGAATCGTGTGTGAACGCTCGTATTGCTATGGTTGAGTGTAGGGGTACCTCGCCACTCATCAGTAGCCTTGTCTTTAACTTTTATTTTTACATTTAAATTTTACTTTGTATGCCTTTGTAATGTTAAATTGTATCTATGGTTTTACGACTTGGCCTTACATTATATTTTTATGTATAGTTAATAATTTCATGCTTATTTCCTTTGCATTTACATAAAATCATAAAACACCATTAAAAAATAGAAAACATAAAATCCAGCAAACATATGGCCTTCCAAGACCTAAAATTGGCAACACAATGACCTTTCAAGGCCTAAAACTAGTGAAGCCATAGCCCATCAAGGCCTAAAACTAACAAGACAATGGCCTGCCAAGCCCTAAAATTAGCAAGACAATAATGCATCAAGGCCTAAAATTGGCAAGACCATGGCCTGCCAGGGCCTACAACCAGTAAATATGTGGCCTCCTCTTATTTTCATTATTTATACATTATGACCTATTTATCTCATGACAATGTTTAGACTTTTACAACTTTATGACATCAATTTTACTTCGTGACCCTATCTTTCATTTTTTGCCTTAGCTCATAGCTTTCTTTTCCTATTTACATTTGCATAAAACTATAAAACATAGAAAAATATAAAACATATAAAACATAAAAATTTAAAACCAACACAATAGTCAAAGTCACACTATGTGATAATAAATATATATATTTATATATATCAATAGTCGTGATCATACTATGTGGCAACAACAACAAAAATAAATGTCCTTAGTCATGGTTGCACTATTCAACATACTACAACATACAAAACAAGAACAATACATGGTGTCTATGATCATTATAGCAAAATGAAAATAGATACAACAATGATATAACAAGAACAAAAAAATTTAACAAGTCCAATAGTGGCTAGAACTAAGCCATAATAAGAGGAGAATCATGATTATCAACATTGTCATCGACGTTGTCACTATCACCATCAAAGACTATGAACAAAAAC
This sequence comes from Gnetum montanum, assembly GCA_015680685.1. Taxonomy (NCBI): domain Eukaryota; kingdom Viridiplantae; phylum Streptophyta; class Gnetopsida; order Gnetales; family Gnetaceae; genus Gnetum; species Gnetum montanum. The sequence goes on from MNCI01003473.1 coordinate 808,617, forward strand.
AAAGCAAAGAATTAGATCATGACAACATGAGATAACATCATAAATCAAGCATGATAAAACTAGATATTTCATCAAATACTTAACATAAAAATATGTCAATTTAGAAGAAATATTGGCAAATATTACATAGGTGAACATATTGAGTATGTCATTCAAATACTAGTCTTCAATCTAATGGGGGTAAATTGAATCATCAATTAGCTTCCCTACATCATTTCCATGGTTTTCATCAAACACCACTACCTTATTTATAATTTTTTGATAGTGTGCATAGGGTCTTCACCTCAAGGTATAGTGTATGAAAGTGAAAAATCAATGAATAGAGGAAAACACCATCCATCTATCTTTTTACATGGAGTGGTATCATTGTTATAGTTTTGGTGTTATGGAAAGATCAACAAAAAATGCTATTTTTTGCCTGAATAAGTTTTTGAGCTTGCTTATGATTATATCTATGTTATTGGGCCTACTAGAATCCACAAAGAGTGGCTTAAATAATAAAATTAATATCCACGCTAATAGGCTTCAAGATTTGAATCATGGAACTAATACTAAATACTAAATACTAAACAAAGAAAATTTCTAATGACTAATACTAAATACAATTGTGATTTGATGATTTAGAGTCATGTGGCACCCAACCCCTACTATGCTTAATCTAGGTCTTCCACTATTACAACCTACAACCACATCATTGACCATTATATTCCTCTCATGTACCTCATTGCCACTTTCTTGTTGCCTCCAATGCCTTCTGCCTTCTGCATCCATGACATTAATGCCTTCTTGGTCCACTACATAGATGCCTTGGGTTGGTGTTGATGGGGTTTAATCCAAACATTGCAAGTTTTAATGTGATATCATCTAACTTCCAAGCCTTGAAAATTTCTATTTTGATTTCACATGATAAAAAACCAAGCTCCATATGATCTGTAGCATGTGGAGTAGTGTATGAACACATAAAAATTACTATTTTGATTTCATATGCTAAAAACCAAGTCCCACACCATACATAGCATGTGGCCTAGCATATGAACACATGAGAAATACTATCTTGATTCCATATGCTAAAATCCAAGTGCCACATGCTTTGTAGTGTGTGGAGTAGTATGTGGTATATGAAAAACTACTATTTTAACTCATACGCTATCAATATGAGTTCCACACACTGCATAGCATGTGGTAGCATGTGAGGTAAACAACTACTAATTTCCTTCCTCAAACTTGCCCATAAGCTACCTAGTGGATCCTCCAAAATATGGATATAAAATAAAATAAAGAGAAGTTTTTATTTTTAATTTTTTTCCATACACTATGTGTGAGCAAAGTGATGAGAGGATTGACTAGATACATTGAACTTAGACTTGAAATTGACCACAGCATCTACACCCTACAAACTAGGAATTTTTTGCTTTTCTAAATAGGTTTGACCATGAAAAATCATCATTTTAATAATTTATAACCTATTTTTTCCTAATTTTAACAATTTATAGCCTATTTTTTTCTAATTTTAATAATTTGTACCCTATTTTTTCCTAATTTTGACATTTTATAGCATGTTTTATTAGATCTTTGTCTATCTTAAATAAAAAATGACTAAAAAATTATTAAATTTAATACTTTTTTTTTACCTAATTTTATCTTTCTTACCTTATTTGAACTTATTTAACCTTGTTTACCTTATAGTCACCCTACCTTGCCTTGTTTAGCCTTGTTTTACCTTACTTTGCCTTATAGTGGCCCTACCTTGCCCTATTTAGCCTTTTTTAAAACAATTTTAACCTTATTTCACCTTATTTTGCCTTGTTATTAAAATATTTTACATTATTTTAACATTGTTTAACAATTTTATCATGCATATGCCACTTGATCTGCTTATGTTGACATGTAGGGCTAAGCTATGGAGATGAAGTAATTTGACTAGACTTTGAGCTTATGTAGATCCTTATGGTAATGTTGTTTGACCAAGTTGTCCTTGAATGCCTAAACTAAGAGCTTGTAAGCCTTTAACCATCTAACTTTAATGTCATGCAATGGCCTAACTACCCTTGATCTCAAAGCTAGAAAACATTGCAAAGGATTCCTCAATCGAGTTCCCCATTTTAAACCATAATGATGAGGAGAAAATGCATGAAACCAAGTTCCTCACCAAAACCTAGCTTGCTCAAACATCATCAAACCCCTACAAGTAAACAATAAATTCTTCACATGATCTTAATTACATCTAACTTTAATGTGTTTACTTTTAGTGTTGTTGGCCTTTGTTTATAGGTTTGAATAGACGAATGGTGTCAACAACTCCTATGGCCTACAACAAGCAAGCCTTCATAACCTTGTTTCTCTTTTTGACATCTTAAAATAGTACAAAATTTATCTAAATTTGTAAAGCATGAAAAAAATGCTCATGTTTCACTAGTTGTAACATATACTAGCCTATGTCTACTTATAACACTATGTAGCCCATCCTAAACACATGTATTCTTTAACTTATTTAGTTTAATCTTGGAGTTATGCTTATAGGATGAGTTCAAAGTCATCACAAGGGTGTGATTCATTACAAAGGGTGAGTTACCATGTGACCTCGATACATGAGATTCAGTTAGCTTATTCAACTTGATCAAAAGTGCTCACCTCACATCATATTCACTACATATCTTAAGTTATATTCTCATAGCCAAACTATAGCCTTTCTTACCTGATGAGCAGTGAGGTACCCCTACGCTCAACCATACAAATACGAGCATTTCATGCATGATCTGGTCAAATTCCAAGGACTAAGTGCTTATGTGCCCTTTTGGAACAAGGATGGGTCGGTTGATCGTTGTCTTCCCTAACTTACTTGTATGTCACGATTGTATGATCAAGTAAGCTTGAGGCATATGATTTTTATGGCTTTTGTGTTTTTATGTCCTATTGCTAATAAGGGAGGAGAGAGAGATAACTAAGTGACTAATTTAACTTAACTACTGATTAACTAAGCTTTAAACTAATCCTAACACTAGTATCCATTCTCACTTGCCATACACATCATGAACCAGCGCAACACTACTGGGATTACCAAACGTTAATCGTTACTAGGTTACCAAGTGTTACATGCATGCTCGAAGTGATCGTACTGTGTGTGCTAATAACAAAAATGTAAAGTGCATGAAATAAAATAAAATAAAATAAATGCATAACAAAATAAAATAAAATAAATGGGTAAGAAAAAAAATCTCAAGTGCTGCAAGGATGAATCGAAGAGCTCGTCTTTATTTCCGTACACAAGGTGTGCTTAGGTACATAATGCTTAAATAAAGATCCATCCACACTTAGACCTCCTACTACGGGCACTTGGAAATTGCCGTAACTTCCAAATAAACTACAAGAGTTTTGCTACTTGACTACTACCAAACTTCTCCTTCTGAATTACTCCCTATTGTGTGCCTGGGCACCGTATTTATAGGCCCAAGAGTAACCTGGGAATAACCACTCTAATAATTAGAGTAACTACTCTAATAATAACCACTCTAATAATTAGAGTAACTGCACTCATCATAGCCCCATGACTAAATGAAAACTCATCCTCGAGTTCCTTACAGGAAATGTATGGGATTATTGACTAATTGACAACTGACGGTGGAATGGGATGATAGACTCAACGTGCCTAGTGAAGGGATCAATAAGCATATTACAACATTAGTGTTCATGGCCATTGTGGTGAACACTCATACATAAATGACATCCAAGCCTTATTTGGTAGCTTGAAGAGAAAAAGAGAGAAAGAAGATGAAGTGTTTTGCCGCCAATGCTAAGATTGCGCCTTCCATTGTTTATCCATAGCCATGTCACCAGACTTGCTCCTTTTGTAAACACTCTAGTTCTAGTCCATCCTGAGTGCTTCCTCCAAGCCCAGTCCATTATTTGTATGATCGCCATCTACACACACAACACAATCACAAATGAGCAAGGATAAATAATCCAGAATGTAGTTGATACCTTGCCTCGATATGAAGTGCATTGGCTAACTTGTCGTTATGGAAGAAACTAGTTCAGAGATTTATCACTAGCAACTACCCAAGGTGTAGGGTTAGGTAATTAGTAAAATGGAAAAAATTAAAAAATTTGAGCGAGGGCCCCCATGACTAAGAGCAAACCTCCGGTAGCTATAAGATGGAAAAATATGAGGAACAAGAAAGATGGAAAAAAAAAATAACAATAGCAACGCTAATAAAATGGATGTCATGGATGGGGATGAAATAAGAAATGATTGATTGTAAAAATTTTTAAGGAAAATAACTTAACAATTGCATCAAAAAGGAATGCCAGTGGGTCCTCCCCAAAGCAAGCTCATGCCCTTTATGCCCTGACAACCCACAAACCAAAGAGTCCATAGGCTCTAGGAATGTCATTTGGAAGCAAGAGCTAAAAACTTGCCCACACGAATTCACTAAAGAAAAAAATGCATCAACCCAGAACGGACTAATGATAAAATTGCCAAAGAGGTGGAAAATGGGAAGAAATATGGAGAGGAGAGAATGGAATGAAATCCCAAGAACGAGGTTTTGTAAAGCCCCTTGTGTATTTTATGGTTAATGTGACTAAGTAGAACTCATCCCAAATCTAGACTCAAACAAACCACATCTAGTGACATCGCATCAACACACTTGACCAATCCATCCACTTGAAGCAACAGGAATGCTTCCACAAAGAGTCACCATCATTCCAAGGAGAGTGAGATGGAGAAGTAGGAAGTGCCAAAGGGCCTTAGTTAAAGGGAACCTTCAAGCATGGGTAACATGTCTTTCTAGTTCCATAACCAGTGCTTGTAGCCCATATTGCTTTATTATGTCTAAGGGGTATGCTTTGAATTCTCACTCTCTTTTTTTCTTTTGTGTGAGAACCACACCATGCAAAGACTTATTTTTATTCATTTGTCTTCCTATTTTTTGAACAATGTTAGAATGGTGAAAAACTCAAGAAAAATCATCCAAGAACCCAAGAGAATGGCCAACACAAATGCATCGAATCCCCTTGAAGTCACACCATTTTCATCCTTTGAGTCTTTCCTTGGTTTAAAAAATACCCAGCCACCAATTCATTAACAAGTTTACTTAGAAAAAGAGGGACTATATAGTTCCAAACCAAAGGAGACCATAGAGGCGTGGACTCATTGCCTATTTTACCAAAAGAACCATACCTTAATATCAGCATCATAATTCAAAGGTAAAAACCAAACATTAGCAATCAATATGATATAATTCAATCCACCATCATGAGCACTTATTAGATGACGAATAAAAGTAAATCAAGCAAACAAAGAAATAGTAAAAACATGAACAATGGTGTAAAACAAAAATAAGAAAAGTTGAAAGAATGTGTAAAACAAAAAATGTGTAAAAAATGTGTAAAACAAAAATTCAAAAGAATTGAGGGCCTAGAATGGTTAGCATAGGTGTCCATCTCCCCCATGACTAAGTTGGAAGGAGGAGATCTGAAATGGTGAGCAAGGTTGTCCACCAAGAGAGGTAGCATGTGTACTGGTTGTCCTAAGCTCATGGAAAGGTTTGGTTTATTGTACGTTGACCAATAGTTTCTTGTCTGGGCTCTCAAGTTTGTATATTTTCATGGCTCCTAAAGGAAAAGTTGCATAAATAATATAATGTCCTTCCCACAGTGTTTGAAATTTAGTACATTGTGGCACATGTGTGGGATTCTAGTAGAGAACCTTATCTCCCGGTTGATATTTAACTTTCCTAATCCATAGGTCATGATGTTGTTTATTGAATGCCTTGTGCTCGAAAGGTACATCCTTTTTCGTTAATTCCACCAATGGTTTGGAAACCTTTGAAAAGTTCTCAATAAATATCCTATAGTAGCCAATATGTCCAAGGAATGATTGAATATCTTTGACAGTTTTTGGTTGATGGGTGATTCCTTGGATAACTTTGATTTTNTTCTATACCATTTCCTATCTGCTATTGGAAGATGCTTAGAACTAGTCATTGAAACGTTGCAGGGCATTGCACAAGCCAAATGGTATCTGTTTGTATGTGAACGTTCCCCAAGGACTAGTGAACGTAGCCTTGGCTTGGTCTTCTGGGGCTATTTATATTTGGTTATATTGGCTATATCCATCCAGAAAATTGTAATAGTGATGCCCTATGATGGTGTCTAATACTTGGTCGACAAATGCCAATGGAAAGTGATCTTTGACTATTTCCATATTTAGTAGCCTGAAATCTATGCACACCCTCCATTTGCCTCCCTTTTTAGGCACAATAACTAAGGGGCTAACCCATTCACTATCAGCAATGGGGTATATGAACCCAGCCTTGAGAAGCTGTTCGATTTCTCCCTTGACTACTTGCTTCAAATTTGGGTTCAAACACCTCTGAGATTATCTTCGAGGCTTCATGGAGGGGTCAGTGTAAATCCTATGTTGGCATATCCTAGGACCTATTCTGGTTAATTCAGGATATGACCAAGTGAAGGCTTTTGACCATCTATTGATTACCTTCAACAGTTCTTCTTTTTGTTGAGGAGCAAGCTTAGCATTGATAATTACCAATTTTTCATTTTTAAGGAATGTGTATTCCATATCGGTGGTTAATGGTTTTAGCTCATGGGACTCCTGCTTAAATTTCTCAAGGATTTCCAACTTCCCCCAATTGACATTTTCAAGGTTAAAACTTGGAAGTTGGTGGTGGACTTGCTCTAATGCGTCTATGCTATCAATGTAAGTGTAATTCAAACCCTCAGCTGGTTCCATGCATATGAGTGAATTGCTTTCTTGATTAGTTGTTAGCCACTGGGTATCTTCTTGTCATGTGGCTGCTACATACAAGCATCTTTGTATGTTAATCACTTGTGCACACTGATTGCACGCAGAAAATGCTAAACTTTGCACAATCCATGACCTCCGCACAAAATTACACCTTGTGTGATTATATGGGATGCATGGAACTTTCTTCTTCTCGATCTTTTCAAATGTATTTTCCTTTGATGTTTCTAGAGAAAGATCATGGATTCCTAGGCGTACGTTGATGGTTCTTAGCCATGCTCTTCCCATTATGATTGGGAAGTTCCCCTTACCATTGTTTACCTGAATCACTAGGAACTTAGCTGGGTACGACCACCCATAAACAGTGGTAACAATGTCTTCCACCAGTCCCAATGGAACAGTGATGGATTGGTCAGCCAACTCTAGATGGATGTTGCTCTTTTTTAATGGAGGCAGGTTCCAGGCCTTGTACATTTCTTGAGAAATCAAGTTGACATCAAAACCTAAATCCAAAAGAGCCTTCCACGATGCATTTCCAACAATTTGTAAGTATATCAAAGGACTCCCAAGATTTGAGAATTTCCTGGGAAGGTGACCAGCTTTGATCCAATTGGTGATGGCATGTGTTAGCATGACCATATGCATTGAGTGTGGTGGTTGAGTTGAAGGAGGTTCTGAAGTTTTTATTGATACTAAGGCATCTAAGGAATCAGCCACTTGTGATTGCAAGGAATTGGTTGGTCTATTAGTTCTAAAGAAATTTTTTTTCTTCATGTGGTTGTTGGAACCAATAGTAGGTTGAGAGTTAACAGCCCTTGTGGCATTACGTTCTTGCAACTGGATAGGGATTTCACCTTGCATAGCTAGAGCAGGTGGCAGTAAAGCTATTGGTGGAAGAGATGCGACTGGATGAGAAGGATGATATGCTTGCAAAATATCACCTCTACAAGAGGGAGTCCCATAATACTCGTAGGCTTGGTAGTGAGGTTGAGGAGTGACGTGACCAGTAGAGTCATGTGGGGAGATTGGCTACTGCACATAATATCCATATGAGTTAGGTTGCTGATAAGGATATTGTTGCCTTGGTGGTGGCATTCCCCATAATTGTGGGTGCTACCACTATTGATATTTCTCAATCGGTTGTGGTGGAGTTCCACTTGGATAATGCGTTAAGGGTTGGTGAAACTATCTTCGATTACCTTGAGGATAAGGTAACCTTACAGGTGCTTACCATTTGTTCAATCATGGGTTGAGTGCATACACCCCAGACTCTTGCAGTTATGAGATTATAGGGAAACATTCCTTAAGATGGTCATATTGACATATTTCACATCCACTATCATTATCTGTTTTCGACTCCACAACCTCTTCAATGGTGGCAACTTTGCACTTACCCTTGCTACATGCATGTTCAACTTCTTTCTTTTTTATTTTTTTGCGATCACTACCTTGCTCTCTAGACTCCTCTACTATTTTATGAATAGACTAAAATCTATTATCTAGGGAATCCCACATTTGGTCTACCTTTGCTAAAACTTCTGATGTCATCTTTTGGATAGGCAAATTTTTCCTATTCACCATCTCTTCAACTAGTGATTCTTCTTCATCCTTACAAAATCTTACTCCCCTCTTCTGAAGGGAAGGATCTCAGTTATACTCTTATATACTTTCTCTCTTTTGTAGCTCAAATTCTTCCTTAGCAACTTGCTCCAATAGTCTTTGAATTTGATGGGACCTAAGCTCGAATAGTCTTCCTTGGGCATAAGTCCCAAGGGTTCTTCTCGTTTCATGCCTAAGCCCATCCACGATATGGCGCAATTGATCCCTTTGTGAATAACCATGGCTAGGAAAATAGTGTAATAGTGCATAATATCGGCCCATGGTAGCATCCAAGGGTTCATGTCATCCTTGTTTCTAGCCTTGGATTTTCTTTCGCAAGTTAGACACTTAGGAGTACATTTGGTACTTGTCATTAAATAGTTATAACATAGTACTCCACCTACAAATGGATTCTAGTTCTAAAGACCAATACTAGCTTTCTGCTTCTTTAACTAATGTCCATTGGAACAACTTAAGTTTTTTTCATTCGTTCTCTATGTTTTGTAAGGCACACACATCATGGAATTCTTGTAAATGATTCTAAAGATCAGCATTGTATCCTCCTTCAAATCATGGGATATTGTTCATATCTAATCTCTTGATCCTACTATCTTTCTAGTGCCTTTTTGGAATTCTAACAACCTCAATTATGTCTAACATACTTCGAGTAGTGAGTAGGAGTTCATTGTGATCATCTC
>MNCI01003473.1:820064-850172 GCA_015680685.1 Gnetum montanum
AAAACATCCAAAAACCTCTCAATGCAACCACATAATGGTTGTTCTTAATTCAAGACACAACTAATAGAGAGTCTCTTCCATAACTCAAAACTATGATCTTAATTCACAAGGCATAAGAGACACTAGGCCAATGCTCACTTAATTAACCAAGAGCTACAAACACATTCATGCACTCTTCACATGTGCTCTATTAATATCTCATGACATCTCATTCACATCTCTCTTTGACATCTCATGAGCTATTTGGATGGCACAAGCATGAAACACAATTCATATTTATTAACCAAGCAAGATAAAAATCCTAGAAAATATTCTTCAAGTACAACTTGAAGATCCTTTGTTATTCCCATATTTTTTTCATCTTGTATTTGGTTGTTTCCAAACTTGGGACACAATTTGGAAAGTTTCCCTACTTGTTCGGGTCATCTCTAGCCTTTCTAGGGCATCTTTCTAAGAAATTGTCAATTTTGGTGAGACATCTTTTTTTTGGCTAAGATGTCCCCTATTGTAGTTGAGAGATCTCAACAACTTGTAAGACATATTATATTGAATTAAAACATATCCCTCTCTAGTAATATGTCTCCTCTAAGATGTCTATAAAAATTCCCAGGATGTTTTCTAACATCTAAGACATCTCTCCTAAGAGCTCAAATCTCAAGCAAGATGACTCCATGGCCTCCAAGATGTCTTCACAAACCCCAAAACTTGCAAAAACACATACATAGGGAAGAGAACAAGGAAATAAAAAGAGGTGTTCCTATACCATATAATTTTTGCAAAATTTCTTGTGGGACTTATCCCAATGCTATAACTAACAACCACAAGTCATGTTGCATTTTGAAACCTAACACAAGAAATTAAGACTTCATAAATTCTAGAGCAAATATGAAAGTAGGAAATGACTTCATCCATTATGATGTGATATACATGGATAGAATAGAGAATGATCTAAGGGATCAAGAATCATTCTTAAGCCAAAAGATAAGCATTTATTCTCAAGTCTTTATTAGAAAAAATGAAAAATTATGGGACCATATTAACTATCATATGATGATTACTACAATCTAAATAAGTCTCAATCATGTTAAGTTTATCAACATGACTTTCCTTGTAGAAGAATTTGAAGTCAAATCTACCAATGAGGCACAAAGTATCCAAAAGTTATTATTTAAGGGAGAAAGTGTAAAATATTTCAATAAATCTAATAAGGTAGGGAATTTATGTGCGTTAGGCCTAAAGCATCCACACTCTAGTATGATAGAATGTATAGGCTAGATAAAGAGTTATTTTATGAAAAGGGTCATTGTTATGATGTGCATGGATTGAAAACAAGTGATTATCACTTAGAATCTTGCCATACTAAGGTATCAACTAGGCTTCCCCAAATGAGAATAAAGATTACAACTCAAAACTAAATTTAGCAAAGCTAATAGTTGTGGAGAAATTCATGGACTCAGAGAAGAAGGATGCCATCAATGTACACAAGGGGACTAATGAAAATATAAAAAAACTCTTTACCTTATTTATTAAGTAGTTTTTTTACAAAAAAATTAGTCATAAGGGGGAGTTGGCCCCAAAGAGTTTGTATGAGTTGTATGGATTGACGTCCTAGAAAAGAGTAGCCAATTGGACAACAATTATCTATCAAGGGGTAGTAAAAAAATGGAGAAGCTACCACAAGAGGACAAAAAAGAAAAGAGGAAGACTATGAAACATAGGCTTAAATTTGGATTCTACTATGGCTTAATNAATCTCTTAAGAAATTTTTATTGTAGGAGTTTTTAAAGACATGTCTTTCTTCTAAGTGAGAGGTATTTGATTTCTTGAAGCCTTTTCCTACTCCATAGTTCTAGAGGTGCTCTCCAAAATTTTCTTCTTTCCTACTATGATGTATTTGCTTATTTCTTTATGGCTTCTTGATTCTTTCTATTGTTGAGGATGTCACTTCTTCCATAGTCCTTAACCTTGACATCAAAGGGCCTCCACCATTGATGCTATATGTAGACATTAGACTTCCCAAGTTTTGACACAATGGCAACTTAAAATATATCTTTGAAGTAATGTCCAATTACTTCTCTCCTTTGGTAAACAAAGTTACCACTACCCTCATTAAGCCATAGTAGAATCCAAATTTAAGCCTATGTTTCATAGTCTTCCTCTTTTCTTNTTTGAGTTGGATCTAAATGAAATAGGCAAAAGGAAATAAGAAAGTAAAGAGACAAATGGAGGAAGAAATAAGCTTCTGAAGATGGAGATTACTCCTCCTATAGACATCACCCCATCATAAATTAGACTTATTTTGAAAGGTAAAGAAGTTTATGCATGGATTAAGGAGATGAAAATTTTAAAGCTCTATATCTCATATGGTAGTTTATGTAATGTTAAAACTTGATATAATCTTATAGACACATTACAATAAATTAGCCAATACTTAGCATCTATAGGGATAAAGAAGAAGATATGGGCTTGTCTAAAACACAAGAAAATGATGCTAGAGGACTTGGTAGAAGAAATTAAGAGGAATTTAAATTTACTCTCTCTATAATAATATAAGTATGATCTAACATTGTTAAAATATAGTAAAATTTTTTATAAAAAAGTTGACATATTTACTTGCTTATAGAGATAGAGATAAAGTTGAATTAATATTAGGTAACTTTTCATGATTCAGCAATCAACATCGATGTGGTAGTTGAAAGTAAAATTGTAGAAAAATAAGAATCACTCTAAATTATGGAAAACATATGGGAGTATTTGCCATCAAGCAAGCTGATACCAATGCCATACTCTTAGACCAAGTGGAGCTTTTGAAAGTTGAAATTAGGAGCAGCAATATTGTGAGGTACAATCCTCCTTTCCATGCATATTGGCAAGAGAAGAATAAAGCTTTGGAATTATAAAAAGCTATAATGGAATGTAAAAGGTCTACATTGATCATGACATAGTTTATAACAACCCTAAGGAATTTTGCAGTAACATAGAAGAGTTAGGGTAGAAGGCATCAAACAAATAAAGGGTGGTATAAGTGAGAATACCTCTAATTATTAAAAGAGAATAAAGGTTTGTATATAAAGAAGAAAATAAGAAGTGTGTTCATCCAATAGATGAATCTAGAAGAATTGTTCTAGGATTTTTCCAATACTGTGGTAGTAATCACATCAAAAGAACAACAAAGAGCTTCTTAATGGGAGCCTTTAGAGGAGGATAAATAGGACATTACCCGTAAGGAGTTAAAAGCCTATGAAGAGAAGTAAGCTAATATTTTTTCAAAGATCCCTACCTTAGTATTTAAAAGTTTGGATGCATCCAACCTAAACTTAAAGGAGATAGGATAAAGAATCTTGGAGATGTCGAGAGATATCCAAGATAACTTTTACATTCTTTTCAAAATAGCTTTTCTAGCTCTATGTAATAGAAAATCAAACTAACTCTTTATTTATTTACCTTAATTTTATGTAGATCTTGGTGGAAGAAGCCAAGAACTAGTAGTGGACCCCACTCCTGTAGTAAGTTGATAGTGACAATGAGGAGGAAGAACTTGTTAATGATAAGAAGAAATAAAAAAGTTGGAGAATCTATAGTCTTAATTTTAATGTTAGTTGTGTTTGACACATGGCACTAATTATTATTTTGTAAAAAATTTCTAAGTGTCAATAATGTCAAAAATAACACATAACATAAATTGTTATGATGTTTGCTGATGTAAAATTTCTAAAGTAATAAGCATTTCTACATTATTTCTCATTCATTATTATTGTGTGTCATAATATTTATAGAAACAATGTAGCATATGAAATGTGATATTATTATTTATCATTTAACATTGTTAGTTAATAGTAAAAATAACATAGCATACTAAATGACATAGGCTAATAACTTGGTTCCTAATAGCTACTAGAAAATATCCACTACTTAAAAGAAATAACAAATAAGAAAATATTATTTTAGGTATCTGATGTCATATATTAATGATAATCTTACAATTAGTAGTATGAGAAGGGTATGATAAAGCTTCTTTCTTAGTAGTAGAGATATCGAGTTCCTCAAAACCTAAGTAGATGTTGAAGATGAGGACTAGAAACAACATTGTCAATGATGTAGGATATCAAAATTGAAACTTTAAAATATGGCTTAAGTTGTAGAAGCCATAAAATATTCTTTTAATACTTTGACTTACATAGAAAAAGCCAAAGTGAATATAACACTAGTGTTGTAGCTAAGGAGAGTGACAATATGTAAATAGTGATCATTGGGGATTGCTGACATGGGACAAGTATTTTACTAATTCATGTTCAAAATAATAGTACAAGAAAATTCTATCAAGGCCTTTTGAATCTTCCTATCTTTAGGTACAAAGGTCAAAAAAAGATGACATTAGCATTAGCATACCGTATAGTTTGAAGACCCTAAGAAAATAGAAAATGTACCTCATCTTTGGCCAATTACCTACATAACTAATATGTGATGATAGTAAATAAGTATAAGAAGAAAGCACTTCCTTACCACAAATCATGTTTTTGCTTAAATTAACAATCCTTCATGAAGATTTGATATCGCATCATATACAACATGTATTAGAAAAAATTGCAAAACCAATCATTGAATGCAAGACTAGAAAATGTTATGATTAAGATCTTCTAATTTATCTTGTTGTAGGTTGTGGCAAGATCCAACTTGAGGAAACAAATATCTTTCTTATTAACTTAAGCCCAATGAATGGTTTTATGGGTGGTAATTCTAGTATCCAAGTTAGACCTAGCAAGAATGAACCTAAATTAGTTAACCTTCACAATGTTGAGAAGAAGTAGTTTGAACCTAGTGACTAAGATGTTGGATAGTAGTTTATAAATGTAGTTATAGAGGCTAATAGATTGGCAATCTACATGAGAAAAAAATTATTTTTTTGTGGGAGGAGAATAGTATGAGTATTATTCCAAGTCTTAAAGAAGGACCCATGAGCAAAGCTAGAAATAAGAATGGCTTCAATATATAGTCCTATAATGTCCTAAAAATGTTGATATAAGTAAAAGTTGCATTCATCTATTCTAGTGGACTTGTTGGTTAGAAAGGATTAAATTATCTTTTGAATTTCTCTTTTAGTAAGAGGCTAATGAACAAATTTATTATTTTCATCTAGCATTATCCTTGGAATCATATTGTGGAAAGGATTTAGATCAATTAAATTATTTATTTTGATGATATCCTTGAAGAAACCACTAGTTATCTCAAGGTTATTTTGGAGGCTATTGGATAATGAAACTAAATTCTTCTTCTAATAATCAGTGGATGTAATCATATCAAAATAACAAGAGTTCTAATGTTCATTTGAGCATTATTTCCATTAAGCTTCTTTCTTATGAATCATATGTTTAAGGCAACTATGTACTTGGATCATCTCATCCATGATGTGATCTCATTCAAGAAGCTAATCAATCCTAACTTGGATCACACCCACCTCTTAGAATATCATGTGCAAGACATTAGATCAAGATTTCTTTTTAAGGAATTTACAATATATTTTAAAGAAATTAAGGTTGATGATAATGTTCTTGTATCCAAATTGGCTATGCTTAAACTATAGTATTCTCTAAAGTTTCACTCTAACCAATTCCTCCCCTAGCCAAAGATTTTTGACGTAGAAGTTAGCTTTGAACTAAGAAGGAGGATTCTAATAATAAATGACAAGCCAGTGCTCTAAAATAGGCCAAGGTAAATTCTTACTAGTGGAATAATGAAAAGTCCACAAAGAAAAAGGGATTAAAAAACTAATTTAGCTTGGAATTTATCCTTCCATTATGTCTAATAGTTCTATTCCAAGTAAAGGAGAATGAAAGGAATATCAAGTTCTATCATATTTGCAAATCATTTCAAGTCCTAAAAAATTATGATTCCAAATTATGGATAGATCTAGAGTGCCTCTCACCTTAAGATCTGGTCATATTTCAGTTGGCTCTCATGGTCTAATTATCTTTTATAACCATATTCAACAAATTCCTCTAGAAGTTTCTCCATTTAGCATGATTAACCTTACCATTGAGAATTTTATAAACTTCTTGAGCAATGTTAATTATATTGAGAGAAGAAAAAAGTAAATAAAAAGTTAGGTGATGCCATCATAACTAAATAAGTCCTCAACTCAACCCTTGCATAAGGTACTTAACACCATTCCAGCCTAGCTAATAGTCATAGGAAAAATTAATAAGCTTAGTTTCTTGAAGAAAAATGATGTCAACTCTATGATTGTGAATCATAGATCTAAGAAGACATTTTTTCCTTTAACCTCGCAAACTAACATAATTTCAAGAAAGGATAATAATTAATTAGAAGAGGTAATTAAAGGAATGAAATTACCATGAATGATCATACCTTAGGCCTGTTTAACTTTATCTCTTGAAGTTCCTTTGAGATGAACATTTAGTGTATCTTAACCATTAGTTGTTTCTTGGTCAATTTTTTTTAGCATTTTTTAAAAATAAAGAGTCTTCCAAGTCCTTTTGGAGCTTGGAAGCTTCCTAAAGATGAATCAAAACTAGATCCTTCAAAGATCAAACAAGGAATTCTGGATCCATGGTACTATTATTTTATCCTCCCCTTTCTGGCATCATCTTCAAGGGCTTTTAGTTGGACATTTAGGAAGGGATGATGAGAGCTAGATCCATGTAACACCCCTAGGATTTTTAGATTGTTTAAAATCTATACCTCTACATTGGTTTGGTAATTTAAACTTGGATTAATAGAGGATCTTGCACTTTTAATTTATTTACAATATGCGATATGTTATTATTTTATTTTTAATTTGGCATTTTGACATAAGATTTAATAATTAGTATAAACATACTTTTATTTTATTTTAATGAGTCTTACACCTTTGTGATGATGTTTAACTCAAGACTTTATACTTTAACTTCTTAAAGTACTTTATATTTTAATTATATGATCTTTATCTTTATTAGCATGAGACTTCATTAATAGTTTAATAATGCATGAGACCTAATTATCAATTAATTTGGCTTGAGATCCTACTAACATGATTTCTGTTTAATAAGTGTCACCTCTTTGTATTTATGATTAATATGACATTTTATAATTCTTTGTATCTTGATTATTATCTTATTATGCTATCCCTATTATTTTTAAATAAGGACAAGATGACTAGATGTGGGCCCCCCTAAAGATGATGTTTATCTTTATCTTAAATATATTATATGGTATAGGTTGGTTAATAGGTCTCAAGTCAGAATCTTCTAGAAGACATGTACATATATTTGTGATTTAACCAATAAAAGCAAGTCATGGGTTTCTCTCTCAACCATTAATTTTCATTTGTATCTTCTTCTATCATAAGCTTGGTGCCATGTGCTTGAGATCTCAAGAGACTTGTTTTTTAATAGGAAATATCTTATCGATTCAAGAAGGCAATAGATCTTGTCTTTGTTTTAAATTCCTTCTTAGGTCTAATGTTAATGTTTCTTCTTAATACCTTTTTTGAGTCTAATGATTGCTAGAGTTACATTAGTTATCAAATCTTGGAGGATAGCAGTTGATTTAGATATAAAATAAGTCATAAAAAATGCAAGCAATGGCAAATTAGAAATGGTTAATCTTAACATAGTATGGGACACAGGTGAGAACAAGTTATGTTCCATGGAAGTTGATGCTTGTATGCAATAATTTTAAGGTTTAAGAAGCTTTCAATTCTGTAAGAAGACTTGGGCCTAGTTAGTCTAGGAGGAAAGTATAATTAGATCCAAGATTATAATCAATAGCTTACCTAGCTATAGAGGAGGAATAGAGGTGATTATGATGACCCCTATCATGCAATCCATGCTTTAGGAATTTGTTGCTTGGACCACAAAACTATTACAAGACTATCGAGGTTACTTGGTAGCATAAACACTGGATACTATCATTGGACCTCAACTTATAATGAGGATTTTTTAGAATGTCTAATGATAAGGTGGTTGCACATAGGCTAGGCCATTTTCTATTATCTATTATAATAAGATCTAGGATAGTAGCCTCGAAACACCTTATTAGGAGTAGTTGATATTTTGTTGTTAAATAGTCAACCTATGATCAATTTAATGTTAGATACTTATGATTTTTATGTGGTAATTCTATCCTTTGTTGGTTAATTTAACTATATGATATAATAGTTTAATGTAGCTATGATGGCTCACTGCAATCGTGCCTTGTAAAAAACAACAAGGTAGATCTAACTACTTGGACAACGCTAAACCTTCTTGCATGACAATGCATGCATATGAAGTTGGAAGAAGTGTTGAAAGTAGAAGGGTAATTTAGTTGCTACAACACAATGGCTAAAGATTAAAGAATCTAATTGTTGAAAATTTCTTCTACTATTATAATACTTGAAACCATATTGTATAAGGATCAAGTTTGATTTTTCCATAATGATTCTTCCTTATCCCTTTATTTTTATTATAATTGATGTAATGATTAGAGAAGCATAATGCTTTGATGTTTTTGCTAGTTTGGATTTTTAGTTAATTAAGAAATTAGTAGTAATAGAACTAATTAAGGAATAATCAAGGAAACTAAGAGAAATTAAGCTAAATTTTAGGCTGTGACATTTTCAATCATCTTTTTTATTCTTGTTCCTCATCACGATATGCTATCCCTCCTCTAGGACATCCATAAAATTATCATGCCTCAAAGTTTACATGAGAAATCAGTTTATCGAACATCAAGGGTTCATTTGAACCATCACCAAGGGCATTTTGAGAAGATAAGAGGTTTGGATGGGTTAAGCTAGTTTTTGATGAGTTGGTAGGGGATTGAAGATTTGAGTCTAAGGGAGTATTTGATTTAGGATTACAATTTGGATTTTTTGCATTCTAGTTTATGGGGATGGGGTGGCATTCATGAGTAGGTCGCTTATGCACTAACCAAGGGTTTATAGGGTAATGAATAGAAAAGTACCCTTTTGATTACAAATCCAACATATATTTGGGCAGCTATTGCAAAAAAGGTCTGGTAAAAATAATCATGTAGACCTTCTAGGAAAATTTAGGATAATATTTCTACATCTTCTAGCATTCAAACATAGATCTAGATAATTGATCTAGAAGCCTCGCAAGATATGCAGATCTATCTTCAAAAACTCACAAAATATTGCTTCAATGCATTAAAGTACTTCTTTTGACCAAAATTCCATGGGAACTCTAGAAATCCATAGCCAAACTGCTAGCCATCTTTTAGCCTTAATCTAGTCATCAATCTCCTTCTAGGTTAGAAGAAAGCCACTTTTCCATTTTTCAAGTTACATTATTAATTAATCTACTTGTTATGCAAGGATAGATTTAACCAAGACCATACCTTCTTCTTTCACAAACATAAAAAGGATAGCATTACCTCTTAAAATGCATAGCTACACTAGGATCTTGCATGGATCCATTAAAGGTTTTGATGAGTGCATGGCAAATGCCACACCATTTTGATTTTAAAGTCTTTTAAAAAACGCAAATCCATGGGCATTTGTCCCTTCAAACATAGAGTAATCCAGAGCATCATAGCCCTTTGACAAGTTGATGAATGGTGATGTGACATCCTATCCCCATATGTCATGAAAAACATCAAATATATGATATATTAGACATTATGCATCCAAAGAAGATACACCAAATACAAAATATATGTGATATTTGACATTATGTATAAAGGAAATAATAAGAAAAATATAGAAAGAGGAAGAAAATAATGCTTTATTGATATGGAATAGCATATCTAGATTGTGCTATGAGAGTGTTCCTTAAGGTTTTCTTCCTTTGGCATCTATCCCTTACAGGCAATCTAGGACTACCACTACGGTTAGGCCTATAACCTAGCTAGAAGGGATGGCTATTCTACTTCTTATTCCACTTCACCCAACTTCCCATGACTTTCCTGTACCTGCTCTACCACTTAATGCTTACATGACCTCTAACCCTGGGTATAAATGCCTTAGGTCAAACCCCCAAAGGTTACCTTAAGAGACACATTCATTATTACAACATGCTTTTTCAGGTATCAATTACAACTACCCTTTCGAGTCTTGTTAAGATAACAATAACACTTGTTATGAAGAGACACCATCTTCATTAGGTAGCAACATCATTTGGAAATGGGGACGTGACAAGCAAGGTACCCCATATGCCTAACCATATGAATCACAAGCATTCATGCATGATCTAGTTGAATTTTGTGGATGGGACTAGGTGTGGCATTTAGATCATTGTGCCTTGATCATAGTTTGTTTTCTTCCCACTTGGTCTAGTGGTAGCTTTATCATGTATGGTTTAGTCTGGAGTGAGGCATATGATTCTTGATGTTGTTTTGTCCTTATGCTACTCCTAATGATAATAAAGAAATCAATTATTTAAATTAATTAACAATAAAAATTAAAGTCTAAACTAGCCTATGGGCAATGAGTGTATATTCCCAACCTTCCATACATGTCATGAACCCACATATCCACTACTGGGATTACCAAGTGCTATGCTACTAGGTGAACCAAGCAATAATGCTACTAGGATTACCAAGAGAATACGTGTTTACACGCAAAACTGGTTGCACTCATTCTACCAATTCATTAATATGCATGGAACATAAATATTAACTAAGTACATGGAATATAAATTGCATTAAAAGTAAATTTAATTTAGGTCAAAGTACTTCAGTGAATAAGAATCAATCTCAATTTTATTATCATTCATGGAATGTGTCCAAGTACATTGCCACTTGAATAAGACCCCACATTGCAGGCACTCATTAACTGTTCTCTAAGATTACAAAATAAAACTACAAGAGTTTGGCTACTCTATTGACAAAAGAATGCCAATACATAGAGGGAGCATGTGTATTTATAGGTGAAAATAGACACTGTTTCAATGGGGCCTTGTCAATGCATCATTTACGTCGACGGGGCTATGTCGACAGGGTTGTTTCTATGGGGCCTCATTGACACAGCTACATCGACATGGTTGCTTCGATGAAGCTGCCTCAAAGCAACTGTGTCAAAGAGGCTACATCAATGCAACCAATTGATGCTTCATCACAAGCTCTTCTTACACTAGGTTCATTCTTAGAGTGCATTTGTAAAAGAGATCTACATGCCATCATCACTTTTGGTATCACAACCATTATGTCCACTACCATTCTTGAGAGGGTTTGTCACCTATTTATGCTAATCATTTGTCATAAGGGATTCACCATAGAAACCAATATTTCCAACTATTGTAGATCTTATGGATTTTGAATCATGCTCATCGTTTCACCTCCTCCTTTTATAGTCTTGTTAGTAACAATTATTTTCCTTATTTTTTATGGAGTATCAAAACCTACAATAATTTGACTATAAGTATTATAGACATTATACATTATAATTATTATAGAGAAATATAAAAATTCCAAATAATTCCTTAAAATCAAACTTGTGATGTAAACATATAACTTACAAATTAAAAGTTACATGCTCTAATAACATGAGAAATGTCTCATACTTTTTCTACTTTTTAGGATTTGTTGTAAGCATATACATCTACATAGACATGTCTAACATATAGTTAAAATATGATGTTTGTTTTCATTATTAAATTATCATTAGTGTCCATTCTTTTTTTCCTAGCATCAAAAATTATAACCCAAACCTACAATCTTTACTGGGAAAATAATGTTTCCCTCTTCATCTAATGAGAGCATCACATCTTGTGTATAATATAGGTTCCAAGTTGGAGTTGTGTTTGAGGTACCATTATGTTATAATTAAAGTCTTCATTCCAAAAAGCTCTATCCTTAACTTAACACTAACTAATTGTACATTTGATGCAACTTCTTACAAGGGGTTATAAGCAACATGATACTTTGGTACAACTTTGATATAACTTATGACTACATAAGAACAATATTTTTATTTGCATGCATGGATTTGTTGAGCTTTTATAGTTTCAATTTTTCTATATGACTAAATTGAGTGTTAATTTTTATGCCAAAGAAAATAAAGCAAAATAATTTAGTCAATTTAGTCAATTTTCATTTGGAGTAGCATGTGAAGAAGAAGTGGTATGAAGGAAAAGATGATTAGCATTCTCAAAGCAAGGGATAGAATTACTAGCATGGAAACCAAAATTAATAACATAAAAGGCATAATCCATAAAATGGAAACCTAAAGAAACTAATATAAAAGGTATTATTCAAGGTTTTATTATACAATTCTAGCTATTATCATAGTAGGTGATTCTTGGAATATCAGTTCATCCTCATTAATAGCTCATGTTTGATGACTTTTGATGTTAAATGAAACTTAGACAAATCCATATGAATAAAATGAATAAAGCACATTCCATGCATACTAAACATAATAGTATGCAAAATTCATGTAATTAGGCAAAAAGAACATTAAAAGATTAAAACCATATGGGAAAAATATTTCATGAAATGGAAACAAAGATTGAAGATTAGTTATGAAGAGTCACATGAACAAAGATGAAAAGACATAATGATACAAGAACATAAAATAGAGCAAAAATGTTAAAGTAAAACCAAGACAATTGATGACAACTAAACTGTACTAAGAAAGAAAGAGATAGATGCAATGGAATACACAAGATGTCATAGAAGAAGAAGATTGGTAGCTATGAATAAGTAATATAACAAAACCAAGTTGTGTAAGAGAATTTTATGTTGAAAAGTGAAAGACTTCTACTATAGATGTACAAGAAGGAAGTCACCTTGATTCATAGGTGCATGAATCAAGATTCATATCATTTGTATTGTTTGAATTTGTATATAATCTTAGTTTGTATAATATACTTAATAATAAATTTAGTTGCCACTATTAATTTTTTTATCTTTTCATGTTTAAATATCTTGGCAAATAAATATATAGTTCAACATGGTATCAAAGCTAGAATACGAAAATGAAGAAAGTGAAAGTAGTAAGAAAACCATCAAGAAGATAAATCAAGAAAGGGAATTAGAAGTATTAAACAAAGAATTAAAAAAATGTATCCTTTTAGAAAACTAAAGAAGAAAGAATTTGATTAGAAAGGTAACCATTTCAAAGAATAATCATTTGACAAAAGTTAATTATCATATGTCAGTTAGAATGATGGAATTATTACTAGGTGCCATTGAACTTTATAATATGATAACATATTCAAAGAAGTTTCTACAAATAAAAATAAAAAGATGGATTAGATGGGAACATCACTTAGCAAGACAAATATTACTCCAAAAATATAAAGATATATTCAAAGAGTGAACAACGCCTATATTTGAAAAATCTTAGAGGAAATGTATAGATAGAGGTACTTCATGAAAAAGTTGAAATATTTGTATGAAGCATGACTAATCAATCATTAACCTAGTTGCCAAGATTAATAACTATAAGATTAGAGTTAGACAATGGGGGAATATACTTAGATGAATTAGACATAAAGAAAAGCCTATTGGATCCTATGTCAAAAGAATACAAGATGGTAGTAAATATCAAGAATGTTGTAGATTTAAAACTAAACTATGCAACACTTATTTTTGACCTAAAATTACAAGAGAATAAAATAAAATACGGAGAAAAAGCTATTAAAAATGTTATGAATATCAAGGACCAAAAAACTTTAAGAATGAAAAAAGGAATAACTTCTAAAAGATAGAAAAATCAAATAATGATTATACATGTTTTATTTATGGTAAGGAGGGACACAAGTATAAAAATTGCTAGTTCAACTTGAAAAATCCAAAGGTTATCCAAGCCTAACAAAAGATTATGGAGAGAAGAATGAGAAATAGAGGAAGATGATCATAGAAAAATGACTCAAGATTAAATCAAGTAAATAAAGTGATCATCAGTTAGATCCTAATTATAGGTGATTTCTTCTTACCCTTAAATGATTTTATGAAAAAGATGACTTACATAGAATGGATGGTTGATTCAAAATGTATAAGACATTACTAGGAATAAGTAGATGTTTAAATCAATGAATTTATCTATAATTGAAGGAGCCACAAGAGGAATATGAAATTTGTGTAGCTACAAAAGAGTCAAAGAAGATGATGTAGAAATAAGCTATATACTGATGAAAATTATACTCTAATGTAAAATTATAGGCTAGAAAAAGAACAAAGTGATTGCTAGTACAAAAAATAAAATAAAATATTCACCCTTAATTCATTGACAAAATCAAAGTACTTTGTTACTCATAATCAATCCCAAAAAGAGTTATAACATGCAAGATTTGGACATCTCAGTACACTATATATGAATAACTATTAAAAATAATTGAAGGATTATCAAAATTAAACCTAAATAAAACCTAATTTTGCATATCTTTTGTATTGAAAAAATTCACAAAAATCCCATTTCCACAAAAATTAGATAGTACCACCAAAACCATATTGGACTTAATTCACTTACATATTTGGAGTCATGAAGATGTTAAAACTAATGATGTGAACAAGTATTTTATAAGCTTTATAGAAGATCACTCACAAAAAATTTGAATGTATTTTTTGATAGTAAAAAGTGAAGTCTTCATCGCCTTTATAAAATTTAAGAAGCTCATGAAGAAACAATGTGGATAAAACATGAAGATTTGGTCTACTAATGGGATAGAATATACATCACAAAAATTTGACACATCATACTCACCTCAAAAAAATAGAGTAATAGAATGAAAGAACCAAAGTATAGTCAAAATAACCAAATGTATGCTATCTTAAGAAAATTTGGACAAAATCTTTTGGGAAGAATCTATATGAATAACAGTTCATCTTTTGAACAAAAGTTTAACTATCACATTAAACTTCAAATGTCCAAATGCAACATGGATTAGAAAGCAATCAAAACTTGAGCACTTAAGAGTATTCAAATGCAAGATGTACTACCATGTACACAATCAAAGAAAAAGTGATGTGAAAGCAAGGGAAGAAAACTTTATGGGTTATGTTAAGTACATCAAAGATTATAGGATTTGATATAATGAAATCCATAGTCTTGTGATATTAAGAGATGTAGCTTATGACAAAAATAGACTAATTAGTGAAATGACACAAAGGCATGTTTCATAAATAGATAAAGACAAAGACCTTAATGAGGAAATGTACCTAGAAGGAGAATTTGTAGAAGAAAACCATCATGCCAAAACTCTTAGCTCAAGGAGAGAGTATGAAGAGGTACAAAAGCATTAAGGCATTCAAGAAGTTCATCAAGAAAATAAATTCTGAAATGATTACATAAAAAGGCAAAAATTTTGGTACAAAACCATTAAAAGTGCAAGAGAAATATTGCTAAGAGACATACATCAACCAATGATGATGAGAAATTAGTGAAAATGACAAAATGAAGAAATTTATATATGCATAAACATTTAGATAAGGAAGCTATAAAAAATATGAAGGAGGCATCGATAAAAATATGTTGAAAGAATTCCATGTAGGATGAATATGATATGATGATTAAAAGAAAGGTGTAGAATTTAGTGTTGAAACCAACTAATAAGAACATTATAAGCAATAAATGGGTATTTACTATGAGGTTGAAAGAAGCAGAAAATCTAGATAAGTATAAGATCAACCTTGTCACTAAAGGTTTCCTTCTACAATAAGGAATTAAGTATAAGGAGATATTTGCACCAACCACCAAGATGAAGACTTTTAAATTGATGGTTGTAATAGTAGTAAGAAACTACTAAAAGTTATACTAGATTGATATAATATTGGTGTTCTATATGAAGAGTTAGAAGAAAAAATCTATATGGACCAACCAAAAGGATTTATATCAGGTGAAAATTTTGTATGCAAATTGAAGAAATCTTTATAAAATTAAAATAGCCATTGAGAATATGGTACTAATGGATGGAAGCATTTATGAAAAATCATGAATTTCAGAAATCTTTTATGAATGAGAACTTCTTTTATTAGAAGATCAATGGGACATTGTACATACTATGATCATTTCATGTAGATGATATATTGCCTACCATAATGAATCAGTAGACATTGACTAACTTCAAATTAGCTCCAAGACATAATTTCAAGATTTCTTATCTAGGATTATACACTATTATCTAGGGATGGAAATTTAACAAGATCAAGAGAAGATACTCATCACTCAAAAGATGTATTGGAATTGTTAGAAGATTATAACATGAAGGACTATATAATTGTCATAATACTAATGTCATTTGGATTTAAGACCAATACAAAAGGCTAAAAATAAATCCAACTCAATATTGAAAATTGATTGGATCATTGATGTACCTAACTAATACTCAACCAAACATTCAATATGTTGTAAATCTCTTAACCATAAAGATGGAAGATATCATAGAAGTACACATGAAAGAAGGAATGAGTATTTTGAAATATGTAAAAAGAACCACAAGCATTAGATTATAGTACATAGATGACAAATAGTCACAAATGTTGACATATTTAAATGCAAACTAGGTAGGAGAGCTAGTGATGATAAAATCACAAACTAGATTCATGATATAATTTGATTCATCAACATTAAATTGAAGTAGTATAAAATAGAAGAGAGTATCCATATCCTTGATGGAAGCTAAATATTATGCAATATGAGAAGCATTGAAAGACCTAATATGGTTTAACCAATTATTTTAGAAGATTAGAATCTAATTACCAAAATTAAGTACTCTATATTGTGACAACATGATAATGATTAAGATTATCCAAAACTTAATTTATCATGAAAGAAGTATATTGAAGTTAACACAAACTTCTTACAATAGATGTACACCAAGCTTATAAGATTGTAATACATTAATACTAAAAGTTAGAAGGCTAATAATTTGACTAAACCATTACCAAAAGAAGAGTTTTTATGATTCCATGAGCCCTTAGCTTTAAGGAATTTCTCCAACTAAGAAGTAAATAGTATAAATCCATGGGGACCATCAAGGAATAAGAAATAATATGTAGGTAATAAGAGGAGACTGGGAGTTAGACCCCTTCAAATGTCCAAACCCATATCTACTAATTATACTTGCTATTGGATTGCACTTTCCATGATAAGTGAATTAGGAAGTATTAAAATACTAATTTGTCCTTATAGAGAAATCATATTTGATGATTCCATATGTTAAACAAAACTAATACAAATCCATATGAGTAAAATGAATTAAGCACATTCTAGGCATACTAAATGGAATAGGATGTAGAATTTGTGTAATAAGATAAAAATAATGATAGAAGATTAAAATTGTATGGGCAAATCATTTAATGAAATGGAAACAAATATTGAAAATTAGTTATGAAAATTAAATTCGAGTGGAGAAGAAGGAGAGAGGTGCATTGGATTACATAAAGACATCATTGAAAAAGAAAAACCATAGTTGTAAACAAGGAGTAAAATAGAAACAAGTCAAGTAAGAGGATTCTATGTCGAAAAGTGAAAGACTTCTACATAGACATATGGGAAGTAAGTCACCTTGATTTGTAGATGTGCTGATCAAGATTCATATCATTTCAATTATCTGAATTTGTATATAACATTTGTACAATATACTTAATAAAAATAAAGTTAGGTACCACTATTAATTTTCTCATCTTCTCATGTTTAGAGATCTTGGTAAATGAATGTACGATTCAACAATAACACATGTTAACCAAGTATTCTAATAAATTACAATTATTACTAAAAAATTACATAATGTTATTTTATGGATTCAATCAAGAAAAAATTAAATAAGATTTTAAAAAATTGCAAGAGAAATTTAAATGAGATTTGGCTATTTTCATAGCAATGAAAGAGAAGAAAGAAAAGAAGAAACACTACACCTACAACTAGTGTGTCTTATTGAGGAAGAAAGGAAGACTTGATGGTAGAGCTTCCTCATTTTGTTTTGTAAGAAAATGCATATTTTAAAGTAATCTTTTGAAGATGTTTTTTGGGGTAGGTTGAAAAGAGAATAAAAACTATTCTATTATTATTTAGATATCTTCACTAGAAATAGACTTTAACATTTTTCTAAGGCTTATGATTTTATCATTCAAAGCAAGTTATGGAGGCACTTTGAAAATTTAGAAGTTCTTGAAACATTGTTATTTGCTATCCAAAAAAATTTACAACGAGTTATGCATTTAGTTTATAAATAGGCAATAAAGATTTTTATTTAATAATTTTATTGGTGTTAAACAATGATGTCCTCTTTATTGGTGTTAAACAATGATGTCCTCTTTCTCCTACTTTATTTGGCCCTTTTATTAATGAACTTGAAGAGTGGATGCATAAAATATCTAATCAATTTATTATTGCAATTGGAAGTAGTCTTGGAAAACTTTTACTCTCTATTGATAACAATGTCTTAATTTTAAATTCAATGAAAGGATTATGGCAAATGCTTAATGCTCTTGATAACTTTTGTTAGCATTCGAGAATGAAAATTAATGTTTAAGAAACTAAGATCATGATTTGTTACACATGTAATAAGATGTACAATTTTACTATAGGATATGAATACGTGTATATAATTTCCTCTTACAAATATATCAGCATAGAATGCTTTTACAGTTAGAAATGAAATTAGTGGATTACTTAAAGAGTTGCAAGTGGTGTTAAAGATTTATTTTCTTTAAAAAATAAATATAGCTTAGGATTTCAAAAAATAGCTTTGATTTTAGAGAATAACTTTATCATCCCATTGTTCAACCTACTATTCTTTATGGGTGTATTGTATGGGTCCTGCTTTATCAAATAAATATTGAAAATAACTAAAACAAATTCAAAAACTTTATCTACTTTATGAATTTCAAGTGAAGAGATAAACACAATATAATATTATGGTTCTTAAAATAGAGATGATGTCATTAGAGGTTAAAGCTATTTGTTAGTTTATAGCCTATGTTCATAATCTTTTTGCATCTTCATTAGATAACTACTCCAAAACAGTGATGATGGAAATCCATGATAAATGATGGCTTCATAAGGGAGTTATATGGTTTAATAAATAATCTATTTGAAGAATACATTATTTTCTTTCCTTTTCCTTTTTTATTTGGAATTCTAACCAAGTTTGCAAACTTGTAAAACAAGCAGCATTTCAAAAACTTTGGAAAAATGTAGAAGAAAAACAACCCATTTCTATTTGAATAGTATTATGGAAGGCCTTGATTTAAAGGTAAACTATTGATGTGCTACTATTCATCATCATTATGATGCATAATTAGGAGAGTACAAATGAGATCTCATCATTTGAATGAGCATTGAAATATGTAGATAGCTCAAAATTTATCATTGATAATCAAATATGTGGATTATGCAATACGAATAACATTGAAGATGAATATCACATTTTCCTATAGTGTCTTGCATTAGACCATTAGGCATAGATGAGATATTTCAGTTGCAAATTTGGTTGATTTGTTTACCAAGAATACTTGGTAATTTCTTAATGATGTTTTCAAAATTCAAGGCATGTATATTTCTACTATCCAATAAATCCCAAGGGTTTAGGAATATAATGAAATTTCAATTTTAGTTTCAATTTTTGTAAATAATCTTGTAGTTCATAAAATAACATAGGAGTAGAGACTTTGCTTCAAAGAGCCTACCAAGGCTGCTTAGCACATTATTCCAATGAAATGGCTTGGTGTGTGACTATTATAGTTACGACTTTGATTGTTATTGTTACTAGTAGGAAACACTTGATAATTTTCTTAATAATATTTTCAAAACTTATAACATGTATATTTTTGTTATTTTCTGTCCAATGAAGAACATAATAAGATTATAGGAAGACAGCAAGCCATATACTATAGCCGATATTGATAAATCCAAAAGAACATAATAAGATTATAGGAAGACAGCAAGCCATAGACTACAGCCGATATTGATAGGCTGGACAACATCCGACAGCAGGATCATGAAGCAGAGACGGCAGCCACAGATGGTATGGTGGCTGATAAACCTTCCAAAAATAACTTGAGATTTTTTGCAGAGGATCCATTCTCATCCATCAACGCCTTACGCACCACTCCCTTGGCCCACTCAGCTTTGGCCTTGGCCTCACTGCGCTGCTCTGCTCTTGTCATGAAATCTGCCAAACAAGCGGCAATCTCATGTCTGGGCACAGCCACTCTTGTGTGACCATTGCTTCGGCAATTTACCAAACCCAGGCTTTTTGCAATGCCCAGCTGCTCCGTTATAATCCACGAATTTGTGTACTGATCCGTGAGCAGAGGAAAAGCCAGCAGGGGCACCCCAACCCAGAGGCCCTCCAAAATAGAATTCCATCCACAGTGTGTTACAAAAGCTCCAACAGAAGGATGCCGCAGAACATCCAACTGATTGCACCACTGTACAACAATACCTTGATCTTTTATATTCTCTGTGAATTCTTTAGGGAATGTTTCTTCCACTGCAGAGCAGTCATTCATGACATCTGGCCTGAGCACCCAAACGAAGGACTGCTTGCTCTGCATCAAACCCATTGCGAATTCCTGCAGCAGCTCTTTGCCGCAGCGGGAAAAGCTCCCGAACGAGATGTATAGGACTGATTCTCTGGGTTTCGAGTCAAGCCAAGCCGAAAGATCGAACTCCGGCAACAGGCTCGCCCTGCAGCTGAATCTGGTTTTAGTACGTTGTGCAGAATTCTCTTGTCTATCCATGAATTCTTCCGGTAATAGAGGACCCACGGAGAGGAAGGGTGTGCCTGATTTCTTGAGAGCCGAGACGGTGGCAGGTTCAAGCTCGTCCACGGTATTGGATATCACCCAGTCTGCCTGTCTAATGGATTCCATTGACTCCACGATGATCTTGTAGATGATGTTGCTTAGATCTTTCTCCTGCAAAAACGATGGCAGATCTACAATCTTCATGGGCGGTAGCCCAGTTAGATAATCTATTACTTTGGCGTTGCAGTCCTCTGTGATTAATCAAAAATAACCATCTATCAGCCATCAGATCTAAAAGAATGTTGGAATACATTAATTTACATGATTTTCCTTTTTAAAACTAAAAAATAAAAAGTTCCACAAATGTGCAGCGAAGCAGTAAAGTGGAGTTTTTTAGTTGCATGTTTTAGAATATGAGTTCAATAATCTACTTTCCAAAAGAGATGCACGAAATGTAATAATAGAACAAGTAAAGCAACTGCTCACTAGCTTATTACGAAAAGATTCTTTTAGATAAGAATCGTTGACCAGTATCCTGGAAGATTGGTAGGCACCAATTGGCTCAATCGCAAATCCCCGTATAGGCTCGCCCCTGTGTTTGATTTTCGCCGAGCTCACAAAATGGTCAATGTTAAGAAACATAATTTGAGCAATGACAGAACATTAACCAGTGAACCTATTCGGTGTGGGTTTGATTTTCACCAAGCTCGCAAAATGGTCAATATTAAGAAACATAATTTATGCAATGAGAGAACATTAAACAGTAAACATTAAACAAGCAGATCGCAGTAAATTATTTGAAAAAAAAAGAAAAGAAAGAGTACAGTTTGAGCGCACTACGCGTCAAAGTTATACAACGAGTTTGAACGAATACAACCTCATCTAAAGTGAAGGTAGCAGTGAAAAAACAAAAAATGAAGAAGAAAGAGGAGCCAGTGATTATTCAAAAAAAAAAAATAACAGGAACAAAAGTATAATTATAACTTTTTGATCTGAGAAACTGGCAATGATATAAAACAAAAATAAGCTGAAAGCAAACGTACCAGTTTCAGGGTAAGGAAGATGTTTATTGTGCACCAGATCATCGTAATGCAAATACATAGAATAGACAGCAACAGACTCGGTGTAGAAACTGGCAAAGGGAAGTTGAAATTTCTTGGCAATTTCAGCAGGCCAGGTAAAAAAATTATCCACAACCAGGCACGACACAGGGGGGGATTCCTGCGCTACGAGTCTGGACATGAGCTTCTCGACATGGTGAATCATGGAGGTTCGCATGGATTCCCAGAGCTCATCTCGATACACATATCTATCAAAATCCAGCGGCAGTCCATCCGAGACGGTAGCAGATCTGATATCCAGTCCCAGAGACATGCCCGCAGCTGTGAATGGATCTTGACCGCCATTAGAGCTCAGCAGCTCTGCGTACCGAGACTCTGTGTTGACAAACGTTACCACCATACCCGTCTGTGCGAGCTTACGAACGAACTGAAACAGAGGATTGATGTGGCCTTGCCCTGGCAGTGCAAACGCTGCAACATGAGCCTTCATTCTGACTCGGACGTGACAACCACATGGGATATGCTACACTTATAGTGTGGGTTTGCTGAAAGTTGTCGATGTGGACTTTCGAATTTGTGACACGTTGCTGGGCCTAAAATCTTACATATCTTCTCCTGTTCTGAATCATACCAAAAATTTCATTTCATTGTTCAAGATTCATGCCAAAAATTTCATTTCATTGTTCAAGATTCATGGCATCGGCTTGAGATGGACCACAGAAAACAAGGGAGTACAAATAAATAAACAAAAGGCAAGTATGGGTCATGCGGAAAGTTTTGGACGGGGCGTGCCACGAAAACATTGCATTTGCATGGATTCGCGTTATAGGTTCCGCCATGACTCAATTCACGCATGTTTATTGTTCATTGCTAGTTTTTGCTCTTTGTATCGTATCTCTGCTGAAAAAAAGAAAAAACAAAACAGGGTCATCGTCATGGGTCATGAGTCATGAACATGATGACGGATGGATGCTTATTCAACTTTTTTAAAAATCTGTTTCCTTATAAAGCAACGAAGCACACCAGCACACGGACAATGACTCATGGCACTGTTTTACTTTCTCCTTCATCATAACTAGTGCCTAATGAATAGTGCCGATTTTCCAGCCTCTAAAAGGTTTTCGATCATTGTAGGTGAGATGAGTTCCTGGCTGTGCCTAGTTTAGTTAAGTTGTGTATTCTTATAATGCGGTCATCTTCAACGTGTGGCCCTACGGCACTACTCACAGGTAGTCGTTGAACAAAAGTATTAGCAGACCTGATTTGTTATAAATTTGGTTTGGAAATACTGGATTGAGTAACAAAAGGATTTCATTTTATTGCTGTCATTTTGGTTATTGCAGAAATTATATGTTTGGCTAGATTATGGCTCCTGACTAAGGAAATGGATTCAATGCCTTTCATACCTTTGCAAATTTTCTTGCTTCAATTTAATGGTGATATTGCAATCTTCTGTGCCATTTTTAAGGATTAACAATATTTTGGATTTACATTGTACTTGTTCTATATTTTACAATGTATTTTATGATATACGAGATTTTATTTTTTAAAAAATTAATATATTTAAATTTTCTCTATCACGTCCCGAGCTAGGAACCCGTCTTGAGGCACATGCATAGTTACTGGAAACGGGAACTACGCAACGTGACGGTAACGACAAACAATTAGTAACTTTAACAATTTTTATATTTTAGTAAAATTATGTATATTTCTTTGTTCATAGAACAACAATTTAAAATGCAATTCAATACAATGATTTTTATACATAAAAATTTACAATATTTTTATATATTGGTATTAAGAACAATTACCCATCAATAAACTTAAATAGAAGTTATGTAAATAGCAAGATTTGCAGCGTTCACAGCACAAGCCCCAAATGCGGTACGTAAATATGCTGCTTATTGACATCTTCACCATAGAATAAACCTTAAATTTTTTTTCCTCCATGTTTGCAGTTTCACACATTCAATTCGTGGCAGACGTGCATTTAATTTATGCAGTTGTTGAGAATAAAGCATGGGATGCTTTCTTATCTTGAAACCCTAAAATTAAAAAATAAAATCAACGGAAATGTGTCAAAAACGTAACGAAACGTGTTAAAAATGTTTCAGTATGGTCAGTGTCAAAAATGTTTCAGTGTGCTCAGAAACGTTTCGCCCACCAAGTGATGGTTACTGTTTATGCGAAACGGCGTTTTGAAACGGGATCCCGTTTCCGCAACGAAAAACGCCAAACTTTATGAATCCTTTGCGTTTCTGGCAACAGAGGGCAGACATACCCAAACACGTTCAGAATCATCATGAATTCTCGATTCGATTCCTCGCATCCACGAATCGGATTCTTTTGATGCATAGGTTATATTTATGGAGTCGTGGGTTTGTTGAAAGTTGTCGACCTGTGATTTGGACTCTGGACTTTCGAATTTGTGACACATTGCTGGGCCTAAAATCATAAGCAACTCGACAAAAGCTGTCGCTGCTCAATTATTAATCTGGTTTTCTGCCACCATCAAGTCAGCATCTCTCTGAGCGTTTTGATTTTTATAATAATAAAGCTGCACTTCCTGCATGTGGAAAGCAATACTGCAGCACCCAATACTATAAAAAAGTTCTTTGCTCATAATCCATGTAAGTAATCGGTAGCAGCATTTGAAATGATAAACTAATGGTTGCAAGTTCCACTTTCTATCTTCTAGTGGTAACGCCCCCACCCACAAAAACTTCCCAACTAAATTCCAAGTATTTTAGTTCTTAAATTTTTAATCTTTTTTCCATAATTTTTTTCTCTGCAACGTGCATGAAGAGGAAGTTTGTATGTTCTTCCTCTACATAAGGGCTACAGCATTTTAAAAGTGCATTTCTTTTATTGTCACAGGCATATCCTATGGATATTTCCGAAGCGATTTGGCAGCAATTGCAAGTTCCTTTGATGATTAATTAGCGGTATACAACAATTGACTGGAAATATTCCGCTAATTAATTGTATTATACCGCTAATTAATTGTATTATACAACTAATTAATCATCAAATTGCAGGTTGCAGTGCAACACACTCCATGTTAGCAGACTTATAGTAGACCTCGCGCACAACACACACTTCATGTTCAAGCATTTGGACTGATATCGACCTGTAATTTTCATTGAACATTAGGAGATAAATCAAGTTTATATTACATGATAAAATAATAATGAAATTACTATTTCTAAATATTACAAAATAATTTATGGTACTGATAAATAATTATTTGTGCAACATTGGTTTTGTGAAATCAAAATTTTAGTAAATACTTCTCGAGGATCCTTCGTTCTCTCTTTATCATACCTAAACTCAAACCTATATTGTCATTTTGAGACAAAAACACCAAAGAAATCACTAATAACAACAACAATCCTAGCATCAACTAACAAGAGCATATAATAATATTCCTTAAAGGAAATATTATTGGATTCAAAGAAAAGCCTATAGATATAAGATAACTAAAATTTAAAAGACATAAGAGACACCTGAGAAGCCCTAAAGTATACATGATAGGCTGTTAACAATTAGTTGGAATCTAGCAATATTTCTTGAATAAGGGAGGTAGTTGGAATCTAGTAGTATTTCTTTAAAAAGGAAGGTAGTTGGAATCCAACAATTTTCTTGGTTTTATTTTAAAAAGGTTGATTAAACTATTAGTTGTAATTGTGACAACTTTGCTCTAGAATAGGACATTTTAGGAATATGTGATACTTATCTTCAATTGTTATTTCAATGCATAAATGATAGGTTGTCTTTTATCTTAGAATCTTAATCAGTCTATATGTTTCAATCCTAAAATAATAGAAGCTCAATCTTGCTTGACTAATTTAACATTGTAGGTGATGGGATATAGGGGTAGACAAATAAATTTCTTTCTTGTTGATGTCTCTTCAAATGCTACCTAGATAGAATAGTGATGTGCACTTAAAATAAGAAGAGGTTAAATGTTAAATTTTTCATCTATATGAATTTTAATTATTTTGGAGATACATTTAGAAGTTTTTCACAATGGCTACACTATGGATGATGATGCATGCATGCTTACAATGCATGTCACATGCCTACAATAGTTAAAAATAAATTATTGCTACTTGGTATATGCTCTTCCTATGACTGGAGTTAAGTCAAATTTAAGCTTTAACTCAAAGAAAACTTGATCCAAATCTCAAACTACTCACACAACCTATAATATGAAATTATGGCTCATAACCAATTTGAACTGTAGCTCATCATGGTTCAAGATTCTTTGTCAAAGTTAAAAGTCTTGAAACAAGGAAAGGAAGATAGAATGATTGGTGACATAAACACTAGTTCAAGTAGTCTGATATCATAAGATATAAGCTACTATTCAATACTTATTGTCTTCTTCTTAATAACAATTATTTTTTCTTTATTGTTTAGGAGGTATCAAAACCCAAAACAATTTGACTATAGCTATATATCTAAAGACATATAGAAAACATGATAAATTAAAAATACTATATGATGTCAAATTATCCTTTATAATTGAGCCTATGATGTGAATATGTGGCTTTCACATTACAAGCCACACACTCTAACCATGTGAACAATACCTAACACTTTCCTTAACTTTTAGGATTTATTGTAAACCTATACATTTAAACAAGCGTGTCTAACATATACTCTTTTTAAAGGGAAGATAACTTTGGAATAGTAGTGCAACCCCCAAAACACCACAAAATTTTGGGTCTCAACATCTCGACTACAAATTTGGCTAAGTGTCAAAACAGTGGCACTTTGTCCAAATTTTTTCTAAGTGTTGACTGTAGTCAACTCCAACTGCTAGATTTGCAAAATTTTTCTAAGTAACAGAATGATGGCACTTTCTACAAATTTGTCTAAGTGTCAAAACTTAGCAATTTTTTTTTAAGTGTTGGTGTGATGCTGTGCAGCGTAGCAAGCATGACACAGGTTCAAGTGCCCAGTTTTTCCTAAGTGTTGGACAAGGATCTGTCAAGCTAGCTTGACATAGAAGATACATTTAGCATATTTTCCAACTTCTGAGGTTGCCTATCCTACTATGGCCTAAAGCGTGGTCAGCGTACCATGAAGGAACATTGCAAATTTCATGAAAATTTGACAAAGTATTCATGCTACGCTGTGCAACGTAGACAATGTGATGGGTGTGGCAAGTCAAAATTTCACTAAGTGTTCATGCTACGCTATGCAGCATAGATAGCGTGATGGGTGTGACAAGTTAAAATTTCACTAAGTGTTCATGGTATGCTCTGCTACGTTGTGCAGTGTAGAAAACTTGACACTAAGAAGTGTTCCGTGTCCTGCATGTAACACGAGACAAGCGTAGCAGCCAGCATCCCGTGTCCTGCACATAACACGGGACAAGCATAGCAGCCAGTGTCCTGTGTCCCACATGTAACATGGGACGAGCGTAGTAGCCAATGTCCTATGTCCTGCACATAACATGGAACGAGCCCAGCAGCCAGCGTCGCATGTCCTGCACGTAACATAGGACGAGCCCAGTAGCTAGCGTCTTGTGTCCTGCACGTAACATGGGACAAGCCCAGTAGCTAGCATCCCGTGTCCAGCATGTAACATAGGATGAGTGTAGCAACCAACATCCCATGTCCCGCACATAACATGAGATGAGCATAGTAGTCAATGTCCCATGTCCCACACGTAACACGGGATGAGCGTAGAAACCAGAGTTAAAACTTTTTTGAATTTTTTTTCGTTACCTTCAGACTTAGAAAATTTTCTAAATTTTTCTTGTGGTCCCACCCACTGCACTAGGACGTGGCACCTGATCTGCATTTTGGGCTAACCCTAGCCCTATAAGTACCCATGCATCCCAATGTTTCAAGGGGGGTTGGCTTCCATTTTTCACCAGTGGAACAAGTGGCACTTTCACTTGGCATTTGACACTTTGGCATCTTGACACTTAGCTCCATGGGAACACGAGACCCAGAGCATACCAGACTAGCAGAGAGGCATAACTACACTACATGGTACACTACATCCCCATTGTAGCCCTGTAGAACATTGCACGGTACACCATGGCTACCAACCTGGCAGGCACAGTTCAACATAGTGAGCACTAGACTTCACAGCTTGACATCACAGAGGCAATGACTACACTCCCACTATGCCTGTTGTACACTATGTATCGTTTGAGACCCTTTGTGAATTAGCTACGCTCCCTCTTTTGGGGCGGTGCATTGCTGTTCTTAAATTTTGTTGCATTTCTCAAGCATTTCTCTTTGGTATTTAGCATAACACTTGTATTTTCTCACTCTTTCATACATATTTGCATGTTTACATCACTGTTCTTAGGTCAGAACACCCCACTATGCTCTAGCATAGCCAAAACTGATGCCCACGCATAAACGTAGTATAAACCCTTCTTACACATGGTCGTTTTAACACCACTTAAGTCCTTGTCTATTCGACAAGACGGTTCAGGGCACCTCATTTCTATTTTCCAACATAGCCCTTGCATGGATTCGGGGTTAGGTTGTATGCCCATGGACCTCTCAGTGTTCCAGCCATCAACATTTTTGGATGTCACAGTTTTTGGTGCTAGGAGGGCTTGAACCTTCGTCTATATTTTTGATTAGCACTTAGTAAAAACTCTAGATGTTCTAGAGAGAGTAACAAGTTCTTAGAGTGTAGCAAGCTCTAGTGTAGCGAGCGTGACAAGCTCCAGCGTAGCGAGCATAGCACTAGAGTTAGCCATTTTTTGCATTTTCATACTTAGCATTTTTCCTACATTTCTATACTTAGCCATTTTTCTGCTATCGGTAGACTTAGTCATTTTTCTGTAGTTTTCAGAGTTAGCTATTCTCTACAAACAACAACTTTCATAACTTGATCTATGAATATGAATCCAGATCAACCTTCCACATCGATGCCTAACACATTTGACACCATGATCCACCCAAAGCGTGCCACACTAAACCATTAATAGTACAATTTTTTTGGTGCCAAAATCCAAGCAGGATTACTAGTGGATTGCCTTGATTTGGTGGCAAAAAAGGACCATGAACGAGTCCACTAGAATAGATGGGAGTACAACCCCTCCTTGTTTGACATAATCCCACTCATGGAGTCCTACCACCAGCTGTTGTCCCAACTCATTTGTGAAAACAAGCATGATGCAAGGGCAACCTACAAGGATGCATCACAGAAGGAGGAAGATGAGTTCAAGACCTACTCCAAACACGAGAACCACCCCTACACCATATTCCAACAATCGCTCCCTAGTACAACCCCTCCTTGGTTTGGTGCGTCCATCCTCTCCGAGATGGTGACCATGCTAATTCAGCCTTCCTTGCAAGTGACTACTATGTTTTCCCAACCCTATGCTCACGCAAGAGCCACTTCCCAACCCCAAAAAACTCAAGAATCCTACATCCCACATGTCTCATTAGCATTTTTGATGTCCATCCAACCAACTCGTGTGTGGCCTACTTCGATCACTGCACCCATTGCTCAGCCAACAAATCAACAACCATCTGCTACGATGTTAAACTATCAACACTTGTCTGCTACGACATTAAATTGGCAACAACCATATGCTACAATGTTAAATTGGCAACACCCGTTCACTATGATACTAAACTAGCAACGACCATTTGCTACGACGTTAAACTGGTAAACTCCACAACCAACAATTTGACCCTATGCTATGCAACCAACACAAGCCCAACCAATGCAACTAGCTGGCACATCCCCAAGCTTGGATCAAGCTGATCCAAAGCTTGATGGAGGAGATCAACTGACTCAAGGCTACCTCCTCCAACACCATCAAGGTGGTGGACTTCTACCGAGATGACCACATAAGTCCTACGGTACCACCCCTAACTCTCCCAACTGGGGTCTAGCTACCTCAATTCACCAAGTATAATGGTGAAGGGGACCCCAATGCACACTTGGTTACATTTCAATCTGAGTGCTTACTCCTTCAAGCCTGGCCACATGCCATCATGCGGGTGTTCCCCATATCACTCACTGGCAAGGCCTTAGACTAGTATCGCATGCTACCCAAGGCCTTAATCTCCTCTTTGGAGGATCTCATAAGCCAGTTTGTGACATGCTTCAAGTACAACCTAAAGCCTAAAGCATCCCTTGACCAGCTCATGTAGGTTAAGTAGGGGCCTTTAGAGCCTGTGCCAAAATTCTTCCAACGTTGGAATGCTGCATTGAGTGAAATTCATGAACCCCTAGCAGAGACACACCTATTGACCATCTTTAAGGATGCAGTGAATGACTTCATCAAGTCCAAATTGTACTATCTAGCCCCGAAGTCTCTTAGCCAAGCCTTTGCCAAAACAAAAGGCACAAAGGAAGCAAGGTAAGCTAGTAATGACCTAGCCTATGTGGCCTATAGAAACCAACATGCTTGCAAGAAAAA
>MNCI01003473.1:852170-877229 GCA_015680685.1 Gnetum montanum
TGCATTTCTCTTTGCTATTTAGCATAACACTTATATTTTCTCACTTTTTCATACATATTTGCACATTCACATCACTATTCTTAGGCTGGGACACCCCACTACGCTCTAGCTTGACCAGAATCGATGCCCACATGTAATGTAGTATAAACCCTTCTCACACACAGTCATTTTAACACCACATAAGTCCCTGTCTGATTGATAAGACCGTTCAGGGCACCTCATTTTCATTTCCCAACATGGCCCTTGCACGGATTCGAGGTTAGGTTGTACACCCATGGACCTCTTGGTATTCCAACCATCATTTCAGACGTCACAACCCCTACCCACATAGTAGGCTAGATGTAACCTACTAATGAAAAGGGTCCTATCACAAGGCTACTCCACTACTACCATATTCGAAAGCAAAGGCAAGAATCAAATCCAAAACCTTCCAAGTGAGAGATAAGTGTCCTAACCACTTGTCCTACACCTTTGGGTGTAATACATACTTAAAATATAATATAATGTATTTTAAAGTTTTCTTCGTATTAAAAGTATTATTAGGATTCACACTCTTTTGCCTAACACCATAGAAATATAACCTAAACCTCTCATATTTATTAGGCAAATAATTTTTTCCTCTTCGTCTAATGAAATCATAGCATGTTATGTGATGAGTCATGAATTGGTTGGCCCCGATATTGAATATTCAATATCGGAGCCATCCAATATCAAGGCTTCAATATCAAATATATGATATTGGGTTCTAAGAAATGATGTTAGATATCCGATATTTTCTCTTCCATGCTAGCCCATAAATGCAGCACTTAGGTGCATGGTTGATGGGGAGAAAGTTTTAGTTTCTAGTTCTCAATTTTTGATAGTCTTTCTTAGATTTCTGCAATTCGTAGTGCATGCTCGTAGTGTGATGTTTGTAATTGTACGATACCTTTGTTTGAGTGTGACGTACTTGGACATGTTACATGATTGGAAATAAAGATCGAGATTACTTCCATCATTGCCACATTTCCTTAGATTTATTATTTCTTTAATTATTTAATTATTTACTATTTTCTTTAGTTAATGTTTCCATTTATGCTATTTACTATTCTTGTGATTAAGTAGAATGAGTACAACTTAATCATAAGTGCTTAAGTGTAAGTACTTGGTAACCTAGTAGTGTATTGTTTGGTACACCCAGTGACATATGCTTGGCAATCCTAGTGGTAGTTATATGAAGTCCAAGACATGTACAGATGATCAGGAATGGATACTCATTGCTCGTAGGCAAGTTTAGGTTATACTTTCCATTGTTCATTAGCTTAATTAATTTATCTCACTATCATCATTAGGAGCAACACAGGATTAGACCACATCATATGCCTCACTTTGGACTAAACCATATATGACAAAGCTACCACTAGTCCAAGTGGGAAGATAGCAAATTGTGATCAAAGCATAAAGATCTAGATGCTACAACTAGTCCCATCCATGAAATTCAACTGGATTATGTGTGAACACTTGTGATTCATATGGTTGGGCATAGGGGTACCTTGTCGCTCATCATTGGTGTTATTCATGGGGATGTTGTTGTTATCTAGATTAGTTACATCATACATGATTGTTGTAAAGGTATTAATTGTATATCCTTTAGAAAATATTAAATCACACACACCATAAGCCAATGACAATGTCTCTTCCACAAATAAGTAATAATGTATTGTATAACAAAAACATTCATTGGAGAACTAATGAGATATATAGTGAGGAAAATTGGAGTGACCAACCTTATGCAGTGGTTTCTTATGTTCATGACCACCCTAATGACACTTAAAGACTACATTCACCTAAGGTAGACAATCTTCGAGGAGATGACATAAGTCCTAAACTAGGGGAGGCCTCAAGGCCTAAGACCTCCTCGAAACTAAGAAAAAATAAATTAAGGGACCTTGGGGAACACCATAGAAGCCATGGCAATCCTTCCAATTACTCATCTTTCTCTTTCCTTTCAATGTCTAGTTCTAATGAAGATGAATGTAGGTATGGGGATAAGGCTCCAGTATAGGGTTAGAATAGAAATAAAAATTGAACTTGCGAGAACCCTCACGTTCATCAACATGAACATAGTCAAAATCATCACCATCAACTGAATAGGAATTTCCTTCACAACTTGTTTGATGATGATGAACCCTTTTTGGCCATTCAAAGCATAATGTAGATCATAGAGGTAGTTCAAATATCTCACAGGCATCGCAAAGAGAGTCGCCTACCTAGGCTTGATATGAATAATATTCCTAAATTTGCAGGAGGCTATGATTCAAATCTACAACATCATTTACAAGTCTTCCATGATTCCTGTATTTTCTACAACATTGAAAGTGGGTGGCAAAAGCTTAAGCTCTTTCCTAGGACATTGATTGATAGAGCTAAAGTGTGGTATAGATCATTAAAACCAAATTCAATCTAACTATGCTCCATAATGTTGAAACTCTTCAATGAGAAATACCAAACCAATGTGAGGGTGTCTAACTTAAGGAGACAGATCGAAGGATGGAAGTAAGGATAACATGAATCCTTGGACATGGCCTTAGATATTATTCCCTACTAAATAGATTCCTAGGCCATGGTTTCCCTGAGGAAAGGCAACTATTCCACATCATAGATGAGCTTCATAATGAAACTAGAGAGACACTTGGGATGTATGCCCTAGGTTAATTATAGGAGCTACAAACCCATGAGATCTGAGAGCTAATCATGCATGTGGTAAAAAAAGAAGGAGAGATATGCAAATGGGAGAATGTCAGGAATTATCAATGGGACCAAACTCTTCAACAAATGAATGTCCATATCTATGGTAAGGAGAAAGAAACTGC
This sequence comes from Gnetum montanum, assembly GCA_015680685.1. Taxonomy (NCBI): domain Eukaryota; kingdom Viridiplantae; phylum Streptophyta; class Gnetopsida; order Gnetales; family Gnetaceae; genus Gnetum; species Gnetum montanum. The sequence goes on from MNCI01003473.1 coordinate 855,023, forward strand.
TCTCGATAAGGTGATCTTGCAACGAACCTTGCCAATATAGAAGTCTATTGATGAACTTGAAGAAAAGTTTAATAGGATGTCAAAATGGCTATATGAAAACATTACAACTCGCGTTGAGATGGTCGAGGAGAGGATCATGCAAAACAAGCTAGGCAATCACAATAAACAAAGGATACATAACCAAGAAACAATTAGGAACACTTTCTGGCAAATAAGAAAAATGGTTGAAGGAAGTGAGGCTATAGACTCAACCACAGATGAAGATAATGGATGTGACATCTACATATATGACAATCTGAAGGATCATTGTTTGGTCTTGTTGCATCTACATGAGCATTGGGCAAGTGCATTAAATCCAAAGTTTGTACAGAAGCACATGCCTAGGAGATTTCCTCTTCCATAAGATAATTATAGAAAATCCCACCACCAATCATACTATCCTAGGGGGAATTATTACTAGCCTCAACACTGTCATCAACCATAGTGGCAACAACCACAGTCATGGGGGAGGCCACCACCAAATCAGCCCTATCCTTCCTATCCATTGAAACTACATGGATATTATGTTCAATGCCCTATTTCTCTAACTAGTTCTACATCCTCTATTTCAAATCACCACTATCACTCTCCCGAGTATCGTCAACCCATGACATCTCCAAAAGGATCACCACCTTGCACCCCTTACCATCCATCCTACCCTTGATATTCTCATCCTTCCCCTTATCAAGGACACAGGAAGGTTTTGCACCACAATATCAACAAATGAATGTCACTTGTGCTACAAATCTGTATAGACATGCTGACATTGGTAGATCTCAACCACCACATTGGAAATATCTCTTCTTTTGGAAAGATCGTAAGCCGAAGAAAAATACTTATGGATCTACCACATCATTCGAACTAGGACGGTGTCAATCTAGTGAAATGCCTCTCTTTTCACCACCACCATCCTCTAAGCATACACAAGGGCCACCATCCATCATCACTCCAATTCCAAACCCAAGCAATGAATCTACAAGTGTGGGGAGATCAAAAAATCCATGCATATCATATCATGATCAAGGGTGCAATCTTGGGCTAGAAATCCATCACATTAACACACCTCATATCCTAACCCACCAGCCACTTAACACTCAAGTGTGTAACCAAAAACTTGTTTACCTAGCCACCGCAACATTAAAGGACACCCAATGGCTAGGGAATGAATGGTTACCAATGTTTTATACATGCATGGATCCTATCTATCCACTTATTAATTGTTTTCATAGCCAAATGTTTAGTCATGGGGGTCACCCCCCATTCTAATCTTTAGGATTCATAAGTGTTTTCCATATTTTTTTAAATTTTTTTGTCATTTTCTCATTTTTTGATACAATTTTTCTTATTCTTTTCAACTTTTCAATTTTTTTTTTCATCTTCTTTGTTAGTAATCTTGCTTGTAAATAAAATGATCATGTTGCCCATTGAGGTGAGGTTTTTTCTATGTTGTTGAGTCATAAGGGACTGATTATTTAGATAGTGAGACCATGTCCTCCATCCAATCATTCCATGAATAAGAGGTTTTTGCACTAGTCATAATGATATTCTTTTTCATCATCCAACCTAAAAATAAATCTATAATCATTGTGTTTGGACAAAAGAGTGTAGAACCAAGGCAGGATGTAAGGGGTGTGACATTAGGGGGATTTGTGGATTTTCTTTGGCCACTTCTATAAGTTCTATCATGTTGCTCATGTTGCAATTATATCCTTTTAGATCTAATGAAAAATGGAAGTAAGGGTGCCATAAAGAGGCACTGAATAAATTCTACTAGTCCCATTGGAAAGACATGTACCCATGCTTGAAGGTTGGCGGATTCTCAGAACTTACTTCAAGAGAGAGAGAGAGAGAGAGAGAGAGAGAGAGAGAGAGAGATGAAAAAAAAAGAGAAAAGGGGTGTGCCATAAATAAGCTCCTTCCTTGGACAAAATGCCAAGTGATGTTACTCCTTACAACTATGATAGTATTATGGTTGTCTATTGACGTGATGAAATGATGCGATGTCACTGAAATGTGGTTTGGACTTGGTTTGAATCTTAAAAAGAAGAACTCATTATTAATTAATCATTAATAACACACAAGGATTCATTGTGCCCATGGTAAGGCACAACATGTCCTAATTTTTGCAATACTTTCTACAATCCATCTCATCTTGCTGTTTGTTTGATCCTAACTTGTGATTTTCTGTAACATAGAGTTATTATCTCAAATTGGTGGTTTTAACATGTGTGTTTTGTTGCACACGTATGTGTTGCATTCAACCCCTTTAGTGCCTATAGACATTTTTAGGTATGGTTACACAAGGACATCATAGGCTAAATCTTGCTTTGGGGAGGACCCACTTGTGTAACTTTTGTAACTTATACTTGTTTGACACAACCACATCATTCTTATCATTCCAAGTGCTTAATTGTTACATTTTATTGTTTCCCTTCTCATGTAACTTGATCTGTCCACAACCTTGACTTCAATGCCTTTTTTCTTACTTCTTCTAAAGCTTTTCACATTGATGAATCCACCTTCTCACACTTTTGGTGCCTCAAACTAATTTTCCACTTACCCCAGAACTATGGACCTAACCTCAAACCTTCCAACCAATCACAAAGCTTCATTTTCCATGCTTAGTTGCCTTGGACCCTAATATTGAGTACCTGATATCGGGTGGGATGCGATGTCCAATACTCGATATTAGGTCACACAAAACCTATATATATGATCCATGTGGTGTCCAAACTTCATTCTTATCATTTGTAGCTAAGGGAGTTGTTCAAATTTTCTCTCACAGCTTAGAGCTCTATACACCCACTTTCCACTTACAATATTTGGCTTTCACAGGAAACTTGTTCCAATTTTGGATAATTTGCTATCACCTAGAGGGTATTATAAGGGTAAGAACATTAAAAACCATAAGTTTTATACTAAAAAATTAATCATGGTAATACCAGAAACCTTAATTTTTTCACCCAAGTGATCATAACCGTTATAATAAGTCACACATAAGGAAAAAGAAACCAATTGTGAAGGGTTGTAAAGGATGATAAACACCTTTTGGGGATTTTTCTTGAAAATTTTTTTCTAACTTTGCAATCATATGAACTAAGAACTTAATGAACTAAGGTAACGAGTAAGGTACAAACTACTTACTGATAAAGAACACAACCTTAGTAACACCTAATATTTGCTTGATTGTAGATGGCCCCAAAAAGAAAAGCACAAGGAGAACCTTCACAGAGAGTAGCCAAATGCCCACGAGGTGGTTGAGGCCAACATGGAGAACATGCGAAGCACAAGAAGTAAGAAGCCCAATTTTTTAACACCGATCAAGAGGCTCCTATTACTAGACAATCGATCTAGGGAGAGGCCATAGAACCACTAGCTCCCATGCATGGACAACATTTCATGTTTCCCTTTGATTACCTTGTAGCAATCTAGGAAAAGTCCACGTTGACCATGGTCATTGTGGAAATGAACTTCGGGTTGTTTATGTAGTTTGCTCCAGAAGAAATTCATATGCAACTTCAAGCATCACCTCTATGGCCCATTCTTTTAGAAAATGGCGAATGGTACCTTGGCGAGACTCACCAATTCTAGCATAACAAATAAGAAGGCACCACTATTAACATTTGTGAAGTCAATGTCTCATTCTCAGTCAAGGAAATTACAACAGCCCTTAATTTGCCAAACAAAGGGGCTAAGGTATCCCATCTATCCACCAGATCTAACCCTGACACCAGAAAGCTATGGCTAAAATGAGCATATGACAAGGAAGAAAAAACATATAATGAACTAACTCTGGAGGAAAGGACATACTTCAAGATCAGTACATGCCATCTCTTATGAACCAAGGAGCTTAACATGATTTTAACATATGTGGCCAAGGGAAGTGTTAATGGGCAAATATATGGCCAATCTTCCCTAATTCTACTTCACCAAAATTTAGAGGTGGTTCAAAAAAAAAAGTTAGGGAAGCTAACACTCCAATTCCATTACCTAATCAAAAGATTATGCAAGCATGCTAGAATCACAGGGTACATAAATGATGTCTCCGGGAAGGCTCAAAATGCTTCCTTCATAGAGTTTGTCAAACCTGCAGCACCAAGAAAAGACCTTAATGAAGAACAAGAACTACAGAAGGAAGTAGAAATAGAAATAGAAGTACAACATGAGACCACACATTGCCCTCAAACACAAGCTATACCACCACCATTGCCATAAGATTACAGGCCCTCAATGAGCCATCTATAGAAAATTGTTGAAGTTGTTAGTTGGGGAAGCAGAGATGAGTCTAATATATTTAGATTAATCAATGATGCCATACAACCCATCATTTCAACTAATCCAACAAGGGGAGAGATCTTATTACAATTAGGAGAAGGAGCCCAGTTGTCCATGTAAATCTCTAGAAATGTTGCATTCTTCCAAGTGATGCTTGAAACTAGAGAAGGTGCCATAGTTGTAGTAATGCAGCATCAAGATGCAATAGGCATAGCAAAAGTGATTATGGATCACATCAAGGAATCATTTAATGTATCTGTTGTTCCCCCAGTAGATCTTTCTGGGACCAGAGATGCATAGATGCTGGTCAAGACTTTGATGACTCCTACAATGCATGAGGATGTACTAGATCGTTTGCTTCAAATAGGGCAAGTGATGACCACCCTCTTTGAAATTCCTAGTGATGTCACTATAGCATAATTAGACCTCATAGCCACCAAAGGGAAGCTAGTCATGGCTAAAGTTAGGGTAGAGCATGCAGAACTAGAAGTGAAAAAGTTATAATAAGAGATGGCTACCTTGAGAGCTAAACGATAGGATCTTGCTCGAATTGTTATGCCTGACTAGTTGGAACAATTCAGGATAGAGCAGTTGGTCAAGCTAACTGAGGAGAAGAAAGCTATAGAGCAAGAGAAGAAAAAGGCATTCTGGAATGCCTCAGCTACTGATGCATAATCCTATGCATACAAAAAGGCATTGACCATAGTGCAAGAAGAAAACAAGTAGCTCACCGTCAACAATTCAAGGTTTTTTCTGTCTCTACACTTTTCATCCTTAAGCCTCCAAAACAAAAACAAATTAATATTGTAAAGAAATCTAATTCTTCAGCTTCTACTATGAGCTTTTTCACTTGAATTTGTAGCTAAAAAGTCACATCTTTAAGAATATGGGATTTGACACCTGAATAGAGGTCATACTTATGCTCTTGTAAGTAGAAAAGAACTACATAGCAAAGCCTTAAAATAGAGTAGAAAATAAGTGATCGAAGATAATTCCAAATGCAATGAAATAAAGTAGACAAAGTAGGCTAATCACCAATCATGGCTTCATTAATGCTTGGTTGAAAGTTGTTACAAATTCTAGATGTTTATTTTGAAGCATGCTAAGAAATAGAATTCTTTAAGAAATAAGAAAATGAGTCTTCATTTTTATAAAAAGGACATTGAGGAGAAACATTTTCTATATGATTAGGATAAGTGTAGATAAGAAGACCTTGATGAATAAGACACCATAAAAAATACAAATTTTAGAACACGTAAGAGCTTTCCAAATATGTTTTATTTTCCTTGTTCACAAGTGCAATAATAATTTCATTTTCCAGGTCTTATTAAATTTCTTATAAATAAAATAATTCTTTGTAATGATCTCATAGGCAACCTTTGAATTAAAAAGAAAAACATGTCTGCCATGCTTCCAAAAATATTTAGAAAAGCTTGATACAAATTATTATTAACCTTAAATAAAATCTTGAAATTAGAAATTAACTTTTCAAAATTCTTTTTTCTCTTTCTATCTAAATCATAGAGGCTAGAAGCTTCATTCCAAGTAATCCATCTATCATGCATATGCAGATAGGAAACTATAATGATACCAAATCTACTTCAAGTGATACATAATCTAGATGCATTAGTAACCCAAGCTCCTTCATTTAAAGGAAGCCACCATGGGCTAATTTTCTTAAACATATCTTATGAAACTGTAATATGATTATAAGTCTAATATTTACTAAGTGATAAATCATGTTTTTCATATGCTCTGATATCGGAGTGACCGCAATATCGGGTACATGATATCGGGTATGCAACATCATGGCCCAAGATGCGATATCGTGCATTCAATATTGCAAGGTTATTCCCAAGTCTATAAATACAGTCCCTGGGCACACAATTGAGGGTAGTTTTTGGAGTCAAGTAGCAAAACTCTTACAGTTTGTTCATTTGAGAGTTAGAATATTTTCCAAGTGCCTACAGTAGGAGGTCTAAGTGTGATTGGATCTTTATTCAAGTATTGATATACCTAAACACACCATTGTGTTGGCAATAAAGATGAGCTCTTTGATTCATCCTTGTAGCATTTGAGACTTTCTTTCTTATGCATTTATATATTGTGATTTCATGTAGTTTACATTAATGTTCTTCATGTAGCAATTAATTTTTATTAATTAAGCAACACATTTAAGTACACAAGCACGACCCCTTTTAACATACATGTGACACTTTGTATCTTAGAAATGGTTAGTGTTTGACAACCCAACAGTGTTTACATAGCGTTCAAGATGTGTTTGAAAAGTGGGAATGGTTACTTGTGTTAGGCTCGATTAGACCATAGTTTACTTAACACTTAATTACTCTTACTTTTATTCTTTTTCTAGGTAAGAAAATTGATAAAACACAAAATAATAAAAATCTTACGCCTCAATTACACTTAACCATATAATTACACTTCACAAGTGGGATCGGGGAGACAACGAATGAACAACACACACCCTCTGTTTAGCTCTAGTGTACTTGGTAATTAAAGTCTCCAAAATTTGACTAGATTGCACATGAATGTCTATGATTCATGGTTGGGTGTAGGGGTACCTCACCGCTCATCATTGGCGCTATTGTCGGGGACTTTAGTTCTGCATGTGCTATCTAAACTAAGTGAAACTTAGTAACCTCATTTTTTGAACTCTAAGAGTCAAATCTAACAAAAAATTAGAATTATAATTAAATTAAACCTTAACTACACACTGCTTATAAGTTTATTAACATAAAATGTATTCTTCTCACAGGAGCCTATCTCTTCCCAGGGCAAACCAAGTGCCTCAATAATACCAGGTGGTATATGCTCATCCGATGAGTATGTACCAAACTTCACCTTCATCTTACATCAAGATGAAATGCTGTGGTGGTACGACATGAAAGGCAACATTCTGTTGCCACCTAATCGATCTATTCCAGTGATGCTCTAGTTAATGCTTGTATGACATGGGCTTCAACACCTTCACGAAGAGTACAAGATGTGAGATCCCAATTCAAGGGATTATCATCCCACTGAAGCACAAAGGTTAAGGGATCATCAACTAGAGCACCGACACAAGTTCACCTTCACTTGGCCCATTAGATGGAGGTGACCAATTCTTTGGTGATTCTCCTCTCTTTGACTTTGTTCAAGGGGCCCTCAACCAAAATGTATAATCCACAATTCATAATCTAGATTCTAGTTAGAATGGATCCAATGACAAAAATGGATTTGGAGGGGTAAGTCATGATAAGGGGAAAAAAGAACGTCACGATCGCGATCATGGTCACGATCATCGAAGGAAGGGTGATAGGCATCAGCATGAAGAAAGTTTTCCTTCCTCTTCCCCTTCATAATTTTCTTCTTCTTCTTCTTCATCTGGCTTAGATTGTAGCCACAGAGGGCATAACTATGATGAAGGTGACCGATGAGACCAAAAAAATAGAAGGGATTGTCAGGATAGTCGTGATCGAAGGCATGGGTAATCTAGAGAGACCCACCACCATGAAAGAAGGGTTAGTAGAGAATATCGTAGGTACCATCACCATGGCTTTGATGAATCTCTACTTGCCACTTGGAGCATGTTAAACATTGTAGAGGTCGTGAGGATTCCAACAAGGCATGTAAAGGATAGCATAATAAAGAGGCTGTACATGAACAACATCCCTCTATTTGAGGGAGGCTATGATGTTGATTTGCAAAATCATCTCCAAGCGTTCCAAGATGCATGTGCCTTGCAAAATATTGAGAACAACTAGTAGAAGTTGAAACTATTTCCAAGAACACTTATTAAGGAAGCAGAAAATTGGTACCAGTCCTTAGATCTAAAATCAATCAGGCAGTGAAGTACAATGTTGGAATTGTTTAATGACAAATATCAAACATACTCCCAAGTGTCCAATCTAAGGAAATAGATTCAAGGGTGGAAACAAGGAAACCATGAGCCCTTGGATGCTTCTATTGGCTGATACTGCTCTCTGTTGCATAGGTGTCCCAGCCATGGATACTCTTAGCTTGATCAACTTCACCATATCATAGACGGGTTGCGGTTTGAAATAAGGAAAACCCTTGGCATCTATGCTCAAGGAATATTTACAGAGTTAAGCGCTCATTGGATACAAAAGTTAATTAAGTAGGTAGCCAAGGAGGAGGGGGAATTGAGAAAGTGAGAAAGTGCGGAGGAATACAATAGGGACCCTTCTAGCCATAAAAGGGAGGTTGGACAAAAGGGATGTTGTCCAATTGTGTCATACTTGCAAGAATCTGGGGTGTATGCCTTACATCCATGACTTGCACAATGGCAAACACCCAAAATATTTCCTTATCCACAAGGTAATTTTCGATAGTTCCACCAACCATAGTAGTACTATCCAAGTGGAACTCCACTGCAACCTTACAAATTGTACCAGAAGTGGCAGCAACCACAATCATGGGTGTTGGCACATCCAAAATAGCAGTACTCTACCAGCAACTAGATCCCTATGGTTACTATGTTCAAAAACCTTCATCTCCATGGGACTCCTCTAGTCATGTTGCTACCTACCAACCTCACCACTACCCTCCTAATGCGTACCAATCATCCTATCCAAGAAGGGATGCCACCTACTATCCTCATGCTCCTCCTATTCCTGCATTGAATCCTCCATCTCCTACATAGCTACCACATGCTCCATCCATGTAGGATGAATTATCTACCCAACCACAGCAAAGAAACACTATGAGGGTAGTTAATCTACAACTGGTTAACCCACCAAGTGGATCAAAATAATGAACAAAGAGAAGATTCTTCTTTTGACCTTGCAATCTACCAAAGCTCTCAGACACATTAATGGTTGGCAACCTTTCTTCTCCACCTTTCTTTGTCTCACCTTTGTTCAAGTCTCCTTCAACCTGAAATCCCTCTTGAATCCATACTATAATGTTAACTCATGCTGTATTTGATTGGATTCGAGCTAGTAACCTACCTAGGAAGTTAGTTGATCTTCGAAGTCCCCTAGTATACTTGCAAATTGCTAGGAATGAGCCTTGTAAATATCTTCTTGATTCTAGTTCCAGTGTTAATCTAATCTCACATGAGATGTACACAATGTGGAACCTTCCTCCTTTGAAGAAGAGCAACATCCAGCTAGAACTGGCAAACTAGTCCATCACTATTCCATTGTGACTAGTAGAGGACATCATAACCACTGTTTGTGAGTGGTCATATCCTACTAACTTCCTAGTAATCAAGGTGGAGAACTATAAGGGGAACTTCCCAATTATTATGGGAAGGGAATGGTTAAGCATTGTTGATGTCAAAATGGGCATTAGAGATCTTTTCTTGGAGATATCTAAAGAAAATGAATTTGGTAAGATTGAGAAAAAGAGGGTTTCATGTATCATGTACAATGATTCAGGGTGCCATTGTGTGCAAAAGTTATGGTCAATGAAGTGAACATCTATCTCTACATGCAAGTAGTATGCACTAGAAGTTGAAATCCAAAGATGTTTATACGAAATAGCCACAAAACAAGAAGGCACCTAGTGGCTGATAGTAGATTTTAGCAACAGTACATTGTGCATGGAACCTACTAAGGGCCTAATGTATGAATATGTTGCAAGTATGGATGAACTCAAGCAAGTTCATCATCAGCTCTCTGAAGGAGTAAATGATGATGTTAACTGGGGAGAGTTGGAGATTCTTGACAATTTTAAACAATAACCCCTTGAATTGAAGACACTATTGGCTAGAATGGAGTATGTGTTCTTGAAAAATGGAAGGCCGATAATTATTAATGGCAAGGTTACTATAGAACAAAAGAAAATGTTGATGAAAGTTGTGGAAAAATGGTCAACAACCTTTGCCTAATCATATTCCAAGCTCACTAGTATAGATCCAAGAATATGTTAGCACCAAATATATACTGACCCCACCATTAAGCTAAAACAATAGCCGTAATGATGTTTGAATTCCAAATTAAAGAAAATTATCAAAGAGGAGATTGAACAACTCCTCAAGGTGAGATTCATCTACCCTGTCACAGATAATGAGTGGGTTGGTCCACTCATGATCATGCCTAAGAAAGAAGGCAAATGGCAGGTGTGCATTGACTTTTGGCTACTTAATATGGAAACCTTCGAAGATCATTTTTCATTGCCTTTTGTCAACCAAGTGCTGGACACCATTTCTAGGCACAGCTATTATAGCTTTCTAGATAATTATAGTGGCTATAACCAAATCTAGATTACACTAGAGGACTAGGCGAAGATAACATTCACAAGTCCTTGGAGGAATTTTGCTTACCGTCAGATGCCATTCAATCTATGTAATTCCCCAGCCACATTTCAATGATTAGTCCTTAGCATTTTTCAACAACAAATTGATAGTGGGGTAGACGTCTTCATGGATGACTTTTCTACCTATGAAGCTATGTTTGAGCAAGACCTAGACCATCTTAAGCAAGTGTTGAGGAGATGTGTCGAAACAAACCTCTAGCTCAATTGGCAAAAGAGCCATCTTATGGTTCAAGAAGGCACAGTCCTGGGGCACCGTATCTCAAAAGTAGAAATCGGGGTGGACCCTAAAAAATAAGGATCATCTAAGGAATAACTTGTCAACCCAAAATAGTTAAAGACGTGCGGTCATTCCTTGGTCATACTGGCTACTACTGACGCTTCATCGAGAATTTTTACAAAATTGCCAAGCTGTTGTTTGAATTAACAAAGAAAGATGCATCATTTGTTTAGACCCCTACATGTGAAACAACATTTCAACAACTAAAGTAAAAGCTTGTTGAAACCCTAATTCTAAAAGCACCTGATTGGTCCAGATTGTTTCATGTGATGACTGATGCAATAAATTATGCTTTGGGGGCAGTGCTTGTGTAGTTGGATGATCAAAAACATTCATATTACATTCACTATGCAAGCCAAAGTATTATAGGTGTACAACTGAACTACATCACCATGGAAAAGGAATTGATGGTAGTGGTGTTTGCATTAGAGAAGTTCAGGCACTATGTGCTTGGCTATGAAGTGTTCATGCACACAAATCATAGCACCATTCAGTTTCTAATGAATAAACTAACGGTAAGCCCCCATGTCATATGGTGGCTTGTGATTTTGCAAGAGTTCAATCTTACGATGGTAGATCGAAAAGGTGTAAAGAATGTGGTTGCTAACCACTTATCACAACTAAGATGGGATGACAAGAAGAAAGAGAGCCCCTTATCTGATCAATTCCCTAATGAATCTCTCCTTGTAGGGGCTATTAATTCAAAAATGCCCAATGAATAGAAAGGGTATGACACCATCTTCACTAATCTACTCAAGCAAGAACTCCTGCAAGGGCTAGACACTAGAAAGAGACAACAGTTTCTTCACCAGGTCAAGCATTTCATGGAGATCAATGGGAACCTTTAGAAAGTCTACCCCAATAGCCTGGTATGCTGGTGTGTCCTTGACATGGATCAACTACACATTCTTTAGGATGCTCACGAAGGCCCTTGTGGGGGCCATTATGCTAGGAGATGCACAGCTATAAAAATCCTCATGGTAGGATATTACTAGCCAACAATCTTCAAGGATGCACACCAATTCATTCACGCTTGTGATTGTTGTTAGAGGGATGGTGGAATGATGGCTTAAATGGAGGGGCCACAACAATGGATTTAGCCTCTTGAGCCATTTGATATTTAGGGCATTGACTTTATGGGTCCCATTGCACCTTTGTTAAATGGAAAAGCATATATCATAATCGTAGTTGACTATTGCACTAAGTGGGTAGAAGTAGTAGTCGTCACTGACTGTACATCCACTACTACTACTCAGTTTGTACAACAAAATATCATGAACAGGTTTGTCATGCCTCATGCATTAATTTGTGATAATGAAACTCATTTTACAAGTGCCACTTTCCAGAAACTTATGCAATGCTTGGGGGTTGAGCACAAAATCACAACATCATATCACCCCCAAGCCAATGGTCAAGCTGAGGTTACTAATCGAGAGATTACAAAAATTTTAACGCATACCATTAGCAAATATCAAAGGGACTAGAGCACCAAATTAAACAATGCCCTTTGGGCTTATCACTCCACATGGAAGCTTACCATAGGTTATTCCCCCTATGAGCTCATGTACAAAAAACTACTAACACTGCCCATCGAATCTGAGCTCCGTACACTCTCTATAGCCTGTGACCTTGACTTGAATCTAAGTCTAGCTTAGAAAGAAAGATTAATGAACCTTAACTTGCTAGATGAAAATTGGTTAATGGCCATGTCATCCAACGAAATGCATAAGGCATTCAACAAGAATGCCATTACCTCAAAATAAGAAAAGTCAAGTTTCAACTAAGAGACAAGGTCCTCTATTGGAATCCTACACATGTACTCCAACAAACCAAATTTCAAACGTTGTGGAAAGGACCTTACATCATTGATGAGAATTTTCCATCTAGGGCCATGATTATCTATAAACTTGATAGCCTAGATAAGAAATAATTAGTTAACATCCAACAAGTAAAACCTTTCCATGAGCGCAAGCCAACCAACTCAACAGACACCTTGCTAGATGGACAACCATGCTCAATTTTTCAGATCTCCCCCTTCCAACTTAGTTGTGGGGGAGATGGCCACCCATACTAACACTTTATGCGCCTCCTCAACCTTTTAACTTTTTGTTTACACCTTTTTGGTTTTACAACTTTTTATTTTCATATTCTTTGTTTTACATCTTTTTGTTTTTTAGGTTATTGATATTTTCTAAGTTTTTGTTTTATGCCATCATTAGTATATGTAATATTTCTTAAATACTCTTTTACTTTCTTTTATATTTTCTTGTGTTTGGTGTATTTCTCTACTTTTTTTGCTAATAAGGTGTCAAGTACAATGGTAATATGCTACTCGATAGTGGTATGTTTCATTTATAATTTGATTGTTGATGTCTAGATTTTAACTTTTAATGTCATTATTGACAATTGGGACATGGTTTCTTTTCATGTAATAGGCAATGAGTCCACACCATTCATCCATCTACACACTCTATGGTTTTCCTTGTTTTGGAAATGTGCAGTCCCTTTTTAATTAATGCAACCTTAATAAATTGGTGACTTGTGTAGTTTTCAGAATTGGGAAAGAATCAAAGGTTTGGATATGGTGTGGCTTCAAAGGGATGTGGTATTCTTCATGTTTTTCGATTTTCTTGTGTGCGGGGGTGTTCTCGTGAGCTTCTCACTATTCTGTGTCATTCCAAAATAGGAAGTCGAATAAGTCCTTGCATAGTGTGGTCCTCATCAAAAAGAAAGAAATAAAGAAAGATGAGGATTCAAAGCACATCCCTTGGACAAAATAAATGTGAAAATGCATAAGTATTTACATGGTGTGGTTCCCATTCAAAAAAAATAATATGGGAATTCAAAGCACATCCCTTAGACCAAATAAAATGGCTACAAGCACTAGTTATGGGACTTGTCTTGTCTTCTCTAAATAAGGCCCTTTCTTGCTTCCTACTTTCTCTTCAATTTGGAATGGTGGCTATTTCGTGGAAGCATTCTTTTATCTTAGGGGATGGACTAGTCTTAGAATGTCGATGAGAAGTTACTGAAAGTGGTTGGTTTTGGTCTGGACTAAGGATGGATCCTACGGAGTCATTTAATCACAAACTCCACAAGGGACTTCATGTGACCATAATTAGGAACTCCATTCCATTCTCTGTCTCATCCATCTATGCTTTTCATGCCTCACCTCACTACTGGTTTCATGTTTTGATTCAATGTTTTGGTTTGATGCATTGGGTTTCTCGGTCAGTTACTTCTGGGTTTTTGTACTTAACTTTACGTAACCATTAATCATCCATGGTGCCCACAGACTCCTTGGTTTGAAGTTATGCAAGGGTATAAAAGTCCTATTCCTACTTTGGGGAGGACCCACTTACATATCTTTTGGTTTGGTTAAGTTAAGTTCTTTATCCTTAGACATTGTTACAATCAAATTCTTTTTATTTACCCCATCCGTGCCATCCAATTATACGCATCATCACAACTATTTTTAGTGAATTCATTCTTTTTATTGTTGTGAATTTCTATACCCTCTTTCCAATATTTCTTGTGTTAAGCTTTTTCTGAATTTTATGAACCACTTCTCTTACTTAACCCATTCATCAGTCTTCCCACTAACATTATCAAATAACCAATCTATTACAATCACAAATTGGCTGGATAAAATCACTAATGAAATAAGGTATTCAGTTGCTATATGTTACACTTTCTATACTAATCCTTGATTTTGTTGTGATTGCAGTGGGGAGCATGGACTGGAGGTGGGACTGTCTTCACCAAGGAGGATACAATAATATCACTCATGGGAGATTGTTCATGACCACTAGATCTTTTCTGCCTCTCCCTCATTCTTTTGTTTCTAAGAGGGGTTGGATGTCCATTGGATCTGAGGGTGTTCTTTCCTGTTGTCATGAACACCCAATTTTATACATAATTTTAATGTTGTATGCTCAGGAACTTCTATATTTGTCTATTTTCTCTGTGTCACTCTGCATATTAGTTGAATATTCCACACCTCCTAATATATTTTGTAAGGGACTTGTTCCTCTTCTTCTGTACTCAAGGACGAGTTTTCATTTAGTCGTGGGGGTATGATAAATCATGTTTTTCATATGATTTGATATCAGAGCAGCTGCGATATTGGGTACATGATATTGGGTATGTGATATCCTAGCCCAAGATGCGATATCGTGCATTTGATATCACAAGGTTATTCTTGGGTCTATAAATACAACTCCCGGGTGCACGATTGAGGGTAGTTTTTGGAGTCAAGTAGCGAAACTCTTGTAGTTTGTTCATTTGAGAGTTAGAATATTTTCCAAGTGCCTGTAGTAGGAGGTCTAAGTGTGATTAGATCTTTATTCAAGCATTGATGTACCTCAACACATCATTGTGTTGGCAATAAAGATGAGGTCTTTGATTCATCCTTGCAGCACTTGAGACTTTCTTTCTTATGCATTTATATATTGTGATTTCATGTGGTTTACATTAATGTTATTCATGCAACAATTAATTTTGATTAATTAAGAAATGCATTTAAGTACGCAAGCATGACCCCTTCAAACATACATGTGATACTTGGTAGCTCAGAAACGGTTAGCGTTTCATAACCCAGCAGTGTTTACATAACGTTCAGGATGTGTCTAGAAAGTGGAAACGGTTAATTGTGTTAGGCTAGATTAGACCACAATTTACTTAGCACTTAATTACTCTCACTTTTATTCTTGTTCTAGGAAAGCAAATTGATAAAACACAAAATAATAAAAATCTTACACCTTAGCCACACTTAACCGTACAATTGCACTTCACAAGTGGGATTGGGAAGACAATGAATGAACAACATGCACCCTCTATTTAGCTCTAGCGTACTTGGTAATTAAAGTCTATGAAATTCGACCGGATCGCATGTGAATGCTTGTGATTCGTATGGTTGGGCGTAGGGAGCCTCACCGCTCATCACTAAGCTTGCACCATTTCTTCCAAATTTTTTTAAGAATTGAAGAACCACGAATAGAAATGGACTAAGGAAAAAGAAGACACTGAAGAAAGTTATTACAAGACTAATTATTATCATTCTTAAATTTTCCTTGCATAAGTCTATTTCTTAAAAGAAGCATCCAAACATCATCTCTATTAATGCACTTTTCAATTCATTTTTCTATAATAGAAATACCTTAGTTATAATATTTAATAAGACCAAATCCTTCATCTTTCTTGCTACTAGTATAAATATCCCAGGAAACTCTAGAAAAAATTTTCTATGTTACTTAGCAGATTAGAAAAACCTATGAATAATATGATCAATTCTCTCATAATAAGTTTTAGAAGGAGCCCAACAACTGGAGTAATAAATATGAGTTAACTGAAGCATTCTCTTAATAACTAAACCTTTCTCAACAAGGGTGAGTTTTTTTCATTTTATTTATCAAGATTATTTATAGCTTTATCAATCATATAATTCCACAAAATAGTAAGATTAAATTTAAAAGAAAAAAATATTCCTAAGATTTTAAAAATAGAATCTTTTTTCAAGATTTTCCAAGGCTTGAGAGTAACCCACTCATTAATATTACCATTAAAATACATAGCATATTTTTCCCACTTGATCCAAGAGCCAGATAATATATAGAAGTCCTTCACTCTAGCTAAAAGAGTATTGATATGTTCTATACAATTGTTGATCATAAAATATCATTTGAAGTTATGTTATTCATACTAAGGCACCTTGGCGTCCTGTTTCTGCCGAGGGAAATGCTTTTTGACTATTCTGAAATCTGACGGGCTTTCTCCTGTGGATACACCATGTTTTACCTGGGAACTGCAGGAGTTTTTACGACCGTTGATGCTCCTTTCTTCAGGTGGGCGCCGCTGCGCTGCTGAGCCCTCCTGCGCTCTGCCTCCTGCGGTGCCGCCACCATCATTCACCCAGGGTATTGGATTGAAGACGCTGAACAGAAAATAACCGTTGGGTGCTCTTTTCGTCCGTTGGACGCCGCTGCGCTGTAGAGCCCTCCTGCTCCGCCTCCTGAGTTTTTCTTGGTCATTTTATTTCTTTTTGCTGTGCTGTCTGGGTCCTTGCTCGCGGTGGGTGGACACGCACACTGGTGGTGAGGGTTTTCTTGTAGTCTAGGTTGCAGAACGGTGTCAGGAATGCGTGTGCCCTAGGCGTGGGCCAGTCACAAAGATGGATTCATCAACTTATGCATTTCCTCAGGGAAGTTCATCTACCTCACCTCAACTTGATTTTCTTTTACCGGATGATATTTTTGAAGCAGTTTCTAAAGATTTCACATCTCATTTTCTGTTTTTTCAAATTGTGGGGTTTTTACCACGGTCCCCAAGTTTAAACAATCAAGTCCATAGCCTCCTTCAGCCCCATGGCATTCAGGTTTCTCATGCTCGTTACTACGCTCGTCATTTCATTTTGGTAGAATTATCTGATGCTTCCTAGGTCGAAAAGGCTCTCTCTCAAAAAAATTTTCCAACTAGAAATGCAACCCTAATCGCACGCACTTGGAGTTTTGACTTTAATGTCAATGACCCAGCTTTTAATATAATTCCTTGTTACGTAGAACTACCCAATCTTCCACTCATTTTCTCCTCTATTGAGAGGGACATTGTTAGCACCCTGGGCCTTATTATTTCTGATCATTGTACAGCGATCAATGGAACTCAAATTCACCATTATTGTATTGAACTGGATATAGCCCTTCGGAAGACCTCATTAAACCTCGGTGCCGGTGGAAAAATATTTACCCAAAAAGTGGACTATTTTTACCTTCCAAACTCATGTAGCTATTGTCACAGGGCCGAGCATCATATCTTGGCGTGTCCTATCCTAGCCAGGAAAAAACAACCTGTAGCCTCTCAGAAGACTCGTTCCCTAGTCACACCACCAGTAGGCCCATCCTCAGTATCCTTTAAATTCGGATCTCCTCCCCCAACAACTCCTAAATCCTCCTCTCAGTCTAGCTGCTCTAAGCTACAGAAACAACAGTTAGGTACTCACACCTCCACCTAGGTCATCCCTTCAAACGTTGTCAAGAACTCATTCTCAGAGGATGATTTCGTGGTGGCTAGAGGAAGGAAACGAGTCAAAGCTTCCCTTCATTCTACTTCTCCCTCCAACTCCTCTTTACTAGACACTTCCATGGCCCTTGTCCCCACCACCAACTCCTTTTCCCTCCTGTCAGGAACAAAGGAAACTGATACTTTGACTCCCAAACCTTTTGTTGCCCTCCCATCCAACCTACCCCCGATTTCCCTATGAATCTCCTTTCTTGGAACGTTCGAGGCCTTACTGATAGGCTTCGATGGAAGCAAGCAGGAAACTTTATATCTAGTCTTAATTTGACTTTTGATTTCATTCTCCTTCAAGAAATTAAGATTTCAGCCAACCTTTTATCCTATTCCACCCATTGGTTTCTTCCTCACTCCTCACTCCTAGCGACATCCCATGCAAGTTGGAAAGGAGGAGCGACCATTCTCCTCTCACCCTATTGGAAAACTAAAATCCTTCAAAGCGGTTCCGATTCTGGGCATAGAGTTTCCTGGGCCACCTTCTCATCCCAGCATTTCCCTTTTGGCATTTGCTTGATATATGCCCCAAATGACTCCACAGAACGGGCTCTCCTTTGGCATGAACTTGCAACTTCTCTCCCCCCAATGCCTTGGATATTCGGAGGAGATTTTAATATGGTAGAATTCCCTCAAGATAAGCTTGGAGGGGCATTTCTTCAATTGCCCAATCTCAAGTATCAGGCCTGGTTTGTTTTAAGAAAAGATTTTACCTCTCCGACGGGGCAGAAAACTCCACGTGTGTTCCCCCCCATAGATTTACTTGAAGCAATCTCCATCTAGGGCAAGCTCGCATCTACAGCAGGTTAGATAGGTTCTATTTCTCCACCCTCTCCTTTTGGCAATCTTTCTCTGCCACTACAGTTCATCATCATGCCACCTTATTCGACCACCTTCCTATCTCCATATCTATCAAGATTCATGGTAGCCCTGACCGACAAAAATTTCATCTTTTCAGACTACACAACAACTATTTTTCTTTCCCCACTGCCCAACTTCTTCTCTCCAACCTTTGGAATGCCGAACCTAGGCCCCTAAATCAGACGGGTTGGATTAATTGGTATCATCGTGCTTCATGTCGAGTGTGAAACTTCACTCGTTCATATGGTAAGACTGTGGCTACTCAAGCCAAACATGAATACAAAAAAATTCACCTCACTATTGAACATCTCACTAACAAACTAGCTCAAGATCCCTTCAATACTCTAGTTCACGAGGAGCTAGCTAGAGCACGCGTTGCCTTCCAACATTGGGAAGTGTACCGAGCACAAAGTGCCTTAACTAAAAGTCAGCTCACTTGGTTAAATATTCAAGATGAACACTGTACGGAATTTTTTAAATATCTTAATGCTGCTTCCTCTTTGCATGCTATTGACAAAATCTCATGTGAGGGTACCACCATTACTGACCACAATATTATCCTCTTTTTTCTTAAGAACCACTACGAAACCCTTTTTGCTGCTACCCCAATGGACATCTCTTCATTCAAGGCTGCCACCCTTGATTATCCTCGCCTTATTAATCCTACTATGCTACAAAGCCTTGATGCTGATATCACTCTAGCGGAGCTACAGGAGGCTTGTTCCAAGTTAATTCGAGGAAAGGCTCCTGGTTATGATGGGTTTCCAGTAGAATTTTTTCAAAATCATTGGGATTTGGTTGGCAAGGATCTTTTGCAGGTCATTAATGAGGCTCTCTTAACTAGTTCCCTTGGGCCCAATCTAAATCAAGGGGTAATTTGTCTCCTCCCCAAGTCTGGGGATCTAACTAATATCTCTAATTGGCGTCCCATAACTCTTCTCAATGTAGTGTATAAAATTTGGGCGAAGTGCCTTGACTTACGACTGAAAAAAATTCTCTGTCAGATCATATCCCCTCAGCAAATAGGATTTGTTCCTGGTAGATATATTTTAGACAATGTGGTCGCGGTGTGGGAAGGTCTCAAGTGGGCTGAGGATGATGGACAAGATATTCTCCTAGTGAAACTAGATTATGCCAAGGCTTATGACAACATTAAGTGGGATTTTATCTTGCATACTATGACCAAACTGGGTTTTGGACCCAAGTTCTTGCATATGGTGAAATGCTTATTCTCAGATGCTACTGCAAGAATTGCCACTACCTTCGGCATTACCTCTCCCTTTCCAATTCATAGGTCTGTGCGCCAAGGTTGTCCTCTCGCCCCCTATCTCTTTATTATTGCATCA
The DNA here is from genome assembly GCA_015680685.1 of Gnetum montanum. NCBI lineage: Eukaryota > Viridiplantae > Streptophyta > Gnetopsida > Gnetales > Gnetaceae > Gnetum > Gnetum montanum. The sequence continues at coordinate 875,165 of MNCI01003473.1, forward strand.
GACTTTCCTTGTCATCAAATTAACCTGGACATTAAAACTAAAGTTCTCACTGGGATTAGCCTTTCCTCCTCTCAACAATAGCTTCTCAATATGCACTTTTCCAGTGACTCCTCTTTTCTAGTTCAAAACACAGCCACCAATTTGCACCGCCTCTTATCAAGGGCGGAGTAATATTGCACACTCTTAGGTTCCATAATTAACTGGAATAAATCCTCTGTTTATAGCTTTAAGGGCAATTACAAACATGTGACCAACTATAATTGGAAGCAGCTTCAAGATCAAGACATCGTTAAGATTCTGGGAATCCCTTTCCGCTTTAGAGGCTCAACATCTATCCTTTGGGAGCAAGTTATTCATCGAATTCAAAAGAAACTCGACAAATGGAAAACTAAACCCCTCACACTTGTGGGTAAATACCTTGTTTGTAAGTCCATATGCGCGTCCACCCATGTGTATTACTCTTCGTGTTGGGCCCCCTCCCAAGCTGCCTACCAGAAGCTAGAACGGTTATTCCGTGACTTTATGTGGTCCTCCAAGGACTCTCAAAAAGGCTTTCATCGTGTCGCTTGGACTATTGTTACTCTCCCCAAGAATAAGGGTGGCTTAGGCCTTTTGAACTCCTATAAGCAAGGAATTACCCTGGTTGCTAAGTGGTTGGTACAACATTTAGATGCCTCAAATATTATAGGGACCCTCCTCCAATTAAGGCTTCATCAAGCATTTCCTAAAAATAAGCCCTTCTGGAAAGACATCCATTTCGTTAATTGGATTCTTTCCCCCCTCACTATCATTCTTCCTGGATCTCATGTTTTCAAAAGCATTTGGAGGGCCTGTTAAATTGTACACACTCACATAGACTAGACTAACGTTAAAATCAACCCTACTATCCTCTCTAAAGTGTGTCCATAGTGGTTACCTCTGTCACCCGCTCCCCTTGCTATCACAAATGCTAAGGTGGATACCTCGTGTTATCGAAAAGATGTCATTTCCTTGAATTGTCTTAGGCTGGCTAGTCGTTGGATTTTAGGGGTCGAGTTTAACACTTTGTATGGGGAGTCGGCTGCAATGAAACATTTCCTAGTTCAGATTTACTCTTTCCTCCATGGTCACTGGCACCTGGATGTTACAGTGCAAATCCTTTTTCATGGCCTTCAATGGCTTAATGGGATTAAACTCTTGCCCTATCGGCCATCTGTTCCCTTTCATCTCATGCACGACCCATCTGAAGTCATTCAACGTTGCAATAAATATTGGTACAAACAAGAGTAAAAAACATTTTGGATCCCTCTCTTCCAACTTATTTGGAAACTTCCGACCCTCCCCAAAATTAAGTAGTTCCTTTGGTGTCTTCTCCACCATGGTCTTCCTATCGGAAAACGTCTAGAATATCTTGGGATTCCTAATCCCACTTGCCCTCTATGTGGTGGACAAGATGACTTTGTCCATGTGTTTTGGCAATGTCCCTTTGCTCAACATGTGTGGCAGTGGACTTCTAAAGCTTTTCCATCCTACAAGCTATCTTAAGAGGATGCCATATTCGGATTCTTGAACATTACTTCTACTAATCTTAATTTTCTGTGGAAAGTTATTAGGCCTACTATTTTATATTATATTTGGAAGCGAAGATGCAATGTTCTATTTCAAAAGACAGAATATTCTAACAAATGTTTGCTTACCAGGTTGGAGATGTTGTAGATCTTTCACCTCACCTATTTTCAACTCACATCTCAAGCATCCAAGTTCAATCTGGACAGTCATCAATTGGTTCATCTCCTGCAGCTATGGGAAAGACCTATGTGTTTCAATTACACTTAGCATCAGTAATCTCTGCAAGGAAGTTTTCCCTTTTATTATGTGGATTCACCATTGGCATTCCCTCTATCCTTAATTGAGAGCTCTTTGCCTCATCTAATTCTATGTCATTCTATTTTGTAAAAAGCTAGTCTGTGCGAACATTTGGTTGTGCCCCAACTTGGGGTACCTCCTCTAATACTTGTTTATTTCTAAGGTGTTTCCTGAGTTTCATTCACGATGCTCTCAGTTTTCCCCTTCCCTTAACCCTATG
>MNCI01003473.1:877312-958792 GCA_015680685.1 Gnetum montanum
CATAAAATATCATTTGTAAAGTGCATGTTAAGAAATTACATACCTTGATTATCAATTAAAATTTTCTTGATAAAATTCCTTTTTATTTCACAATGTAGATTATATAAAAGAAAATTTGTAGCAATAATAAAAATATAGGAAGCTAGAGAATAATCTTGACAAATTAACTCTTGAAGAAAAAAGGAGAAACTTAATCCAAAATTAGTAGCAACTTGAACATTAGTATCAGTGAGTAGGATATGGACAAGTTAAATAAAATAATCACTAAATCCTTGTTTATAAAGATAAAAAATAATAAAATTATCTTTAATCCTATCATATGCTTTAAAATAATCTAACTTAATAAAAGCAATACCTTAGTTAGTATCAGAAGCATACTACATTCCTCTAAGCTGCAATAACATTATTTAAGATATCTCTATGATTAACAAAACTAGTTTGCTCAAGTCTGATGATATCTTTAATAACCTTCTAAATTTGACAAGCCATGCATTTAGCTAAGATTTTATAAGTATTGTTAACAAGAGTAATAGATCTCTAATTACTAATATGTTGAAGATCTCCATTCTTAGGAAGAATAAGAATCATACCTTTATTAATATTTTTACCAAGAGAAATTTTTTTAATGGATTCTTGGAAAACATGAAAGAGATTATCTTCAATGATGTCCCAATGCTTCTTTAAAAAATTAATAAAAAAACTATCAAAACCTAGAGCTTCACCATTTACTAAACTAAATGCTACTACTTTATTTCTTTCATTGTAATTTCTACTTCAAGAATACTTCAATGTGCTTCTATGATAAGATGAGAAATATGCATTCTAGAGGCAAAAGGAATTCCTTACTAAAAACTTCAAAAGAAAAAATAGAAGAAAAAAAATTTATTAAAAATTATTAATAGTCTTAGGATATTTAATGATGAGATTATTTATATAAAGTGATTCTATTTTAGGTACTTGATTCTTTCCTTTTAGTAATTTTAAAAATTCCTTGTAAGGTTGATCTTCAATTTTTAGCCAACCCATGTGACTTTTAGTCAAAGTACTTTAAGCTTCAAAAGTATCCTAATATAGTTTAGTGTAGAGTTTTAGCTAACACTCTTTGAGTTTTAAAATGAAAGGGATTCTAATCTAAAAAAAATTTCATTTTCTTTATAGATTCTATAAAATCTTCTTCAATGTGATTCTTACACTTAGCAAATTGCTTTTCAAATCATTCAGCATAATTTGTGACTCTACAAGTCATTCATGATCACTAATCAATCTAACTAATATCACTAATAGGTTTTTTTTCTACATTTCATAAAGACTTTAAAATATTTTTCCCATTGCATCCTATGAACATATTGGCATTCATATGAAAAAGCTCATGTTTTTGAAAGGATGAAGAATTAATATTGAAGGGAAAAATGATAATAGAAAAATGATTTGAGAAAGTAGCATTTGTATGTACTTTGACTTTCCTTGTAGGCTTTCAAAAGTAAACATTAGAGATGTAAAATCTATTAAGTCGATAAGAAATTCTATCATTTCCTTGTTGATAAATATACTAAGTATAATTCTTCTCATTTAAATATGATGGAAATAAAGAGTTAACATTTGAAAAAAATATTTTAAAAAAAATTGCATTAATCTTCTTTTTGCTGAGAAGACATAATAGGAGGAAGATCACCAAATTTATCTTAATGACTTTCAACCATATTGAAATCACCTCCAATAATCCAAGAAACTTTAGGTAGAGATAGAAGATACATCCAAACCTCTAATTGATCTTTCAAATTATTAAGAGCATAAACATTACAGAGTCCAAGTCATATTTTTCACTATTACAAATAATCCAAATAATAGTTCCAAGGTTATCAAAACCAGAATTCAAAACTTTTTTGGTCTAATTTTTATGAACAAGAATAATAACACCTCCTGTATTAACTTCATGAGTAGAAAAAAAAATACAATTTTTTGAAATACATTCACCAACAAAACTAATTTCATAAGATAAAATCTTAATTTTTTTACAAGGAAAGAAAGTCTAGAGATAAATGCTAGTTTGAAAGATACTCCCTAGCAATCTTTGCTTAAGACCTATAAGAAAGGCCTTAAACATTCTATAATAAAACTAACATTGAACTGTGGAAAAGAAGACCCTCATCCTTGATTTTTCAAGCTCAACATTTATCTCACAATCCATGTCACTAATAAGTGAAAAACATTATTTGATAAAAGATACTTGAAATAGTAGTAAAAGTAAAAAGAGAATGAGATACCTTTGGGATTTTTTAAATTGAAAGTAATATTTGAAGATCTCTTCTTTATATGTGAAAATGAGTGAAATCCATCTGCATTAATATTTTCATTTCTTATCCTTATTGAATATTTCATTTTTTAGAAGAGAAATTATTTTTAGATATCAAAAATGTTTTAGCATCTTTAGAATTAAAACGATTAGTAAAAGGTTGAGAACTTAAAGAAAATTTTATTTGTGCTTGCTAAAAACTACCATTATTCATCTTTTCTTAAAATTATTATTTCTTTTCCTCATGAACAACTTTTTTATTGAGAGTACAATAAATTTCAATAACATGGCCTTCATAGTGACAATAGCTATAACATTATCACAAATTATGATATGTAATTTTTTGTGAAAAACTTTAATTATTGATATTAAGTTTTAATTTTTTCTTCTACTATCATAAATCAATCTTTAGAAAATAGAATATTTGTTGCATATCATCTAGTAATGTTTTTGAATCTATCTTAGGATTATGCCAATATTGACAACAATTTTACTTTCAACACTTTGAAAAATAAGTGGAAGATTTTCTAACTCTTTCCAAGAAAAAATTTTAGAATAATTAGAAAAATATGAATCAAAATCCACTTTCCATTCTTGAGCAATAAAATTGTTATGCTAATTCATAAAAACTTTAAGATCTAATTATTTCTCAATCATTTTAGAATTGGCCAATTCAACAAGTCAAAAAGATTTCAAAAAATAGTGGCCATGCAAAAAATTAATTCCATAGTGTTCAAGAATTACCTAAATCAATAGTGTAAAATCTTTATTTAGTTAAACAAATAAAATAATCTTTAGAAATATGTATTATGAAGTGATATATTTTGATAGGGATTCATATAAATCAATAGGTAAAACCAAATCGTAAGCTTCAGAATTCTTCCAAAGTCTCTATAGTTAAAAAGACATTAGTATTCTTCATTTTCAAATTGTTCCCTATCAAAGAAAAATTTCTACTAGCCAAAAACCCTTGAGATTGAAAAATTACTAATAAAATTTATCACTGTGATATCACACAATCTCCTCACATTGCTCATTATATCACTTCTTTCAAGAAAGTAAGAGTGTCGAAAAACATGCTTTATTGGTGGATTGAAAGTCATTTCTCTTTTGGAAAGAAGGCTGAAAAGAGTATGAAGATTGTTGGGATGGGGTGTTGGAACCTTGAAATAATTGTAATATAGTTTAATTATAAATTTTATAATTTAGCATTCCCCACCAAAATTAAACCCATGACTTAGAGTTTTCAAATCAAGAGTCTTACCACTAGGCTAACATCTCATTGTTGAGTATAGAGATCATTATGGATTCCATACCATCTTAACCATCACTAAAGAACTTCATAACCTTGATTCCTTATGTGCTATATTATGAGGATATGAAGGCTTGTGAATGAGCTTTAGCTCTAATGTTGGGGCCACTACCCTTATCTATGAAACGAGACTTAGGACTAGATGCATTAAAGTAGAAATGTATCTTAGCTCTCTTAAGAAAACAATGTCTCTAAATGTATAATAGTGTTCTTGAGTATGTTATGTGTGTTGCATTGGCTTGTTACTTATATGATTATAAATATGTCCTTGTGATGTTCCTAACCATGGACTAACATGCGGTATGTGAGTTGTGTACTTATGGTATACTCGTAGGTTCATAAGGACATCAAGGTGTAGCCCACCTTGAGTTTGGTTTAGACTATAATGCTACTTTGGGACTCTTGGGTGGTACTGAGTAGTGCTTCCCCAAAGTAATGCCATTACAATATGGGTAAGGCTCAATCCTTTTTCTATTCTATAAAGGAGATTTGTCAAGATTAATTGTAAGCATGAAAACCAATATTAACAGCCCCAAAATTATTAAACCTTTTCTTTCTCTCTCATTCCTCTTATTAGTTCTTTGAAGCTATGAGAATGATGGTGAAATAATGCACTTTGTGTTTGCTTCTTTTGGTCATGAGCCACAATCTCTTCAATGTAAATATATTATTGTTGTCTTTTAATAAAATGTTTTAGTATTGAAGGATCTATCATAACAACCCCCATCCCATATTACTATCATCTCTCTCTTCCTTCCCCACCAAAAAAGAAATTATAGATAAATTAAAAAGTGCATTTTTCTATTATATGACAATAATATGAGTGGGGAAGAATGTTTTAATGCTATTGAGAAAACTTGGCATTCATATAGAGATGTAAAGTTTGAAGACATAGTTGGTTTGGAACATTTCTAGTATAAAAAAGATTATGAAACAAGACAAAAATAAGATCCTCCATACAATCAAAGATCTTGGGTAAATAGGGATCATTCCAAAGAGTTTACCCTTGATGCCAATTTTGAAAGAAGACTAATTAAATCTCAATGTACTACCTGGGTTGCCTATATCAACATTGTTAAGTGAGCCCCAAAAGGTTGTTGAATAATTAAAATTAAAGATTTGGAAAGAAGCTATGAAGAAGGAATAGAAAACCATTATTAGAATTCAAAGTACATTAGATCATCAACATAGAAGAGAAAATATAAAGAAAAATCCCAATAGTTTTGGGAATATCTTTTCAAGTTTTCATCATTAAAAGTAATCTTGAAAAACCTTACCTTTGGCTAGGTAGGATAAGGATGAGGCATTTTCTTCATCCATGAGTCCTCGCTTCTAACTAAAGGTTTTCTTGTAAAGTGGAAAAGAATATTCTCTCCAAAAAAATAAATGTATCAATTAGAAGTTATAAAAATTAAGCAAAAGCTAATATCTTTACCAACTTCAGTCTACAAAACAAAAAGGAGTTAATAGTCTAAGGAATAAATTAATTATTAATATTAGTTTAAGTTTTAATAACATATATTCTAATAATTTGTAGATTACAAAAGGACCATCAACCAAAACCTCAATGCTCATTTCACCAAGTGGGCTAATCTCTTTGAGTGACTGCACCTAGGCTTAAAATCATGTCTTCTAACTTTAGAAATAAGCATCTCACCATCACTTTGATGGTCCCTTCTAATAATATATAGATTATTTAATACAAAAGAGAAAATTAAGGAAAACAAAGTAGTAAGGTAATGTTGGAATCCACTAAAGCTATTTTCTTAACATTATTAAAATTAATTAATTAATTATACCATCTATTTAAAGTATGATAGAAGTGTAAAGATATATTACAAGTAGTATAAAAGAATATAATGATTTTTGAGGTGAACTAGCACTCTTTTGCTTAATAATACAATGAAGTAATCACTTGACCCAACTATCATATGCAAGAAAGGTAGAAAATTAACAAAGACATGCTACTTTGTATTGCATCATTTTATAAAATACCTTGATAAAATAGTAAAGTCATGAGCTTGATTCTAGTGGGAAATGTTGAGTTATATCTCTTGTAGTATGCCTATATTAGTATTATTTTGAGTTCCAACACCCTATAAAATACCTTGATAAAATAGTAAAGTTCCTTAAAAATTTCTACTAAATAATGAGTTACAAGATCGACCAAAAATTGTACCTTAATTAGTTTGTGCCTTACTTTCCTAAAAAAATAAAAAGTAAAAAGGTTGCAAATTTAGCTTTATCTTTTTGGCCAAAAGGCCAATTACCAACCCCATCCAAGAAAGCCCTCCTTGGTCATGATAAAATAATTTTATCATTATAATGATAAGGATGAGCTTACTTTATCATGGTCTTTCATAGGAGTTATTATTTTGATTAAGAGATTTGCCAACTAATTTGTTACCTAGACTTTATCCCTATAAATAAATAATTTTTATCATAAAGTTGGATGAAGAGATGAACTTTTTCATTAGAATTATAAATTGATTTTTATTTTTATTTTCAATGTGAAAATCAATTCTTGGTGAATCAATTTGAGATTTTATTAATTTGAAAAACATAAAATATTCTCTAAGTAAAATAATAGATATATATTATAGAAACTAGAAATTGGAAATTTTTATTATGTGTAGGAAATCATAATAGATTTGTTAAATAGTTACAAACCCTCAACATATGTTTGAAGAAAGTTGAAAACATCATTAATGTAATGCCCACAAGAGAATAGGGCCAATTTGAAAGAAAACAATTAGCAAATTATAATTAATAGTATAATTCACTCAAATGTGAGCTAAAGATGAATAAAATAAAAAATATGATCTTCATCTTCTATGTTTTATTTGCACAGTATAAAAATACATGCTTCTCTTGGTAAATTTATGTAATGATGTATCTCAATTAGGAGATGATGAGAGCTCATCATTGCTCTAATAGTTTAATTGTTTAAATGGCTAAGAATAGATACCTTTGAGTACTAGATAATAAACCTTCTTGAACAAAAAGTAAATAAAAATGTTTTTCCATATTCAACCAAACTTTAGCCAAGATTGTTTCTATTATAGTCTTTCGAACGAGCCTTTTTTTTAAAGGAAGATCCTCTATTACAATATTTCATGACTAAAGTTGTAATTTTCCTTGATGCAAGCATCCATTTTCTTGTGTAGCATTCATTATCTCCTTAACATACCTAAATTATTTCATGTGACTTGACATCTAAGTATATGCAATAAATTAACAAAGGGCTTCAACTTCAAGAGGAAGAAAATCTACTTTTAAAAGTAACATATCATAAGAAGTCTGTATTTTCACTTGAAATTCATATACAAGAAATTATTTTTGAACATGCTCTAAATTTTTCCAATTATGTGTGAAAAGATAAGGTCTCCATGTAACACACTCATATAATACTATAAGTTAGATAAGACCATGAAAAAGTTTCCTTCCAATCTCCCATGTCAAGATTTATTTCTTGCTAAAATTATTTCTTAGAGCAAATAGAGCTTGAGTGCTACTTGAAACCCTTTCAACAATAAGGGTATTCTAACTATAATTACAAAAAAATTCAACTCCAAAATATCAATAAGATTCACATATAGCAAGTCTTTCTTCTCTAAAGAAAAAATTGTAATTTCTATTTCTACTACCACAAACTAGAATTTTAGTCTTATTAATATTAACTTTTATACTAGAATGGTTACAGTAGTCATGGAGAATTTAAATCATATAATTTAATCCTATGTGATTTTGCAATTAAGTCCACTTCATCTTCAAAGAGAAGCATGTTCAAAAATAATCCATTCACTAGCATAGCATGATTAAAGGAATTTTGTATCCATTCCTCCAATTCATCTATAAATATGCCAAAAAGAATAGGGCAAAGGACAACCTTGTTTAACTCTGACTAATCTATTGATAATTATTTCTTGTCTAGTGATATTATATGCAAGAAGAATGTTAAGCATCTTATAGATTCATTTAGTAGTAGGAAGGAGATCTTGTGGAATGCTAATGCTATTTAATCTTTTCCAAAGTTTATCTCAAGGAACAGAATCATAAGCCTTGGGAAAATCAACAAAATAAATAAAATTTATATGGTTAGGCCTTTTGCTTTCTCAACCCAATAATGCAAAGTTATTAAAGACCTTTCATTTTTACCTATGAACTAATTTCATTTTTCAAAATAGTGTCCAAAATCTTAGTGACAACTAAATTAATTACAATCAATTAGTAATTATTAAAATCTATCTTATCTTCCTTTTCGAAAGGCAAGACTGCTTGAACACTAAGAGCAATTCAAACCATGCCGAAGCTTTTTATTAGGAAGACTACAAGCTACTTTCTGCACCAATGAACCACCACATTTAAGAAGCTCTGCATATAATCTACTAATACTAGCACCTATCCTAGAAGATAATCTTTGAATTCTTGTAGAAATATCATCAAGGTATAACTCAAGAACATTAGAGTTATCTTGCATTATCAAGGGAGCCGCTTGATTAAAAAGATATTTAAAGAAAGTTTGAATAGTAGATAAGGAAAAATTCTAACCATAAGACGATTTAAAAATAGTATGGTTTTAGGTTATAAGAAGAAGAATCTCAAAATCCTAACAATGTTGTTGTCTATCTTAGAATACATTCCAAAATATTTTTTGATTTGATTGGAGCTTATTGATCATTCTTTTCTACTTTTCTTTAATGAACTTACATTTCTTAAAATGAATAAACTTTCTATAATTCTTTAGCATTGAATCATCAAAATTTCAAGCTATAAGATCTTGACAAGCTATCAAATACTCCATATCAAACTAAGGTTTCTATAAATAGGTCTCTCATTAATCTATACTTGAGTAGCTATAGACAAAAGGACATTAGTTAAATCTAGCTTTTTTCATTGTTGACCAACATATTAGTCACCCTTACTTGAAAATCCTAATGAAAGTCTTCTATGAGATGACAAGTTATGTATTTCTTGTAATAAATATGATGAATTGAAGCAAGAATAGTAAGTTTCAAATAATGATAAGGAGATTTTGGGAGTTTTTCTCCCACATGAAAGTTTCTTAGTATATGAGTAGACAAGAGAAGATTAGTACAAGAATTACCTTGATGTTTAGTAAAGGTGAAATGAGAGGACGAAGGAAATTTGGTACTATCATTAAGGATTTAAAAAATCAAAGGAATGAACCCACTTTAAAAAATGAATACCCCTTTGATTTGTACTATAGTCAATAGATGATATTTTGTGAACTAAATAAAGCTTGATGAGCAGTAGGGTATCCCAACACTCCACCATACAAGTCACAAGTACACATGCATGACCAAACTGTAATCCATGGATGGATAATGTGAGTGTGTAAGAATTTGATAATCGGTTCATGATCATTGTCTTCCCATTTCAAGTTAGTAAAGTGCAAGTATATGATTTACCTCTAAGTGAGACATAGAATATCTTAATGTTGTTGGCTCATGTTACTCCTAAGTACACATATAATGAAAATGAGAATAAGGTCTAAGTCTAAGCAATAACACAAATACAAATCTACTCTATCCTATGGTGATGAGTAGTTGTTTCTAGGTTGCCATAAATGTCTTGAGCTCATGTAACTATCACTGGGTTACCAAGTGTTATTCTACTAGGTGAACTAAGCAATAACACTACTAGGATTACCAAACGATTATACTTATACACTAGAAACTAGTCGTACTCATTCCAACTTGCTAATGAGCATGAAAAAGTAAAGTTCTTGAGAAATATAAAGAACTATACTAAAGTAAGTATATTGAAGAAACGAAATTTAAACTAAGTAAAGAAATTAGCTAAGTAGAAAATAAAGAAAATAAGTGGATGCTGCAATGATGGAATACAATCTTAATCTTTATTGTCATTCATGAACCATGCCCAAGTACAGTCCACTTGAATAAAGATTCTATTGAATTATTTAAGATCATACTATAGGCATTCACTTTATCGCTAAGTGTAAACTAAAAAAAAAAACTACAAGAGTTTTCCTAAGGATTAGAATGAAACTTATTCATTGGTGCGACCAAGTATTGATATTTATAAGGGTGATGAGGACTTGCTACATCGCATCAATGATGATGTATGTAGAGTTGCAAATGTCATAGATACAATATTGTAGATGTAATATCATAAATACAATATCATGGCTCATCAAAAATATGTTTTATCATACCTCCATAACTAGATAGAAACTCATCTTTAAGTTAAAACAAAAAAAGGATAGAGTTCCATACAAAATTTGGAAGGTACACTCAAACTTTGATATGACTAATTATATACATGACTACTTGACTCTTAATGTTGCATTGTGGTTCAAGTGGTGTTTTACAAAATTATCATGCATAGCATGACGGACATAATTGATAATAAAAAAAAATGAGAGAGCTCGATGTAGTCTTTAATTTCTTGGAAGTGGTGTTTCTCCATCAACTTCTTTCCTTTGTTATCAAGCTTTTAAAATTGGTGATGGTTAAGGAGTATCCAAAGCTTCTCTTCCTCTGACCTAGGATCATGTACCATCCATGCAAATTCTACAGTGCTCGATGGCAGTGGTACTTTCCATGGGCATGGTAGCTATGAAAACATTGTATTGGATTTAACATACCAAGCTAAAAACTAATCTCTCTCCTCTTTAAATGCCCTAGTCACCTTTTTCAATCTCTAATAATCATTCATTTAGTGGGTCAGGTTTGTTTCTACATCCTTCTGACCTTGGTAGCTTGCTTTTACTATTTCTAATTTAGAGTTTTCAACATGTAGTTTCTATTGGGCATCTTTTCTATTTGCAAAATCCTTCTTGTATAATGCATATACAGTAGCTACCTATTGCTCCAACTCATTTCTCGATCTTCCTACTATTAACATGGCTAGATTAGCATACTAAAGATTTTCTAACCCCATGTGCTCTATGAGATCCTTGATGTGTAGGTTCTTTTTTTTTTTTACTTTAGCTAGATGAACATGGGTGAGGCTATCTAGAATTGGCTACCAGTGTACAAACTAGTGCTTCCCAATTGATTGTTTTCGTGATTTGCTACAAGTAGATCATGGAATACCTATAGTCTTTCTGTGTAGGTGAAACGCTCTATCCAGGTCTATCACTAGTAGGCATTAACCCCCTAGGTCCCACTTGTTCTTGTTGTCCAATTGTTGGAATGTTACTTGCTAGTGTGGACCCTACTACTTCTTTAGTGTCTACTAGCTTCTCCAACTAATCCTTCTTTGGTTGCACTATTTTGGACATCTCATCATAGGATGCATTTTGGGCTTTCCTTAGAACATCATTCGTGTACCCCATAATTCCTACTTTCTTATACAACTTTCTAATAAGGCAAGGGAATGGTAGTGTGATTTTCCCTATCTTCTTCTATTCAAACCTCCCTTTTATCTCTAAAAAGAGTAGCATAGGTGGAAATCCTATTAAGTCTTTTGGTAGGGAATAAGTGATAAGTCTCGATCTTGAAGTAAATCTTTTCTTCAATAGTTAATTCTTTGTGGTCCTTGCCCTCTTTTTCATATGCTCTTTGTAGCCATATCTTCTTTGCATCGGTATCAAATCTAACACATATATGTGCTACATTCACTTTGACATTTGGAATATTGAATGCCTTTGCAATGTCTTGAACTAAGTAAGGCATTGAGACTCCTTCAATCTTAATGGTTACATCATCCTATTTATTGTTCTAGAATTGATATACTTCTCCTAGGTACCATTTACCATTGTTTAATAGAGTTGGCCATAGAGGAGAGACCTAGAGTTAGGTTTTGATGTCCTCTAGAGAAAACTCCATGAATGATCCAAAATACAATTCCACAATTACTATAGACATAATAGACTTTTCTTGGATAGCTTGGAGGTATTATACTAATAGCATAAGGCATTGTACTTGCTCAAGAGCTAGTGGTGCTTCTACCTCAACTTGCGCAAATTTTTCAATAGCAAGTGTGTTTGTTGGTGGATGCTAAAGGATTGGGCTTCCTACACCACTTGTGGCATTTGTTCTTCAATTTTTCCTCTGCCTCAACCCCTTGGTCTTTTACTTCCATGTTGTGAGGGTCCTTCTATTGCAAGTCTTTTGGAAGCCATCTACAATCATCAAATATTTACTTAAGCTTATGTAAGGATTTAAATTGATCTCTAGTAGTTTTTATTCCTTTCTTAGATCCTTGGTTTTGTTTAAATTCTTTGTTTTTATTATTGCCTATGGCTCTTACTATGATTGGAAAGTTTTAAAAATTTAAAAAGAAACCTTTTTTTTTTTACTTATTCTTTTAATTATCAAGACTTCTCACAGTTATCCTTTCTCGTTTATTATATTATTGGATAGTTAGCTAGGAGAATCAATAAGGTTCATTTGCTTTTATTGTATTAATTTATTAAAATATTTTTATTTATTCTTTATTCTTACCCTTAGTGTTCTCTTTTGGTGTTAGAAAAATTTGGCTTAATTTGACTCTTCTATGCACAATACTCTTCCCCATGACTAAGTTGGTTACTCCATGATCAAGAGGATTCAAAGATCACGCAAATTGGAGCTACAATGAAGAAGTTATTAAGCTTGGAAGTTCAGGTGTTAGAGGCTCATAAAAATAGCATGAACTTTCCTTGCTTTGAAATGTGAAAATGAAAAATTATCTAACTCATCCTATGTATATATAGATTTTTGTTAGTGCAACATCATAGATATGACATCATAGTTGTGACATCGTAGGACCTAATACATCGTTGCTACAACATCACTGCCAAAACATTTTGAGTTTGAAGTAATTTTTGGTGGAACAATTGAGTCAAATGGATATTTTGAAAGATGTAGAAGTTATCTAAAGAATCTTTGATCATAGATGATGCTCAAATTATGGAAATTTGGCAACTAGAGGTCACAAAGAAGGAATATTTGGGAGAGAAGGTTAATAGAATGTATAAGAGATGAGAGTGAGAATTGTCAAAAGTATGATTAGATATGAAACTTTAGGAAAGTAAACATTAATGGTTAAAGTGTCTTGGAGGCATACGATAATGTAGAATTGGTTGTTAGGTTTAACATATGAAATTTATATAAGTGGATCCTTCCTAAAGTAGGCTTCAACCCTTAGTGCCCTTGTATTACCATACCTATAAGTGTTTGTAGGTACTTAAGGAGCTAAATGTAAAACATACTTGTCTTGTAAAGAACACATGTTAGTATCTCTAGAATGGGAAAATGACACTATATTATACAAAACCATTGAATGATGCTTATATATACCAGTAAGGTGGAATGTGATTAGAAAGGATTGACGAAATTGGGATGTGAGACGTCTTACTATAGCCATAATGAATTCCTATGTGTGATATATGGTAAATCAATCATTAGCCTTTTTGTCCAAGATCCAAACCAAGTTCATACCACTTACCAGTGACATCGCATTGTATCATCCCAAAACTAGTAACCATAAGACTACCATAACTACAAGAAGCATTATTACTTAGTACAATAGCTCAAGAAAGGAGTCTATTAATAGCATACTTTATTTTTGAGATTTCTAAGAAGCTGCCTACCTTCAAGCATTGGTAACATGTCTTTCCAGTGGGATCCTTAGAAATTTTATTTTGTGCATTTATTATATTTTTATTGTGTTGACCTTACCAAAGGACTACATTCAAGCATGGGTAACATGTCTTTCAAGTGACATGGTAAGGTGGCACTTATTGTACTTATACTTCCATTTTTCATTAGAACTTAAGAAAATAATATAGTCTTAACAACAAGATAAAACTTATGGTAGTAATGTTAAAGAATCCAAAAATTTCCTAGATGTCACATCCTTGTCATTCCCACTTGGTTCTTCACTTTCCTATCTATGCATAATGAACACAAGTGTTTTTTTAATTTTATTAGGAAAAGAATATCATTATGACCATGGTAAGAACCTCTTATTATTAAAAATGAATAGATGGATGATGTGGTCTCACTATTCATAGAATCAGTCCTATGATTTGATAACATAGGGTAGTTTTTACATTATTAGGACTACATCTTGCTTTATTCCTTTGCACTTTACTTGAAAATTAACTAAAATATGTACAAGAAAAATGATGAAAGTCATAGAAAAATGATAAGAATGAAAAATGGAGAAAGAATTTAAAATATATTAAAGAATATAAAATGATTAAGAATGAGAAAAGTATAATAGAATAAAAAAGATATCAAGGATGTGAAAAAGTAGTAAGAAAAGCAAAAGAAAAGTTCAGTGCCTAAGTGTCACATTAGAAACCCCCATGATTATTATTAAAAATAGTTGAGTAGAAGATGGAATGGGTTGAATATGGTTTGGTGTCCAAGGTAGAATCCTTAGAGGAGTTGGAATGTTCATACAATGGTTTAACTTGTTGAATATTAACTAGGATAAGTTTTTGTGGGTTGCTTGGGTGATAGATTTGCATGGTTCCTACTTGTTATGTTGCGTGGATGATACAGGATCCTTCCCATAAAGTTTGGAACTTAGCCTTTTGTAGCATATGATTGGGATTGTAGTAGAGAACTTTATCACCTGGTTGTATTGATACTTGTCATACTCTTACATGATGCCTACATTTTAAGTATTTCTTGTGTATTTCATTACTTAGTAGAGCTACAAGTCTATTTTCCTTTAGAAGGTTAAGGTTAATAAGCCATTCTTTTTTAGCTAAGTTTAGATCCAATTCAAGATCACTAGCAATAGCTAAGGTTTGTAGCTCCACTTGGATTGGTAGTATGGAAAGTTTTCCATAAACTAACTCATAGGATAAGTATCTTATTGAAAGTTTTCATGTGGATCTATATGTCCATAGAGCATCATTCAACTTAGTGCTCCAATCCTTTTGAAATTGACTAATTGTTCTAGTTAATATTCTAGTGATTCCTTAGTTAGTCACTTCTACTTGACCATTTTCTTAGGTATGCTATGGTGTAGTTAGTTTGTGGTTCACCCTAGGTTGTTGCATTAGCTTCTTGAATGTAGCTCTTGTGAAATGCATTCCATTGTTAGATATGAGCATATGTGGTATTCCAAATCTATTCATCACATATTTTTAAAAGAATTTGGTAGCTATTTTATATGTGCAATCTTTGACTATAAATACTTCTACCCATTTTGTGCAATAATCAACTATTACTATAATATATGATTTTCCATTGGACTATGGTGTGATGGACCCCATAAAATAAATTTCTCATATGTCAAATCATTCTAATGGCTCATTTCTGGCTATTATTCCCCTATTGCATTGACATATTTCATAAGACTAAATGAATTTGTGTGTGTCCTTGAATATAGTAGGCCAAAGTAGCCTACCATCATTAAATTTAGTGTTGTTTTGCATCCTACATAGGGACCACCACATGATCCCTCATGTACATCTTACAAGATTCTTTCCTAGTTCTCTTTTGGAACAAACCATCTAGCTAATCCATCGATAGAGATCCTGTAAAAATTTCTATTAATTTTCATATATCATTTAACTCTATGGAGGAACTACTCCTTTTTTTTTTATTTCCACTAAACAAGAAGCTCTTATATAGTGAGATAAGTTATGTAGTTAGTAATTCATGACTTATCTATTGAGATCACCACCATTTTTATCTTTGTAAACAAATTTTCATAGGGAAATTGATCTGATAATGATTCATCATGTTCTTGTAGTTCCCATCTTAGTCTTAACAAATGATCTACTATAACATTTTTAGTTCCTTTCTTGTATATTATTATGAGATCAAACTCATGTAGTATCACAAGCCATTGTATCATCCTTAGACTAACCACTGGTTTATTCATTAAAAACGTAATGGCACTATGATCTGTGTGGATGTGAATAGGATACCCAAGCACATAATGTCTAAATTTTTCAAGTGCATACACCATAGTCAAAAGCTCCTTTTCTGTAGTGGCATCATTAAGTTATGCACCAATAATGCTTCGACTAGCATAGTGTATGTAATGTGGTCTTTTCTAATCATTGAGCTAAGTGAGTACTACACCCAGTGCATAGTTTGAAGCATCTATCATAATTTGGAAGGGCTTAGACCAATTCAGAGTTGGAAGGATTGGCATTTCAATCAACTTCTGCTATAATATCTCAAATTCCTTTTCACATTATTTTTTCCATTGGAATGGGGAATCTTTCTTTGTTAGTTCCACTAGTGGCATTGTTATCTTTGAAAAATTTTCAATGAATCTTTTGTAGTATCATGTATGACCTAGAAATGATCTGAATTCCTTAACAGTCTATGGCCTCTTGGTGATATTTTGAATAACTCTTATTTTATCTAGATCTACCTCTATTCCTTTTTGAGACACTCTATGTCATAGAACAATACCATCTTGGATCATTAGATGGCTCTTTTGCCAATTGAGCTTTAAGTTTTCAACATATCTTTTCAAAACCTACTCTAGTCAATCCAATGCTTGTTTGAAGTCTAGTCCACAAGTGGAAAAATCATCCATGAATACCTCTATTCCATTACCAATATGCTTTTGGAAAATGCTCAATACTAATCTTTGGAAAGTAGCAGGAGCATTACACAAGCCCAAAGGCTTCTATTTGTAGGAAAATGTCCCCCAAGGACTAATGAATGTGATCTTTTCTTAATCTTCTTATGCAATGCAAATTTAATTATGCCTATTGTACCCATTGAGAAAACTATAGTACTAGTGTCCTGCAATGGTGTCAAGGACTTGGCCAAAAAATTGTAGAGGAGAGTGATCCTTGAATGTTGCTAAATTCAATGACCAAAAGTTAATACAAATCCTTCACTTGTCATCTTTCTTTGGAACAATGACTAAGGGACTAACCCATTCATTGTCTACTATTAGATAGATGAATCCTTCTTTTAATAGTTTCTCTAATTCTTGTTTTACCACTTTTTTAAGTTTAAGATTCAATCTTCCTTGAGGTTGGTGATGTGTTTTGACAATTGGACTTGTATAAATTTGGTGTTGGCATATGCATGGATCAATGCATGTTATTTCATCATAGGACCATGCAAATGTTGCTGGTCATTTATTCACCACTTTCAATAATCTTCTGTTCTTTTCTTTATCAAGATTGACATTAAAAATTATTGGTTAAAGCATATTCTAGTACTTTCAATAGGGCTTTCAACTCTAAAGGTTTGGGTTTAAACTTATCTGGTATTTCTAGTTGTTCCCAGTCAATGTCTTCTTCTTGATGTGAGTGTACATAGGGGTGTTTCTTCCTTAACTACTCTAAGTCATCAGCTTCTTCAACATATGCACTTATAACTTGATTAGATGATTCCATGTACAATTTGGACTCTATCTCTTATTTAGTAATTAGCCACTGGGTATCTTCTTATTTGGTGACTATTGCATATAGGCATTGCTGCACCCACATATATTATACACATTGATTACATGTTGTATTGATTTCTTGTTTGATGGCCCAAATATCCCACATGCAATTGCACCTATTATCGCTATATGCAATACATGGAACTCTACATCTCTATATGATTCCAAACTCATCTTCCTTGAAAATTTTCAAGGACAAGTCTCTAATTCCTAGCTTATCATCCATAGTGCTAAGCTGCTCTCTTCCCATGATTATAGGATATTCTCCCTTATTTTTCTCCACATGTATCACCAAGAAGTCAGTAGGATAAGATAGGTCACTTATGGTGGTAAGAACATTATTTACCTATCCAAGTAGAATAGTGATTAACTGTTCTACAAGCTCCAATTAGATGTTGCTCTTCTTTAGTGGAGGAAGATTTCTAGCTTTGTACATATCTTGTGAAATTAGGTTTACTTCTAATCCAAAATCTAATAGAGCTTTGCATGGTTTATGTCCTACTATTTGGAGATATACTAAGGAACTTCCTAGATCTATTCTCTTCCTGGGAAGTACTCCTACCTTGATCCAGTATGTGATAGTTTGAGTGAGCATGACAATGGTCATATTCAGATCTATAGAATGTGAAAGTTTGGTATTCCCTTGAGGAGTATATATGGATGGGGCTAATGTGGGTGAAGCTCCCATTCTTTGAACATTTTCTAGAGTTATTCTAAAAAATGAACATTTCCTATATACAAGTTATTTCATTATCACATCGTCTTGTATCTTTACTACCCTAGTAGCATTCTTTTCATATGGTTGTGTTCACAGTTCTTCTTGCATAACCCGTGGTGGTACTCATGGTAGAGAGTTAGGAGTTAGAACTGATAAACCAAATATTGATTGATGTGCATAAGAATTAGGAACCATTCATAGAGTAGTGGGCCTATAATACTCTAGTGGATAGTAGTGAGAGGAAGTATGAATTGAAGTATTTCTTGGAGATATTGGACATTAAATGTAATATCCATAAGGATCGGGTTGCCTATATGGATATTTCTACCTTGGTGGTGGCATTCCCTATGCTTGTGGCTATTGAATTGCTATTGGTATTTCTCTTGTGGCTAAGGATAGGCTTTGCTTTGGATAGTATGACAATTGAAAGAGTTGTCTAAGATTACCATGTGGGCAAGGTAATCATTTTGGCATCTGCTTCTTGACAACTCTCAAATTAAGTGCATATGCCCTAGACTCTTGCAAGTGGTCCATGACAAGACAACATGCCTTAGGATGTTCATATTGGCACACTTTGCATCATTCTTTATCTTGTGAACTAGAGTCTATAAATTCCTCAAATGTAGTAACTTTTCCTTTATATTTGTAATTCTCATCTATTATCTCTTCTTTTCTTTATTCTTGTTTAGTGCTTGTTTAGTCTTCTCCTCCACTATCTTAGGTGTAGAAGTGAATTTCTCATCTACTGAGTTCCACATTTTCTCTATCTTTTTTGCAGTCTCATTGACTAATTTTTGGATGGGTAGAGTCTTCTTTTGAATGACATCCTCTAAAGTTTTGTCTTCTTATCTATCACACATTCTAAGATCTCTTTTCCTTATTTCAGGATCTTGGTTGTATTTCTCAGCTAATTTCTTTTTCTACATTTCTCCTTTTTCTTTGACCACCTAGTCTATCAACTTTTGAATTCAGTGGGTTGTAATTTTTGATAATCTTCCTTGGGCATATACCCCAAGGTTTCTCTAGTCTTATTCCTTAACACATCAATAATATGCCTTAGTTGTTCTCTTTGAGAAAATTCATGGCCTAGGCATCTATGCAGTAAAGAATAATATCTACCCATTATTGCATCAAGGGATTCATGTATCCCTTGCTTCCATCCTTGGATTTTTTTTGTAAGACTCCTATTAATTATCTATAATAAATCCTATAAATAACTAATAGAGATGCTACGAAACCCCAAGGATCTAGATTTAACCTTGATTTAAAAATTTCAAGAAATTCATAAAATAGATAAAAATTATTAATTAGAAGCATAAATATAGTAAAGTAACATTGTACAAAAAAAAATTGTAATTCTTGTATAAATAATTTTATAAAATTTATTTAATGAAAAAGGACATTTTACATAGCCACAAAAAGGTAAATGTCTAAATATTCCACTAGATGCATCATAAAATAGTACATAAAATAACAATCCCAACGACAGTTGTTTCATCTTAAATGGACATCTGGAAATAAAGTTATTAATGTTTTAATTTTATTAAATTAAATAATAAAATATTAACATAAAATAAAAAAATTTAAAATTTCCCAAACATACTACATGCATCAAAATGAAAAATGTTCCTTGCAATCTCCCAGTCCTAATGGCACATACGAAAAAATCATATCTATTATATTTTATTATTTATTCATAAAAATAGGTACATGGCTCAAGTTCCCAAAAGTGTACAAGGTTTCTATCTTACAAAAAAAAATACAAAATGTACAAAAACTATTTTTCAAGTTGAGAGGATCCATATTATGTTGAATTGGTCCATCTTTCATCATATGTCCCTCTTAAGATACTTTCCTGTCTATTTTGGGCTCTTTGCATTGAAATGTAGGGGCAGTCAGAACACCTTAAATAAGAAAGGTTATTATATTTTGCTTTTCATGGAGCATAAAGGCTCTAGGCCAAGTCTTACAATATGAACTTGGTAAAGGATTCCAATATAATATGCAAAAGGTTGCAAGGTCCAGAAATATCACAAATTTTTCTGAAATCTAAATAAAATTCAAGAATCCAAAGTAAATCTAAGTTTTAATTATTTAATCCCTTAGTGTTTAAAGCTATCACAAATTTGTCTAGAAAAATTCAAAGAAAATGTATATTTTAATTAGGCATCCTCAAAGGCTAGATCTTGGTTATCCTCATTGCCAAAGGAACTCACTAATAACTCTTCACTACTATCATCAGATTAGCCTCGTGATCCCAAACAAGTCACTCCCAGGTCTTGGCGATAGCCTCACTACTAACATCCTCAATAGCCAAGGCATACATATCATTGGAAGGATAAGTCTTAGCTATGCCTCACCACATACCTCTAGAATCAATTTCTCATTACGAATCAAAATCCAAGGTAGGAAATCCATCCAATAATCCTTGTTTCCATGGGGTGGGTCCCATTAAAAAACACTCCACTACTGCATACAGATGGGGGCATCTAAAAGATTCACGGCTCCCACTACCTACTAAGCATAAATGGTCACATGATTTAATTTGTTCCAAAGAATCAAAAGATTGCTCAAATGGCCAAAAATTCACATAATTTCAAAATTCCAAAATTCTTACCAAAAGCTAGATCATGTCAAGATGTGATCAAAATAATCATAAGATATATAAGAAGTAAGCTCTGAAAAATTTCCATAATTTCAGAAACGCAAAAATGATGGAAAGGAATTAGACAAAACCTTAATAACAAAATTTCAGCAACATCTCGGCATGGAATTCAACATTGTAGAAGAAAATGGGAAAGTAGAAAGAGGAAATAGGAAGGAATAATAATATATAAAAAATAGGATAGCTAAATAAGAAGGAAAAATAAACTAATCTCTGTTATCCATGCTAGAAGGTTTTCCAAAATCTTCTTAAAGTCTTTCCAAGTTGCCCAAAATCAATTTGTACTTTACACATGATACTTTCTATGAACCTAAAGAAGCATGTAATGCGAGGCTTGGACTTGGTGCATGAAAGAGATGAGCTTAGAATGGAAAGAACCATATTGAATTTGAGTGAGAGAGATGTGAGAATATGGAGCCCAAATGGTCTTTATATAAGCATCACAATGGGACATGGTTTCTAAAACAAGGAGAGAAAACAAGTGTCAGAAACCAATGGACAAAGAAAACAAGCAACAGAAACCATATGATGAGCGGCTAAGTATCCCTACGCCCAACCATACGAATCATGAGTGTTCATGAGTGACTCGGTCGAAATCTGTAGACTGTAAGCACTTAACATACACCAGACTTCTAACCAGTGAATCCTTGTGTTAGAATGATCGTTATCATCCTAATCTCACTTGTGAAGCTCTGTTTACGTTGGTTAAGTGAGACTAAGGCTAATGATTTTTATATATTTTAATTATCTTTTTCGGTGACTAAGTGAGGTATGGAAAGTAATGAATAAACTATTATCTAATGTCGAATTATCCTAGTTTATGTTCTAACTACTCCTAGCATAAGTATCTGGTCCCATCTTCCGAGCACGTTTTGAACATTTCCTAACACTACTGGGTTACCAGACGTTAAGCGTCACTGGGCTTACCAAGTGTTTGGATTACGTTTGAGATGGTCGTACTTATGTCTTTTACAAACTATGAATGAAAAATAACGATTGCAATTATAATAATAAAAACATAAGTAATCAACAAGTAACTAGTAAAGCATTAACAAGTAATTAATAAACCATAAACATGTTAAACTATTAAATGCATGAAATAACTAAGTCCAAATGCTGCAAGGATTGCATGAATAGTTCATCTTTATTGCCATCACACCAATGGGCTTAGATACATCAACACTCGAATAAAGATCCGATCGCTTTTCATACACCTACTGCAGGCACTTGGAAAATATTCTATCTCTTGCGGGAGCAAACTACAAGAGCTTCGCTATCACTACTCAAAAAGATGCCTAAATGAGGTGAAAGGCCCTCATATTTATAGATCCGGGAAAGGGGGCTGCATAAATAGGGCCACATCGACGTAGGGTGGCTACGTCGATGGGCCTGCATTGACGCGGCCGCGTATACGCGGCATAGTCGACGCATTGACTTTTGACACTTCATCATACCCCCACGACTGAGCAAAAACTCGTCCTCAAGTTACTTTACAATTTGGAAGTTATGGATTCTTATTTACAACACACGTAACTTAAACACATAAATGACACACAACATGACTTTACCAAGTGCCCGAGTTACAGAGAAGGACAAATTACAAAAATGGTGGTGTTCAGAGATAAAATTGAACACCTCGCTGGTCCTCTACGGTGTAAGATGATGTACAAAATTGCTGGAGGAGATCACACCATCCCTGGGGGTGGTGGTTCTGATGGACCTTCTCTATCCTCTGGCCTTTGTGTTGGTGGTGGCACGGATGTTGGTAGCCCCACGGCAGCTGCAACTTCTGGAGACAGCCGGAAAGCCTCCAAGAGAGCCCTCATTTTTTCTTATTTGCTTTTGGGGTCGTTCATGGTCCAGGCAGCTTCTCCAATGTGTGCTAGAATTGGAATTTCCCAAGGGCAAGGCAGCGCCGGAATGAGTTCTTTCAAATTTACAAACTAGGCTGTGAACTATTTGCATTCAATATCAAACGCTCGGATTGATGCTTGTAGTTGCTGGTAGTCACTCATTCTTTGAGCCATGTCCTCCACAATGGTACGTTGACCTTCAAAGCTTGTACAGAGGACCTCGAGCTCTGTGTTTGCTATTGCTAGCTTCTGTTTTGTTGCCTTGTGCACCTAGAACTCTCGCTTGTATAGATAATATGAGGCAGCCACTTGTTTCTCTAACTCTGACCGCGGTCTCCCAGCTATGAGCATAGCCAGGTTTGCATACCGAAGGTTGGCTAACTCCATGTATTCTATCATTTCTTCAATTTGCAACTCCTTTAGGCAAATTTCTGCTTTGTTGTAGGCGTTCAATCCATCAAAGATGGATGGCCATACATTGCCTCCTTCTTGGAGCTGCTGGAGTGCTTGGTTCATCTGGGCTTTAGCAACTTGAATGTTCTTCTCATTTACCTCCTTCTACAATCCCACTTGGTCCCTGTAATGATTTTTGACTCTTTCAAACTTTAGGGCCTCATTCTTCCAAGCAGTAATTTTGATTGCAGACTTCTGTCGCAATGCCCAAACCTCCTCCATTGACAGATTCTGATTCTCAGCAGCCAACCTTCTCATATCTGCGTTCACCTTGGCTAGCTCCTCCTGTTATTGGTGGATAAAATATTTCATGTGTATATTCTCTGCACCAACATTGCGTAGGTGATGAACTTCAGGGATTAGCTGCATGTTTTCCTGGCAAACCTCGGCCAAGTCTTTCTCTAAATGATATGCTCGAGCATCTGCTATGGCCTTATCTAGGATCTCCATCTCCCTTACATCCTCAACAACCTGTAGTTTAAGCTGAAGTTTTTGAAAAGCTTTATCTCTAGTGATTTCGTGGTCGAGGATGACCAGATCAGCAACCTAGGCCCTTAATTGGGCAACCTCAATTGCCAAGCACTGATAAGCAGCTTGAGAAGCTTCTAGTTGCCCCTCTAAAACAAGGCTCTTGCCCCTTGCCAATAGCAGCTTCGACTGGGTTGTAGTGATGTTGTCCGGAAGATCGAAGACATCCAAAAGCGGTTGCCCAGTTCCTACCAGTCGGTCCAACATTTCTTCATGTTGGGCTGCATCCATCTTGCTACATGAAGTTCCGGAAAACACCTGTACATCTTGTAGTCCATGGATGTTTGGTACAGGTGCTGCCAGTGCATTGAGAGCAGTAGTAATGCTATCAGTAATCACTTCGGCCACAACTTCTTGTCCCTGGTGCTGCATCACTAGGACCGTCGCCCCCTCACCATCCTCCAAGTGTACAGAGAAAGTAGTAGCATTTCCTGAGATTTCAGGGAATAACTACTGGGTTGCAATTGATACGTCTCAGATGCTTGGATCAGTTCTAGTTGGAATGGGTGCTTAGGTGGTAGAAAATATCGGCCCTACCCTTTCAAGCAAGCTGACTGATTGTGCCACATGTTCCAGGTGGCTCATGGTAGGGTGATAGATCAAAGGATCGTCTCCTCCACCAGTTCTGCTGGATGGCTCTCACTGACTCGAGAGCATTTCCTGAATCTCGTGAATGTATTCTGTTGTGGCTTGCGAGCTCGGCTACGTTGTTTGTTCAAGTGGTGGAGGTGGTTTCTGCTCTTCCTCTATCTGCGTGGTGGCAGGAGTTTTGTCTTTCATCATTTCCCACCACGAGGCAATTGGGACACGCTGGATGATGTCATTAGAATACCGTGCTATCCCTACCAGTTTGCATAACTTTTGGATTAGGCAGGGAAAGGGGAGAGCTCATCTTCCACGTTCATTCCCTACAAATCTTTTTTCAATCTCCAAAAACAATAGCTGTGGAAGACTCATGGAAAACTTCCCACTCAAGGCGGCACACGCACAAGCAGAGAAGGCAGTGATTTTGCTCAGTCTTACCGTTGGATTTAGATGGTAAGACACTATCTTTGAATGGACTCTCTCCGCCATGGTCAAGGAGCTAAATTCCTTATGCTCTACCCTGTAGCACCATCTGATCCATTGCACCTTTACCTTTGGATCAACTTGTTTAGGAATTTCCACCACATCTGCCCCAGTTTCGAGCAACCCCAGAGCTTGTGCTATTGCTTCTAAAGAGTAAGAGACATATATGTCCTTGATTCTTACTCTTGACCCTGGCTACTGATTCGTCTAGAAGAGATATGTTTCTCCTAGGTATCACTCACCACCGGTTGTGATGATTGGCCACATCGGAGAGTGCTACAATTGAAATCTCACATCTTCTAGAGCATGCTTGAGGAATGGTCCAAAATTCAACTCTTGGAGGACTGTTCATTGCACCTCGCATGGCGTGATAGCATCAAGCCAAGCTTGGGTCAATGTGACCTCAAGCCGCGGTGCTATCCCAGGCATCTCATCCCCCAGCGATTGCATGCTGGGAATTTCCTCTTCGAGAATCTGGTGGATAGATTCCACGTCAGGTCATTCACGGAAGGGCCCAGTTACATGGGAACCCTCCGCATACTCTGATGGTTGCATTCCTCGTCCCCTTCCCGTACGTGGGTGCTTGTCCCTCGGTTGTGATGGTCCTTCTTCCCTTGGGTGCCTCGATTTGGGTGCCATCTGAAAACAAACATAACCGTCTATTAGACCATTTAGAACTAGCCTAAAATGGTCTGTATATACCTTCTCAGTTTGACCAAGTTATGTTAATGGCATAGGCACACCGTTAGGTCTCTCGGAGTGTTTTAACTTAGGGGTTAGGGCCAAAGGTTTTGTAATTAACAATTAATTAATTAATTACACAAGGACACCACCCCCCCCTCCACAACTAAGTGCATACCTCTGGTTGCGTAAAAATGGCAAGGACAGGTTGATGCGGACACGCGATGGAATGTAGGTGCATTGGAAAGGGTTAGGTAGAAAAAACGGCAAAAATTCCCCTCAATTTGGACTCCAAATGATGAAAAAATGTAACATGTAGCGAGGTATATATAGGGGTTCGGCACTGCATTGACGGGGCTGCGTATACGCAGTAGCTGTGTATACGAGACCCCGTATACGCAGCACTATTCACCTGTAGACCAACGTTGACCAACCCAAAAAATACCCGAAATGAAAAATTTGAAAAACCAAATTGAGGTGATTGAAGCACAGAAAAGGCCCAATCATGGCTGAAGACAAGAGGAAGGGAATGGAGTGTAAACAAGAGACAAAATCAGAGAACGAGAGTCAAAAATAACTTAAGCGAGGATGAAATCGAACGATGGGACACTGAAAATAGGCAACCAAGAAATCCAAAGGATTGGAGGCTTAATAGGAAAAACCCAAAATAAGCAGGTGGGTCCTCCCCATAGTAGGCAATAGCCTTATAGCCCTTGCATACCCTCAACAGCAGGGTCCATGGGCCCAGGTGCCGATAATAGGTGTCACCACTGAAGACTCCAAACCAAGAGAAACCCGCCAAGGCATGAGAGACCTACAGAAAACACGAAGAACCCACAAAACATAAAAAGGGCAGTGAGGTGAGTACGAAGAGAAGTGGGAATGGAAGGAGAGGAGAGAATGGAATTCCGAGTGTCGATCACATGAAACCCTATGTGCAAGCGTGGTTAAGTGACCCAGTAGAACCTTTCCTGAGATTAGACCCAAAACCATCCGCAAACAGTGACCTCGCAGCGATAGACGAAATCCCAACCATTTCCCAAGGAAACAAAAATAACCCCACAGAAAACCACCACTCTAGGGAACGTGGGAAGAGGAAAGAGGAAGTCCCATAACGAGTACGTGTGGCCCGTGAGAGGCGGTCTAAGGGGTGTGCTTTGAATTCCCACTGCGATATGTTTTTTTTTCTTTTTGTGCGGGGGAACCACACCATGCGAAGACCCATGCATAGGTGCATGAATCCAACCAAGGGATGTGCTTTGAATCCTCAGTTTATTTCTTTATTTTTGTTTGTTTTTTCTTCTTTTCTTCTTTTCATTTTTTTTCTTTTGAATTTTTTTGAATGAGGACCACACCATGAGAGGTCAAACTGCCCTAAAAATTCCATGGAGAGAGACTCGGAGTGGTAGGAAATCCGTAAGGACACACCAGCAACCCAGGGAATAGAACGGAACAATGAATAAAGCATTCCCTTTGAAGTCACACCCAATTCAAACCAGTGGGTCTTTCCTCAGTTGGGGAACTACAAAAGTCACACATTCATTAAAATGTTTGTTAAGTGAAGGGGTTGCATGTTCGTGACAAAAGAAAAACCATGGAATGGTGAATGGGTGGATGACGTGGACTCACTGCCAAGTTTATGAGGTGGAAATGACATAAAATCCAAGGACAACCATGTAATGCTGGGAACAGGATAACTAGGGAGATTATTACAGTACCCATCGTAACAAAAACCGACCACGCCAAACCATATGACAACAACAAAAAGTAAACAAAAAGAACACGAAAAATGAAAAACAAAAAATTGTGAAACAAAAAAATTGTAAAACAAAAAGTGGAAAAAAAAGAAATGGAAAACAAAAACTAGAAAACAAAAAATGGAAAACAAAAAAGTGTAAAACAAAAAAGCGTAAAACAAAAAAATGATAAAATGGTAAGGGGTGCAGTGAAACGGATCAGCAGGGATGAGGGTCTCCCCCATGACTAGGTGGAAAGGAGAAGACATGAAAGATGGAGTGTGGATGACCGGTTGATGATGAGGCTGTGGCACTAGTTGTGTGAATCTCGTAGAAAGGTTTGAGTTGTTGGTGGTTGACCAATTGTGTTTTGGTGGGATCCCCAGGTTTGTGAATTAGCAAGGCCTCGGATGGGAAGGTTGGTCCCTCCCATAGAGTCTGAAACTTTGTCGGTTGGGATATATGTGAGGGGTTCCAATATCATACCTTGTCTCCACATCTAAATGTGACCTTCCGGATCCTAAGATCATGTCTTTTCTTGTTATAGGCCTTGTGGGTTTCATTGGAAAATAGGGCCACTAATCGGTTCTCATCTAGCACACTTAAGTTGATTAATCATTCTCGTTGTGCTAGCGATAGGTCAAGGCCAAGGTCACAGGCGGTGGATAGTGTCCGGAGTTCTACTTGGATTGGAAGTGTTGGCAACTTACCGTACACTAACTTATAGGGAGAGTACCCTACAAGAAGTTTCCAGGTGGAGCGATAGGCCCATAAGGCATCGTTAAGCTTGGTACTCCAGTCCCTCCTATATTTGCTAATTGTCTGTGTAAGGATCTTGGTAATTTCCCTATTTGTGACTTCGGCCTGCCAGTTGGCTTGGGGTGATAGGGTGTTATGAATTTGTGTGTTACCCCTAAGCGTTGCATGAGTTTTCAAAAAGTGACCCCCGTGAAGTGTGTCCCATTGTTAGAAATGAGTGCACGAGGCACTCCAAACCTGGTAATGATTTGTTGCTGGATAAATCGTGCAGCGGTGTTGGAAGAACAGTTGATGACGGCCGCTGCTTCTGCCCACTTTGTAAAGTAGTCCACTACCATGATGATGTATTCCTTTACATTTGACAAGGGGGTGATGGGCCCCATGAAGTCGATACCCTAGATGTCGAAGGGTTCCAGTGGCTGAATCCACTGTTGAGGTCCCTCCAACCGAGCCATCATCCCACCATCTCGTTGACATCGTTCGTAGGAGCGGGTGAACCATTGTGTGTCCCTGAAGAGTGTAGGCCAATAATACCCTACAAGCAGGATTTTAATGCTTGTTCTACATCCAGCATAGTGGCCCCCACAAGGGCCCTTGTGAGCATCTTGGAGGATGCGCAGTGTATTAGCATCAGGGACACACCATCGAACCAAGCCATCTGCACACACCTTGTAGAGGTGGCCATTGATTTCCATGAAGTGCTTGGCCTTATGGAGAAATTTTTGTTTCTGCCAATGGTTCTACTCTTTTGGCAGCTCCTATGTTGTAAGGTAGGTAAGGATGTGATTGAACTAAGGAGATTTCTTGGGTGCTTGAGAATCAATGACACCTATGAAGAGGAGTTCATCTAGAAATTGATCGGATAAGGGCTCCTCCTCTTTTGCATTATCCCATCGTAACTGAGACAAATGGTTAGCAACCACATTCTCGGATCCTTTTCTATCTACCATGGTCAGATCAAACTCCTGAAGAATCACCAGCCACCAAATTATGTGGGGGCTCACCATTGGTTTGTTCATCAGGAACCAGATAGCACTGTGGTCTGTGTGCACAAACACCTCATATCCAAGCACATAGTGCTGGAATTTATCAAATGCGAACACCACCACCATCAATTCCTTTTCGGTGGTGGTATAGTTCAATTGTGCACCCACAATGCTACGGCTTGCACAGTGGATATAATACGGACATTTCTGATCATCACACTGTGTATGCATGGCTCCCAAAGCATAGTTGGAGGCATCCATCATAATTTAGAAGGGTCTGGACCAATCAGGTACCCGTAGAACCAGAGCTTCTACGAGTTTCTGCTTTAGCTCTTGGAACGTGGACTCGCATTCTTTGGTCTAGACAAACGGAACGTCCTTCTTTGTAAGCTCTACCAACGACCGGGCTATCTTCGAGAAGTGTTCAATGAAGCGCCGGTAGTAACCAGTGTGTCCAAGGAATGACCGCACATCTTTGATAGTACTTGGTTGGTAGGTAATTCCTTGGATGACCCTGATCTTTTTAGGGTCTACGCTAATCCCTGTTGATGAAATGAGATGCCCCAACACTATGCCCTCTTGGACCATCAGATGGTTCTTTTGCCAATTGAGCCATAGATTGGTGTCTACACACCTCTTTAAAACTTGCTCTAGGTGGTCCAAGGCTTGCTCAAACGTGGCACCATAGGTGGAGAAGTCATCCATGAAGACTTCTATACCATTTCCGATTTGTTGCTGGAAGATGCTCAGGACAAGGCGTTGGAACGTCGTAGGTGCGTTGCACAGACCAAAGGGCATCTTCTTATATGCAAAAGTACCCCATGGACTCGTGAAAGTAGTTTTGGCCTGGTCCTCTGGTGCTATTTGGATTTGGTTATAACCACTATAACCATCCAAAAAATTGTAATATTGGTGTCCTGCGATTGTGTCCAACACTTGGTCCAGAAATGGGAGCGGGAAGTGATCATTGAAAGTTGCCATATTGAGCAATCGAAAATCGATACAAACCCTCCACTTGCCACCTTTCTTGGGTACGATAACGAGTGGGCTAACCCATTCGCTATCAACGACTAAATAGATGAATCTCTCCTTAAGCAGTTGTTCAATTTCATCCTTTACTACTTGCTTCAACTTGGGATTCAACCGTCTTTGTGGCTATTTCCATGGCTTCATGGAAGGGTCCAAGTAGATCCGATGCTGGCAGATCCTAGGATCAACGCCAGTCAACTCAGGATAGGACCATGCAAATGCAACAACCCATTTTTTTACCATCACCAACAACCTCTCTTTCTGTTCAAGAGCAAGGGTAGCATTGATAATTACCAAGTTGCCATTTTGCAAGAATGCATACTCTAAGTGAGCCGGTAGGGATTTTAGCTCAAGGGGCTCTTGCTTGAAGCTCTCGGGGATCTCTAGCTTTCCCCAATCATCAAAGTCATCAACGATGGAGGTCTGTTGATGAATCTCCTCCATCACATCCATGCTGTCAATGTAGGCTTGCACTAGCCCCTCATATGGTTCCATGCATATTGTGCTGCTAGAAGGATCATCTATCAGCCACTAGGTGCCTTCTTGGTTAGTGGTTGCTGCGTACAGGCATTGTTGAATTGGTGATTCCTCGGTACACTGACTGCATGCTTGAATGGATGTCCGCTTAGTGGACCATAGCTGTTGCACACAATTACACCCTGAGTCACTATACACGATGCATGGAACTCTTTTCTTCTCAATCTTCCCAGAAGGATTTTCCTTTAAAATTTCTAGGGATAGATCTTGGAGTCCTAGTCATGCATCCACCGTGCTTAGCCAGGATCTTCCCATGATGATTGGGAAGTTCCCCTTATAGTTTTCAACATGGATGACCAGGAAGTCAGCAGGGTAGGACCACCCATAAATGGTGGTCACAATGTCCTCCACCAAACCCAAAGGAATGGTGATGGATTGATCTGCTAACTCAAGCCAGATGTTCCTCTTCTTTAGTGGGGGTAGGTTCCAGTTCTTGTACATGTCATGAGAGATTAAATTAACCCCTGACCCTGAGTCTAGAAGAGCTTTGCACAGCTCATTCCCAGCCACCTGAAGATATATTAGGGGGCTTCCTAGATCTATCAATTTTCAGGGAAGAGAACCAACCTTGATCTAGTCGGTCACAACATGTGTGAGCATGACTTTCTAGATGTTGGAATGCGACGGAGCGGAGGACTGTTCGGGCAATATGATGTTGGAGGCATTGGTAGGTTCGGAGGCACTGGCCACAAGCGTAGGTGAGGGTGTTTTCAGACTATTGGGCTAGAAGAAAGGCTGTTTACATGGCTTGGATTCTGGTTCTTTCGGCCGAGGATCCGGTTGTAAATTAATAGCCCTCGTAGCATTTCGTTGTTGTGGCTGTGACGATATTTCTCCCTGCATGGATGGAGCAGGTGGCAACTGAGAGGGATGATGTGAAGGAGTGGCAGAAGAAGGTGACAGAGGGTAGAAGAGGTCTGGATTTTTCCCCCTGGGTGATGGAGATGTATGTCTAAAATATTCATGGGAATGGTAGTAACTAGGAAAGGTTGCGTGACTGGAAGACTCTCTTGGGGAGACCGGTTGCTGAACATAGTAGCCGTAAGGATCTGGCTGCTTGTAAAGGTACTGCTGCCTTGGAGGTGGCATCCCCCACGCTTGTGGTTGCTACCACTATTTGAAATATTCATACGGTTTTCGAGGCATTCCACTTGAATAATATCCTTGCTGCTGGTGGTGGAATCATCTGGGGTTGCCTTGTGGATATGGAAACCTTCGGGGTGTCTACCTTTGCGCCAAACGAGGGTTCAAGGCATAGATCCCAGACTCTTGAAGGTGGGACACCACAGGACAAAATCCCCTAGGATGTTCATATTGGCATATGCCACATCCATCATCCTCCTCAGTGTCAGAGAATGCAACCTATTCTGCTACAGCAACTTTTCCCTTACCTTTATGTTGGGTACGTTCAGCTCCCTTCTTCCTGTGTTGATCACGGTCACTACCCTGCTCTTTGGACTCTTCTGAAATTTTCAGTACACTTTGGAATTTCTCATCCAAAGAGTCCCACATTTTATCCACCTTTGCCAAGATTTCAAATGTAAACTTTTGTAATAGCAAAGTCTTCCGATTCACTGCTGCTTCCAATGGTGACTCTTCATCCTCATCACAAAATTGGACCTCCCTTTTTCTAAGAGAAGGGTCCCGGTTGAATTCTTCAACACTCTCCTTTTTTCTGAGTTCTCCTTCCTCTTTGGCCACCTGATCGATGAGGCACTGCAACTGATGGGCCCTTAGCTCCGATAGTCGTCCCTTGGCGTACACACCAAGGGTCTTTCTCATTTAAAAAGGGATCCCATCGATAATGTGGTGAAGCTGTGCCCGCTGAGAATAACCATGACCAAGGCACTAATGAAACAGTGAGTAATACCTACTCATGGCGACATCCAAGGGTTCATGATTCCCTTGTTTCCAACCTTGGATCTGCCATCTCAGATTTTCCACTCTAGAGTACGTTTGATATTTTTCATTAAAGATCTCAAGCATCGTACTCCATGTTCTGATTGATTCTGCCTCTAAGGACTAGTACCAACTTTCAGCTTCTTTGATGAGTATTCAGGGAAACAGCTTCAACCATTGCCAATCGTTATCAATATTTTGCAGGGTGCAGGCATCATGAAATTCCTGCAAGTGGGTCTATGGATCACAGTTGTATCCCCCTTTAAATCTGGGGATGTTGTTCATGTCAACACGCTTGATCCGACTGTCCTTCATGTGCCTGCTTGGAATGTAAACTGCCTCTGCAATTTGGAGCATACTCCGAGTAGCTAACAACGGCTCATCTGAATCATAGTCCTGTTGGGGACTATGACGTCTATGATGATTTCTGCTACCCCTTCTTTCATGCTGGTGAGGGCCACGTGATTGGTCACGTGCTTCCTCATGTTTTCCCGCTCGAACCTGCTTACCACCATCCTTTCTCTCCAGCCTTCCCTTGTGATGCTCAGAGCCTAAGCTAGAGGAAGGTGAAGGAGAAGGGGAGGACAAAGAAGAAGGAGAGGCATCACCACCGCTTTAGCGTCGATCTCCCCATCTATCCTTGTGATGGTCACGGTCATCTCCTCCAGCTTTTCTTCATGACCCACCATCCCCTTGACGATCGTAGTCACTTGGAGGTTTGTTCTGGATGATTGACTGGAGGATCTTCGGCCCCAAGTGAAGATCGGTCGAATGAGTATCATGAAATACAGGATCTCCATTGTCTTGCGACCCTTGCGAAAATAAGGGGTTACTAAAGTGTTTCCTCTTCTGTTGTTCATATCTCTCGGCTTGTTGTTGATCTCTTGTCTGTTGAGATTCTGTGGGATGATAGTCCCGGTAGTCATGGTCCTCCATGACATACTCCGCCACTCGGTCCTAGATGGCCATTTTGCCCAGATTGTGGTATAGCATCACAGGAGCTGCTTCATCGGGCAGTAGCATGACACTACCCTCCATGTCCCGCCATCAAAGATGCTCATCCTGGTGTAGGATAAATGTGAAATTAGGGACATATTCATCGGGATGTTTGTACATCAACCGACATTCTGACGACACCAGTGGTTCAAATGCATCTCTCCTGTGAGAAGACATATTGGACGTAAGATGGTCCATATAACCAGTGTACCTTAATTAATTAACTTAAATCTGCCTAATGTGCATGGATATTTCTACCCTGGGTCCGTTCCAACGACTTAAATGATAATTTCACTAAAGTCAGATGACTCATGAAAGACTAACAGTCCCTGGCAATAGTGCCAATGATGAGCGGCTAGGTATCCCTATGCCCAACCATACGAATCATGAGCGTTCACACATGACTCGGTTGAAATTTGCAGACTATAAGCACTTAACATACACCAGACTTCTAACCAATGAAACCTTGTGTTAGAACAATCGTTGTCATCCTAATCTCACTTGTGAAGCTCTATTTACATTGGTTAAATGAGANGAAATGAACAATAACGATTGCAATTATAATAATAAAAACATAAGTAATCAACAAGTAACTAGTAAAGCATCAACAAGTAATTAATAAACCATAAACATGTTAAACTATTAAATGCATGAAATAACTAAGTCCAAATGCTGTAAGGATTGGATGAACAGTTCTTCTTTATTGCCGTCACACCAATGGTCTCAGATACATCAACGCTCGAATAAAGATCTGATCGCTTTTCATACACCTGCTGCGGGAGCAAACTACAAGAGCTTCGCTATCACTACTCAAAAAGATGCCTAAATGAGGTGGAAGGCCCTCATATTTATAGATCCAGGAAAGGCGGCTACGTAAACGGGGCCATGTCGACATAGGGTGGCTACATAGACGGGCCCGCGTCGACGCGGCCACGTATACGCGGCCCCGTATACACGGCCCAATCGACGCATTGACGTTCGACACTTCATCACCATGGGTGATGAAACAAGTAGCCAAAACCAAGGGTGTTGAAAATAAGCATAATGCACATATGTTTTATGTATAACATATATGCTATTTTTAACTTATACTGTTAATGTTTAACACTCCTACCATGTGAACCAGGACTCCTATGAAATTCTTAATAAATACCGTACTTAGTCATATGCTAGAAATATTTCCTAGGTCAAATACCAAAACTCATATGATACTTAGCAAGCTAGAAAAATGTTATATCTCAAAATTATAACTCTAAATTTTCTAGATCGAATATTAAAACTATTATTTTTAAACATCTCGAGCACATCGTTAAAATCAAATTTTAGGGTAGGATAACATTCTAATTGCAAAAGTAATAAAGAACATGTTATAGCAACTAAAAAATTTAGTCACTAAAAAATCAAAAATCTTAGCTGGAATAGCCTCAATCCCAAATCCCTGAGGCCTTTGAAAAATGGGATTCAAGGTACCTTGAATGATTCGGAAGATCACCTAGGGACTTACAAAAGGGCAAACAAAGTAATAAAAATGAAAATATGATTGTAGATCTAAAAATGTAAATGTACTAAAAATAAAATAACAAATCTAATTTGTACACAAAGTAAAATTGTAAACTTTATTTCACCAAAAATAAAGAGAGTTCAGATATTGTGTACAAAAATGTATGTAGGGGTAGGGGATTCACTTCAATGAGTGCTTAGAATCCGTTG
Organism: Gnetum montanum; assembly: GCA_015680685.1. Taxonomy (NCBI): domain Eukaryota; kingdom Viridiplantae; phylum Streptophyta; class Gnetopsida; order Gnetales; family Gnetaceae; genus Gnetum; species Gnetum montanum. Next base: position 911,892 of record MNCI01003473.1, read on the forward strand.
CTCCACAATTCGAATGCTCCACAACTCCTAATGCTTTCAAACCTTTGCTACTCCTTGCACTAGATCTGCAAGGAGGGTGTTATAGGGGTAGTGTAATAATGGCTATGGGGGTAGTAATTGCTTGGAAAGGGGATTCCACACTAGGGATTCAAGAGGCTTTGTGTGTGTTCAAAGCTCTTAAATGCAACAATGTTTGCCAAAAATGCCAAAGTATGTGTGTGTGAAAAAGGGGTGGAACCTATTTATGGTGTTTGGTGCTTGGTTCTATAGGGTTTTGGGGCATAAATCTTATTGCAAATTGGCTTGATTGTAGCTACAAATTGGCCATAAATTTTTGTTACATGTTAGGTGTGGTAGGTGCCAAAATTTAAGGGGTTACCATATATAGTAAGTGTGATACCTCCATGGCCATTTCATTTACTAAAGATAGTAACAGGGGGAATGACATCCACATTGGGAGAATGGCTTCTATGCTGGGAGAAAATATTCCACATTGGAGGAAAGTCTTCAAGGCTAGAAGCAAATCTTTCATGTTGGGGGAAGATCCTCCAAGCTAGGGGAAAGTCTTCCAAGCTAAGCATGAAGTTTCTACGCTAGGCATGCAGTCTCCACACGTAGGAAGGATGTAAAGTTTCCACACTGAGGGGGTAAAGTTTCTACATTAAGGGGAAGTCTTCCAGGCTAGGAGCAGATCTTTCACGTTGGAAGGAGATCTTTGAAGATGGGGGAAAGCCTTCCATGCTAATCATGAAGTTTCTATGCTAGGCATGTAGTCTCCATACTGGGATCATAAACTTCCCATAGAGAGGGNGTCTTATACCCCTCCATGTCGGGGGTAGGTGAGATCTATCCTCCTACAGGTGTTTCCAGCATAGAAAAGTGTATACCTCCCATAAAACCCATCAAATTGTCATTTTTGGCATCCCAAAAAGAATTTTTGAACATCCACTCACCCCACCACCCTCCACGCCCCCACCCTCGAGCCCAAATATAGACACTATGTAACTTTTTTCACTTAAGGAATGAGGCTTTGACCACTTCTGAGGCATTTTTCAACCCCAATAGTGTAAAGTATGTGAGATTGCATCCCATGGAATACAATCCTCATATTTACAATGAAGTTTTTCCTTAGGTTTCATGTGATGGCATTACAAAGGTTACAACATGCAAATCTGGTGGTGTTTCACATGTTCAATGTAGGGTGAGGTTCCATATTTCTCCATGAGAATCTATATATACACACACATCTAAATGTGCATAATAAAACATGAATGCATAAAAATTAAATATGCATAACTAAATTCTTATAAGGATAAAATAAGCATAGTCAAATACTTGCAAAGTCATAATTATTTTTAGAAGATGAACTTCCTAGGATAATTAGATTTCAACATTTAATCATAAAATATAAAGTAAACTATGACTAAGCTCCAACAATAGTAAAATGAAGGATACAAAAAATTATGGTAAACTGATTTCAATCACTTTTGTAGGAAACTAACAATAATAATAGTAATGATAGTAATATAATCCTATGTTTTTATCAAGAGCATTAGAACTAATTTATTGAACATAATTTACAACATTAAAGAATTAATCATATACATTAAATTAAATAACTAAACCTTACAAATTCTTAGGTTGTGGCATCCTTCCCTCCTAGAATTTTCCTCTTGGAAAATCTAGCAAAATTTTGTTCTCATATATGCCTTAGTTTTCCAAGTTGCTTCTTGATTCTCAGGTCATTCCCAAAGAATTTTCACCATAGGAATTACTTTACTCTATAGTTGTCTTTCTTTTCTATCTATAATTGTAATGGGGTATTCTTGGTAAGTAATATTTTGTTGTAGATCTATTTCTTCCCATTGTATATCATGGCTTTCATTTGAAACATACTTATTTAGAAGAGAGACATGGAAGACATCATGGATTCCTCCTAAACTTGGTGAAAAAGCTAGTTGATATGCTACTTTTCCAATTCTCTTGACTATTTCAAATGACCATACATACCTCAGAGCTAATTTACCTTTTTGATTAAATCTCATTTGTCCCTTCATTGGAGATATCTTTAAGAAGACATGATCATCAACTTGGAATTCAATAGGCCTCCTTCTTAAGTTAGCATACTTACTGTATCTACCTTGAGCAACCTTAATACATCCTTTGATTGTGTGAACTTGCTTTGTGGTTTCATCAATCAAGTTAGTGCCTGACTACATCCTATCTTCTATGGTAATCCAAAAAGTAAGTGATCAATAGGATTTTCCATAAAGTATCTCATTAGTGGTAGCTTTCATACATGCCTAATAACTATTGTTATATGCAAATTTTGCTAAAGGTAACATTCCATCCCACTCTTCCTTATACTAGAGTATGCAAGCCTGGAGCATATCTTCCAAATTGACTGCATCCTATCTTCTATAGTAGTCCAAAAAATAAGTGATCGATAGGGTTTTTCATAAAGTATCTCATAAGTGGTAGTTTTCATACTTGCCTAATAACTGTTGTTATATGCAAATTTTGCTAAAGATAACATTCCATTCCACTCTTCCTTATACTAGAGTATGCAAGCCTGGAGCATATCTTCCAAAATTTGATTTATTTGCTTTTTTTCAATCTATTTAAGGATGATAAGCAAAAATTATATTTAATTTAGTGCCTAGATCATCCTAAAATACTTGCTAAAATATTGAGATAAACTTAGGGTCTCTATCAAATATTATTTTTACTGGAATCCCATTTAATCTAACAATCTCCTTAATAAATAACTTAGTGATATCATTAGTAGTTGCAGTGAAGTGAGTAACAAGAAAATGAGAAGATTTTATTAACAATTGTACGCCTATTAGTATAGCATCATGTTTCCTTCTTATCTTTGGTAATCATAAAATGAAGTCCATGCTAATGACCTTCCATTCCATTGTGGTATGCCATGAACGTGAAGTAGTCCTCCTGACTTATGATGTTCTACTTTGACTTGCTAACAAATTAAACATTTTGAAACAAATTCAACTATCCCTTGCTTCATCTTAGGCCACCAATATTATCTTCTCAAGATTTGAAATACTTTATCACCCCCAAGATGCATATGATATCTATTGGTATGAGCCTCTTCCAATAGTTTTTGTCTTACCACTTTGGGTACGTATAATCTACCTTTGAATCTTAACTCATCTTTATCTCCTTTTTGTAAATAATCGAAAGAAACTCATCCTAATTTCTAAATATTTTCTTGGAACTAAGCATCTGAATTTTGTTCTTCAATAATCTCATTTGTTAAATTCAATTACACAACTAAGCTATTTACCTTGCCTGTATTCCTGCTAAGTGCATTTGCTAATATATTTGCTTTTCCTAGGTGATACTTAATATCAATATCAAAATCCGTAAGTAGTTGAATCCATCTTTTTTTCTCAAATTTATTTGTGGTTAGGTTAGGAGATATTGCAAAATATTATGATCTATCCATAAAGTTTGTTTCTCTCCATACAAATAATGTCTCCATATCTTTGTGCAAAAATAATCGCTACTAACTTCATATCATGCATAGGATATCTAATTTTATGGTTCTTTAGGTGTGAAGAAGCATAAGAAACAACATGTCCTTTTTGCATGAGGACACATCCTATTCCTTCATTTGAAGCATTAGTATACACATCTAATGGCTTACCTAGAGCTGGTGATACTAAAATAGGAGCTTATATGAGTTGTTTCTTTAATTCAGAAAATGCTTGATCACATTTTTCTATCCATTGAAATGATTTATCCTTCCTTAATAACTTGGTTAAAGGAGATGTAATTCTCACAAAATCTTTAACAAATCTTCAATAGTAGCTACCTAAACCCATGAAACTTCTAACTTTTGTTACAGTGTTAGGCCTTGGCCAATCCCAAATTACTTAAGTCTTTATTGGATCAACCATTATCTTTGCTTTTGATACAATGTGTTCAAGAAATTTTATAGCTTTTTTGTCAAAATAAGCACTTGGAGGATTGGGCATATAATTGATTTTCCCTTAAAATTTGTAATACCTTCCTTAAATGTTTTGCATGTTCATCCTTACTTTTAGAATATACTAGAATATCATCAATAAACACTATCACAAATTTATCCACATAAATCCTTAATACATTATTCATTAAATGCATAAATACTACAGGAATATTCATTAACCCAAATGGTAATACAATAAATTCATAGTATCCATATCTCATCCTAAATATAGTCTTCAAAACATCTTCTTCCTTGATTCTAAGTTGATGATATCCAAACTTTAAGTTTATTTTAGAAAATACAGCTGAATCCCTCAACTAATCAAATAAATCATCTATTCTAGGTAGAGGATATTTATTCTTAATAGTAACTTGGTTCAATAATATATATTCAATACATAGCCTTAAGTTCCCATCTTTCTTTTTCACAAATAATATTGTTGCATACCAAGGGAAAACACTAAGTTGAATAAGACCTCTATCTAAAAGTTCTTGTATTTGTATTTTGAGCTCTACTAATTCAACTAGGGACATAAAATATGGTTCTTTAGAAACTAGTTCTATTCCTAGTTTGAGAGTGACTTCTACCTCTATTTTTCTTTATGGAGGCAATTCTAGTAACTCTTTTGTTAATGCATCTAGAAATTCATTGACTACTAGAACATCAACTATATCATCCTCCATACTTTTAGTTTTGACAATAGCCATAAGACATGTATGTTTCTTCCTAAACATTTGTATGAAATTCTTAGAGAAAACCAAATGAACTTTAATGGGTCTTTCTTTAGATACAACCAAGATTTGTTGCCCATTCCTTAACTCTAATTGTACAGTCTTAGTCTTATAGTAAAGGAACCCATTATATTTACTTAACCAATCAATTCCTAAGATAATATCATATTCTTCTAATTTCATAATAAACAACTCTACATCCCATTCCTTATCCTGTATCTTTAACAGAAGCTTCCTACACACATAGTTTACTATGTATCCACTATGTCCCACAAATTGAATAAATAATGGAATTTCTAGTCTTTCAAATAGAAAATTTAATCTTTCCACTATTTGACTATTAATAAAGGATTGACTTTCTCTAGGATCAAAAAGAAAAAGGATAGGTTATCCATAAAATGCACCTTCAATCTCCACCATAGGGTTAGGTTACTCCTTTATATCTCTTTCCGATTCATGAATCAAATTTTGCATAAGCCCTGATATTGGAGCACAACTGGTGATATCAAATATTCAATAATGTGGATTGCATTTTGCTGATAAATACTCATGCTTCCTGAAAACACCCCAAAAATGTTTGGCCTAGCACTTTTAGACAGGACTCAAGCTAAGTCATGCTGCTGCCCAATAGGAATACAATGTGACCAAACTTGAGAGCCTCCCAAACAGCATGAAACGACACATGATTGAACAGGAAAAGTTCCCCTAGGGCCCATAGGTGATTACTCTAACTCCCGGCATCCAGAATCTAGGGTTTCAGGCTCAAAATGCATGGTTTTTGCTGTATACACTCTGGTCATGCTATGGTCACACTACCCAGTGTAAGACCAGCATGTGTACAACGTGACCAACTTCTGGAGCCCCAAAATCAAGTCCAAACAGCCAAAATTCAAGCATACAAACCCTTCATGAACTTCACCAATGCCCCCTGCGGCTTCCAACCTTCGAAACCTCGAGATTTGAGCTCAGAATCACATGTCTTGAGCCACTTTAAGTTAGTCACACTGAGGTCACGCCGCACAGCGTGACCAAACAAGAATAGCTCAATTCAGGCACATCTGGGCAGAATTTCGACATGAATTCAACTCCCAGGAGCTAGGAAAAAATTGTACATGTTCACAGGCTCCAGAAAATTAAAATTTGGGCCTCAAACATGCCACTTTCGGTTAGTCACACTAAGGTCACGCTGCACAGTGTAACCACATCATGACTAAGCAAAAAACAAGGCACACCAAGTAGTTTCAAGTCCAATTTTGACATGAACTCAATCCCCAGGGGATAGGCAACAACTGTACTAACTCTCAAGCTTTCGAAAAATCTAGATTTGGGCTTCAAATATGTCATTTTAACTTAGTCACGCTGAGGTCATGCTGCACAGCGTGACCAAAAAAAAGATGACCAAAATAGCATCAAATTGGGCTCAGATTCAGCATCCAGACCACCATGGAGAGCAAGCAACAGTTGGGCATCAACAAATAGGCATCAGCCTCCAAAACTTAGCTCAAAATAGGGCATAAACACTTGGTCACGCTAAGGTCACGCTGGGCAGTGTGACCATAGCGTGACCAACCAAAAGTATGCCAAAACAGCCTCCAGATCAACTCAAATTCGACATGTAGAACCCTCTCAACCTTAGGCATGCCACTTCAAAAATGGATCTCACAGGTCAAAAATGGGCTCAAAATGCATCATAAACATTGGACACGCTAATGGTCATGCTGGCATGTTGACGCCAGTGTATGCATAGCATACACACTGGGACGTTGGACGCTAGACACTAGACGCTGACACCAGGAAATGCTACAGACATGTCAAAGCTAGATCCATGCATGCTGGAGGCCTTGGCCAAGAAAAAACAACACAGATCTGCAGATCTGGAGGCCAAACATCTAGATCCACTCTTGTACTTTAACATTCTTTGTACATTTTGCACTTTTGAGCATATCATGCTCTTACACTGCAGACTACACATGCCAGCGTAAGAGATCTTGGTCATGCTGCACCCTATACATTGTAAAATTTTGTGCATCTAGTCAAAACACAAGTACCTATCACCCGATCCGCATTTCTCTCACCCCGTAGCCATAGGTCTCCCTCTAGAGCCAAATCCCATACCCGAAAATCCTATAAATACCCTTTTTTCCACTTAATCAAGGTTGGAAATTTTGGGGCATCAAGATCTAGAGAGTTGGCGAATCTCATCATCATTATCTCGTACGATTGGGCATTACCCAGACTTAGACGCTGAGCATTTGAGGTAATTTTGGTCACGTTGCACACCTGCAACTAGAAACCTGCAATCTCCCAGTGTTTGTACACCCTTCACATTGAGGCTAAACGTTCCCCTTGCAATCAATCCACAACTACATTCTGACCGGTGCATTTTTCTTTATAATCATCAATAGTTACAATTTTTCCATCCATTGTTTTCTCTATTTATGCCATTTACGCTTGTTATGATTCTCGTTACTTTTGTTTATGTTTTTTTTCGCATTTCATACATTTGTTTACATTTTTAGTTTGCATCCATTTATGTATAACCTGGTGCATCGCAATAGCATATGCCAGGGGAAGTCCTTGCTTAATCTGTGCATAGACTATTCAAGGTACTCTACCTTCGTTTATTTCCAGCTTGCCCTCGCACGAAGGTGGGGTCTTACTGTGTCTTCCGTAGATCTCTCAGCGTCCTTTTCATTCCAGCCTCGCGTTGACGATTTTGGATAGTACAGTAAATTGGCGCTAGAAGGAGGGCCCCATTTCTGTTACATTTTAATGTCCAGCATCCAGAAGCTGCTCACAACATCCTACACCTTGTCCCAGTTTTAGATATTCACAACATCCAGCATCCTTCTCCTTCTCTAATGCTGTTCACAGCCTCCTGCACTCGGTTTTCTCCCTCAGATGCTACCCTCAGCATCCATACGCTGTTCTGACCTGCTAAACACATTCCTGCTTAACTCACAGTGTCCAACACTCAAGCCCCAACTCCCAGATGCTGTATCCAGTGTTCAGACGATGTTCCCTAGCTCCTAGACACTGTATCCAGCATCCAGACGATGTTCCTTAGTTCCAGACACTACATTCAGTGTCCACACGTTGTTCCCCTATTCCAGACGCTACATTTAGCATCCACATGCTATTCCCCTATGCCAGATGCTACATTTCAACCCAAGTGCATTTGACATTTTAGTTTCCAAGCCACACGCTGTCCCTTGGCTTTCACATGCTATGTTTGAGGCTACCAGACTTCACACGCCGCAATTCCATCCTAATCAATTCACGCTTCACTTGCAATTGTGGCCATACGCTGTGCCCCTTCTATAACACACGATGTACTTATTTACACTGCTAACATAGCTTATACGTTGTTCCTATTTTTCATACGCTACACTCCCTCATTATGCTACTTCATCTCTTTCATATGCTGCTTAATCTTTTCACACGCTGTTGACACTTACCACATATTTTCTCTCTCTTACACTGCATTCTCTCTCCTATGCTACATCACCTAACATTGACAATGGACTCCACACACACCAACACCACCGCCATGCCCGTATCTGACTTCGGTGCCACAATCTCAGGTCCTGTCATCACCTCCAAGTCCATAGTTGCCCTTGGCGAGATGAACCCTTAGGGGCCACCTTGCCGGTCACTAAGACTACAAGGTAGAGATTCCACTTTCACCACCCTAACGCCCGAACAATATAACTTCATTTGTGTTAAAATCCAGGCTAACCTGGCTATTGATCAAACCGAACTAGAAGCAAAGAGACACTATGAGCTAATTCACAAAGGAGGTCATGACTTCACTCCCATCGCCTATGATGTCATTACCCTCACTGAATCCCACCATGAACTCCTATCCCAACTCCTCATGGCAAGGAACCAAACCTCACGCCAAACCACCGTAGAGCCTCAAAATGGAGATGAGGAAGATAATTTCATGGCTCAATCCGAACATGAGGATTCGTACCATACTCTTAGTCCGCATACTTATGCGAATCCTTTATTTCACCCTTTCACAGGAGAGACCATGTCCCTTCATGCATTTAAAAGTACTCAAGCACATGTATCTCAACAGGAAGCACCCACTCTCATTCCCACTCTCCCCATTATTAATACTCAAATCAATGCACCCATCTCTGTTATTCCTCCGGTCACCACGTTATCCCCTCTCCTACAAGTACAACCCCAACAACTCCCCTCTCAAACTAATGTAGGAGCAACCTTCCCATCCTAAGTAATTGGGATGCCATCCGTGATACCTGCTTCTACATCTACTCACTATATACCACGAGTGCAAATCCAAGGGACATCCTTCACCACTTTGACTCAACAGGTTCAGGGCATTCCCTCACAACTTGTAACCAGACAGTGGACCACGTCTAGCATGCAACAATATCAACCCACTCATTATGGCATACCACCTGCTACAATTCCATCCATGAACATCACTCAAGCGCAACCATAAACAACTCAACAGTCATCATTCCTACTAACCATACAGCAGTCTAACATGTATAGCACTCAAACTAACCAACCTACTGCTCCACCGAGTGCTCAAGAATGGGCCGAAGCCAAAAAGATGATGCAAGAGCTCACTGTTGAGGTGAAGCACCTCAAAACCACTAACATTGAAGAGCTTAAAGTATTGGATTTCTACCAAGATGATTCGATCAGCTCGTTAGTGCCACCTTTAACTTTACCCAAGGGAGTTTCATTACCTCAATTGACAAAATATAATGGGGAAGGAGACCCCAATGCCCACTTAGTAACATTTACATTAGAATTTCTGTTGCTTCAAGCTTGGCCCCATGTAATCCTACGCGTGTTCACCATGTCTTTAACTAGAAGAGCCCTAGACTAGTACAGAGCCTTACCCTGTAACTCTATATCCTCTCTGGAGGATCTGTTACACTAGTTTGTTACTAGGTTTAAGTACAACCTGAAGCTCAAAGCGACCTTAGACAGTCTAATCCAAGTAAAGAAAGCACCACTAGAACCTATGCAGAAGTTCCTTCAGAGATAGAGTGTTGCACTTAATGAACTTCACGAGCCAATCCCGAAAACATACCTACTTACAATTCTTAAAGGAGCCGTGAACGACTTCATTAAGTCAAGGCTCTACTATCTAAATGCTCGCACCCTGAGTCAAGCTTTTGTACAAATAAAGAACATAGAGGAGGTAGCCCAAAATATTCATGACCTCGCTTATTCAGCCTTTAAAAATCAACACACGAAGAAAGACAAAGAAAAGGCTAAAGAAACAGTGGTAGCAGTAGCAGAGATGGCTCAACCCAACAATGTGGGATAGAAAGGGAAACAACCTACTGTTCCTGTTAACTATGAGAGAACTACTTACGCATCCACACCCGAACCATCCTTCATGCAAACTGCTAACATAGGTCACGCTAGTACATTTGAGAGAAAAGAACCTGCTCAATATACATTGTTGCCTATGAAGCCTTCGCAACTACTAGATCAACTTTTAAAGGCTGGGGCCATCAAACATAAGTAGTTGTCTCCTGCGGTAGCCCAAAAACATGACCAATATTGTGAATTGGTCAAAAACCCAAGCTTGGCAACATCGAATGAGCCTCTAGTTCCGAGAGGCTTTAGGCTAGATAGATTTTGCGAATACCATCAACGAACCGAGCATAGAACCGAATACTGTTTCACCCTTAAACAAGACATACAACTTATGATTGATAGGGGTGAAATAACCTTCAACGAAGCTAACCCTGTAAAGCCGAAAAATCAATCTATGGACGTGTATAAGGATCCCCTTAACACCAAGGAGGCTCCTTATGTGATCAACACAATACATGTCGGCAACGAACAAGAAATACCTAGAAAACCTTTTGTGATTCGTGTTCCTACAACATGAACACCATTTCCCCAACCCTCGTTTCCAACACATACACCCTCCACACCTTGAAAACCATTCATCATCCGAGTACCTCCTGCGGCGGCAACAACAAACGTACCCCTACAAACCAAACCCATTCTCTTTGTGATCCAGGTACCGCCTGCTGTTACAACCATAGACATACAACCCCAAACCAGACCAACTCCCTTTGCCATCAAGGTGCCTAAATACCCTGACATTCAAACACCAACAATTCCACCGCAAACCCGACCTGTTCCATTTGTCATCCGAGTCCCAAAGCACCCCAATGTTCAAACCCCAATAGTTCCCTCGCGACCTTTGCAAGAACGCCTCGCAGACAGGTTGACCAGGGAACATTTGGAAAGAGAACACCAAGGTCTCCCAAAATGCACTCCGTTAAATGTTGTACCCATAGCTTTGACAACTGATGAACCAAGTACAAGTAACCAAGCTAAAAAATCAGGAATGCCCAAGGAACTAAACCCAATGGTTACAGTTGACCACATAACAACCCTCCCTCAAGAAGTACAATTGTTGGGTCCAATGGACCAAGTCTCAACCAACAAGAACATATCAAATAGCAAAGACTTGGCTAGTGCCCTAACCTAGGTTACACAGGCCCTCAAACAAAAGAATACTTCACTAAGCCTGTATGACCTAATGATGACTTCTCAAGTACACTGCAAAGCCCTAGTACGTATGTTAACATCGATCCCTGTCAGTGGAGACTTACCTGCAACTAAACCGTCCATTCATGCAGTAATGTCTCCACATCAAAGATCAAGGTCCACATCACTATACTTCCATGTAGATAACATTAAAAAGGATGAGAAAATAGGAGAGGTCACCATCGCACTTATGTTCATAACCATACAAGTCAACCAGTTTAAAATACATAGGGTGCATGCTGATGATGGGGCAGCCACAAACATAGTACCATTCCCTGTCATCAAACAATTATGGATCACAGAGCAGATAAAACCAACATCCACGACATTCCTAAAATCATTCAGCAGATCACGTGTCATAGTAAAAGGAACACTCACTTTGGACTTCATAGCAGGGGACCAGTTCCCCACATTAGCCAATTTTGTGATCATAGATGAGATGCCAGGATTTAACTTGATTTTGGGATGACCTTGGTTAGCCCAATTAGAAGCAGTATCCTCACCCATCCATTAAGATATTCACTTACCTTACAAAGGTGGTGAAATCATTATACATGATGATGCGGCTACATCCAACATCTCTTCACACGTAAGCACAAACCAAGGCTCAGAGGTTGAATTTGATGAATCTAAACATGACAACACTACCCCTAATTTTAAACAAGATGACATCACCGATGAGCCTAAACAAGACAATACACCAAATGAAACCCAAATTGATAATCAACCTCCAAACCGTGATCCCCCAAAAGACATGGAAACATTGCAAAACAAGGAAACATTAGAACATGCTGACATAGGGGTCATTCCCCCAGACGTCTCATGGTCATAATTACCATTTGACATAACTAACGAAGGAAACGCTGAATATAGGATCACACCGACATGCCCTACTCCTAATCTCAAGCTTCAAAAAATAAAGAAGCTACTCAACCATTGACACCATTTACCACACGTCCGAAATGACGTTCAACTACCACACGTCTGAAATGACGTTAAACTACCACACGTCTGAAATGACGTTAAACTACCACATGTCCGAAATGACATTAAACTACCACATGTCTGAAATGACGTTAAACTACCACACGTCCACAATGACGTTAAACTTGCCACGGTCAGAAACGACCGGTTCTTCTAAATTCACTAAAATAGCTACAGTCTCCTCCACCACTTTGACAAAGATGCGATAGTCCACCATGACTTTAAACTGATACCCATGGCCCAAATGGCCTTAAACTAGAGCACAGTACATTGTCAGTTCACCAAAACTCCGCTACATCATTATCATTTACATTTCGCAAGTTACTAGTTTCATTTATTTTGTTTTTACCATATATGGCTCCAGTTTACAATTATGTTCACAAATAAACTTGAAAAAAAAATAGAAAAGAAAGGAGAGAAAACAACATTTATGTAATACAAATTAATACCATATTACACCATGATCATGTTACATCTGTCTTCACACATTCCAAAAACAAAACAACAATCTGAAAAACTAAAAACAAAATGACAAGACTAACAAGCCAAATCAAGCACTAGCATTAGGAGGGGGCTGGTCCCCAAAGTCCTCTACGTCATCAACTCCCATTCCACTGGGGCCAGCCTCATCATCACCACGTCCCTATCACAAAAAGACAACAAAACAATAAAATAAGTAAGCACACATAAATAGATTAAAAGAGCAAAACAAAACCAAGGAAAATGACAATGACTAAAGGCAATAAAAAGATATTAGACCAAAACACTCACAAGTGAGGAAGGCCTGAGGTTAGCTTCTAGGCGCCGTAAAATCTCCTCTTCAGGTGCGCACGCCCAGTCTTTCTTAAGTTCGAGGTTGATGTTGGCCAAGATTTTTCCCTTGTCCGCTAAATACCAGGAAGGACGCTCAAGAGAAAACATGCTTGTTGAAGCTTCACTAGAGGCCGTGGTAATGGACCTCTCAGAAGACCCTTCCACTTCTGTACACTCAACAAACTTCTCATAGGAAGAGCGCAAGCCTAACCCCTCCACGAACATCTCCAACTGGCGACGTTCAACCAATTCCTCCTTTAACCACTTTTTGTATTGGTGCTTGTGATCTTTCTGATCCTAGCCCCATTTACGTACCTTGGATGCAAAGGACTTCCAATCATGGCACTTCCTATTCAAAAAATCCATCTGGGCCCGCTGTTCGGCCAGATTCCGAATCGCCTGCACTTTGCTATTCAAGCTTGCCCAATAACGTGCATAGGTGATCTCGGATGTCCACCAGGTACTATCATCGACCAATCTAGCAGAGGTGAAATCCTAACGGGCCTGCAAGTCATTCCTTTCCTCTATTAATTTTTTCAAATTTCCTTTCAATGATTGAATTTAAAGCCATAACTATTCAATTGAGCGCCTGTAGGTCCATAGAGACTTGGCATTTGGAACAACATAACCCGAAACTGCATCATAAATACTTCTTGGAATCTGCTCAACATCTTTGGGTAATTCTGAAAGACCATTAATATGGGTAGCCTTGGAAGGACTCCATTGAAGCTTCGCACCTACAAGTACAAACATTACATATATGAGCCAACAAGAAAACTCCAACAGATGCATAAATACAATGAACCTAGGTGCTTAGTATAAAGTACACACCTAATTCAGGATGAGCCTGTTGCAAATGAGCAACAACATCGTTGACAATGCCGATAACAAAGTCTACCTTATTGGGCATCTCATGCCACGACCTCAATGGATCAGCGGATGTTGAATGTGTATGGGAAGGCACCTCAACTGGCGCCCGTAACTTTGACCCTTCCACCTGAGATACATGTGCTTTGGGCGCTTCGGCATCCATGTCTAATGTTAAGAAGAGCCATGATAATCAAAATAATATACAAAGCTAAGAAGTACAGAATGCGAATCAAGCTAACAAGACTTACCAAGAGGCCCCTTGCTAGTCAGCTCGAGCGGATCAACAAGGTGAAGAGATCCATCAAAGAAACCGTCAAAGACACCTTTCTCCTCGCTCTCCTCCACGAATGTCAATGTCACCTCCTTCTTTCTTTTTCCTTTCTCCTTCCTGCCTTTTCCCTTCATCCTGCAGTGGCCACGCTGCCGTGCACCCTATCGGTAGTCATGTTGATGCTACCCTAGATGCTGCTTGGTAGTCACGCTAACGTTGCCTGGTAGTCACACTGACGCTGCACCCTGGTGGTCACGTTGTCCACTGTTCCATGCTCATGCTGTTCACCGCCTATCAAATGTTGAAAATTCTAAAAATGACTTCCACCTTAACCCTATTTGACCCCTTTTAAATCCCCCCCCCTTTTCTTTTTTGTTATTTTTTTTATTTTATTTTTACTTCATTTATTGTTACATGGTGCATTTTTTTTATTTCATTTCATTTATTCTTTTTACACTGAGGCTCTTTTGTGCAACGCCCAAACTTAAAATGTGAAAAATTTAAAAATAAATAGAAAATAAAAAAAATAAACAACAACAAATTTTTAAAAAATAAAAAATCCAAAAAGAATCCAAAAATCACAAAAAATCATAATCCTTGTATATACTTGGAACATGACTAACAGATGGCCTGGTATGGTCTTAAACTACCACACTTGGCCCGGGTAAGGCCTAAAACTGCCAAGCGTCCATGTATGATGATAAACTATTCATCGCATGCCTTAGTTACATTAAGACGTAGAAATTAACTTTACAAGAAATAGCAATTCACCCTTGCTCACATGGCTCCCCGTTTAATTAGCAGGGGCAAATACATGGATAGCAAGCACCTCTTCTCACCGTTGTTTATCAACGGACCACACGGGGCCATTCAATAAGAAATCAATCTAGAATCCATTGATCTAGACTCATCATCAACTTATGACAATCTCATGGTGTCAACACAAGAGACACTTGATTGCTTTAAGGGAATGATGAAAAATCTAGACTTAGAGGTCAACAACATCACCGAAGTCCCCATTACTATGTCCGAAGGTGAAGTTAAAATATTAAAACTAAGTACTCTATTAAATCCACAATTGGCCAGTGACATAGCTCAAGTGCTGAAAGACAACATGAAAGAATTCGCTTGGTCCTATACTGATATGCCAAGACTAGACCCTCGAATAGTCCAGCATAACATCATCCTTGATCCAAAACTTAGACCAGTGAAACAAAAGGCATGAAAGGTTAGACCTGAGGTAGCGCTAGCAGTTCGTAATGAAATCACGAAACTTTACTAGGTAGGTTTCATCTGAGCTATTGACTACACCAATTGGGTGTCCAACATGGTTGTAGTCCCAAACAAGAATAGGAGCATTCGCCTATGCATTGACTTCCGTGACCTCAACATACCAACCATAAAATATGACTTCCTCCTACTCAGTATCGATCAACTTGTTGATTCAATTGCTGGGCATGCATTGTTGTCCTTTATGGATGGATTCTCAGGATACAACCAGATTAGGATCAACCCAGAACATCAACTCAAGATAACCTTCATGACACCATAGGGCACATTCTGTATTACAATGATTCCATTCAGTCTAAAAAAATGTTTGTGCTACATATCAGTGAGCAATGACTTACATCTTTATAGATTATATGCTTAATTTGCTCAATGATTATGTAGACGACATCACGGTCAAGTCAACAAAAACTGAGCAACACGTCAATGATTTAGACTTTGTACTTAAACGTTGTCTCAAGTATGAGCTTAGACTTAACCCAAAGAAATGTGTTTTTGGAGTCAAAATAGGCAAAATTCTTGGATTCATAGTATCTAAAACAGGGATACAAGTACATCCTGATAAGGTTAAGGAAATAACAAATCTGAAGCCACCTAGAAACCTTACCGAACTATGCAGTCTACAAGGTAGATTACAATTTATTAGGTGCTTCATTGAAAAACTGACAAACAAGTTAAAGCCCATGCAACATTTATTGTGCAAAAATGTCCATTTTCAATGGACTCAACAATGCCAAGAAGCCTTTGAGTACATCAAAATGGCATTAGCTCAACTACCGATAGTTTATCCCCCACAGAACAACAAGCTCTTCTACATTTACCTTGCGACATCAAATTCATCTATCGCATCTATGCTTTGTCAGAAATGAGAAGATGGAACCGAAATCCCTATCGACTACCTAAGCCATGCCCTAGTGGCCCATGAACAGAGATACAATGATGTGGAGAGGTCATGTCTAGCCCTTATCTTTTCTTTGAAGAAGTGGCGACATTATCTCTTCCGTAACCAAGTCAACATTATTTGTAAAGACAATGTGCTCAGAGCTATCACCAATAACATTTATGAATTAGGCAAGATAGCTAGATGGAAGGCAATGATTGTCGAGTTTGACCTACGCTACATAGCTCAATCTTCCACAAAGGGTCAAGCAATAGTTAATCAAATGACTGCCTCACCGATGCAAGACCAAGCAATAATCAACCCTAAATTCCCTGATGAGAACATGAACACAATACACACCATGCCTGACAACTACGATGCAATCTTATACTTCGATGGAGCATCAACCTCCTGAGGAGGAAGTGCCGCAGCCATCATAATGTATCCCTCCAGAGAAATTCGACCCTCTACCTATCGATTAAACTTCCCTTGTACCAACAACATGGCAGAGTATGAAGCTCTTCTTAGAGGTCTTATGGCAGCACTAGCTTCAGGAATCACATAGCTCGTAGTTCGAGGTGACTCACAACTAGTAATCAATCAGGTCATGGATGTTTTCGCATGCAAAGCTTCACATTTACAACTGTACTATGACTTAACTAAACACTTGCTGAAACAATTAACAAACATAGATGTGCAACATGTTCCCAGAAATGAAAATACCATCGCAAATGCACTTGCAACACTAGCCTTAAACATGACACTTGACATGTTTCATGCGTTGCCTAGTTCCATAAAAAATTGTGCCAAACCTGTAACCGACACTCCTAATAACACACCTATAGCATCTGTTAGCACCACACATGCAGTAGAATGGTATGATGACATAAAAGAGTACCTTCTACGTGGTGAACCCCCCCAACATCTAACGAATGCTCAAAAGGATGCGGTGCAAAAACGTTCTCGGCAATATGCGCTAATAGGAGACACGTTATGTCATAGATCCTATGAAGGAATTTTGTTAGTGTGCATTAGTAGCATCGATGGTCACACGGTCATGGAGCAAGTTCATGAATAACTTTGCGGAGGACATATAGCACCCAAGGAAATGGCAACGAAAATCAGACGTTTAGGCTATTATTGGCCACACATGGAGTACGATTGTTTCTCCAAGGTCAAAACATGCAACATTTTTCATAAGCATGGTAATTTAATACATGTGCCACCTAATGAGTTGCATATAGCACAAATCACATGGCCTTTCCAGAAATGGGGGTTAGACATCATTGGACCGATAACTCCCCCATCTTCAACAGGACATAGCTTCATCATCACCACAACTGAATACTTCACAAAATGGGTAGAAGCTATCCCCCTTAGGAGGACCACATCCAAACAAGTATGCAATTTCATACTCAAAAACATTGTAACTCACTTCGGCATCCCAATGACCATAATCACCAATAATAAGCCACAGTTCAGCAATGCCGAAACCAAAAACTTCTGTAAAAGCATATGAATCAAACACTCATTCTCATCACCATATTACCCATAAAGTAATGGTAAAGTAGAGTCCATGAATAAAACTATCATCATGGTGCTCAAGAAAATGCTTCATTAGAGCAAAAGAAGATGGCATGAACGGCTAGTTTACGTGCTATGGGCATATCAAACGACGCATCAAACGTCCACAGGTAAAACACCCTATAGTCTTGTTTATGGATCAGAATTTTTTTTACCATTGGAGTTATAGGTACCCTCATTGCGGATCACTCTCTCTAGACTCCTCGACAAAGGTAAAAATGACGAATTGCACATTACTAACCTTGACTCGGTGGAGGAGGAACGTACATGCACGCTGGAACAAATCAAGTGGTACCAAAAACAACAACGACGGTGACATCAAAACGACGTACACAAGCGTCCAATCAAAGAAGGTGACCTTGTCCTCAAGATGGTCCGTGAACACTTGGACAAATTCTCAGCCAACTGGGAAGGGCCTTACTTGGTCACTAATGCATATGACAATGGGGCATTCAAACTCACCGACATGGATGGAAACGAGTTCGCCAACCCTACAAATCACATGTACCTGAAACCATTCTACATTTGATGAGCTTAAGATACGTCCCGATCTTGGCATCACGACCTAAAACTGATACCACAGAACATCCTGGAGCTATGACTTAAAACTAGCACCACAAAACATCCTAGAGCTATGACTTAAAACTAGTGCCACAGAATGTCCTGGCATCATGACGGTAAACTGATACCATAGATTCATTGTCTGGTATGACATTAAACTACCACATTTTTTTTTGCTAGAGTCCACTAAGACTATAAACTAGCTTGCCTCTTCACAGTTTGCCACAACTATAAACTAGCACTGCACTGTCCGCTACAACGCTAAACTGGTAATGTCCAAGGAGTTATGATTTAAAACTAATCCATGATAGTCTGCTAAGACTATAAAATGGCAACATTGTCACTGACCCATTGATCTATTGCTGCAATTGATGACTTGGATTCATCTTAAACCTGCTACATGATTTACCACATGGACTCTGATGACACCAATGCTACCTGTTTTGTTTGCCTAAAATTTAAAATGATGCCTCCATCCCATTGGCTGTATTCATGTTTAAAGTGTTTTAGACTAACTCACTTGTGTTTTTCTTGTCCTCTTGAAGTTGTGTTTGTAGGATGACGCTCTGAGCTATTCACGCACGGATGCACTTCATCACAGTGACAAGGCACCACATTGTTCCCGATGCACGCAACTAGGTTAATTAATCCGTGCATGAATACATTCCCAGTTCCCGATACAACCCTTATTCTCTAACACGTTCTCCCTATCCTACTCAGTTACACCTCTTGGATACATCCCATTCACCTCAAAACTTGAACCACACTATTGCATACTGTGATTCCCTAAGCAATTGCAATGCAAAACACAATACACAGTACATGATGCAAACGCAAGCGCATGAGCACGGGCATAGCACTAAAGGCAAGCTCTTTAAAAAAAAGCAAACAAGGAAAAAAATCAAAGAGAAAAATACATCATAAGGCAATTGGATCTTCCCATACAAGCCCTAGGTGGGAAGGCAATTGTCTTAAAAGAAAAACACTCATGTCTCAAGCGATCATGTCGCACCACATCTTCGCGTGGCTTTGGCTGTTGACAATAGGTTCCCTTTGACACTCCCAAGTGTCCTGTTTCTCCAAAGAACATACCACCTCATCGCATGGCTTTGGCTATTGACAACGGGTTCTCTTAAACATGATGTAAGAGTCTCATTCCTCTAAAGGATTCACCTCCCATGCCTTGGTCCCATGTTTGCTAGATACTGGCTGTCGACAAGGACCAACATGGCTTGTTCACAAGAGCATTCCTCTCCCACAGTTAAACAAAACAATCCCTTAATTAATCCCCTACCCTATAGTTACAACCTACTTCCCGTGCATCTCAAAACTTCATTTCCCAATCCAACGTACTTTTGAACACAGTGCGATGACGTGCGGCTAGGTGCCCGATGGACAGTGCTAGATGCCAAGTTGCTCGTGGTGTTTTGTACTTCTTTGTCAACACCTCTTGGGTTGATTTATCCTAGTGTCAACAAAGAGGGGCCAATGAAAACACCACAAAAATTTTTGGCCTAGCACTTTTAGATAGGACTCAAGCTAAGTCATGCTGCTGCCCAACAGGAATACAACGTGACCAAACGTAAGAGCCTCCAAAATAGCATGAAATGACACATGATTGAATAGGAAAAGTTCCCTCGGGGCCCACAGGTGATTGCTCCAACTCTTGGCATCCGGAATCTAGGTTTTTAGGCTCAAAATGCATGGTTTTTGTTGTATACACTCTAGTCATGCTATGGTCATGCTACCCAGTGTAAGACCAGCATGTGTACAGCGTGACCAACTTCTGAAGCCCCAAAATCAAGTTCAAACAGCACAGATTTGAGCACACGGACCCTCCATGAGCTTCACCAATGCCCCCTGTGGCTCCCAGCCTTTGGAACCTCAAGATTTAAGCTCAGAATCACATGTCTTAAGCCACTTTAAGTTAGTCACATCGAGGTCATGCTACACAGCATGACCACAGCATGACCAAATAAAAAGGGCTCAATTCAGGCATCTCCAGGTAGAATTTTGACATGAATTCAACTCTCGGGAGCTAGGCAACAATTGTACATGTTCACAGGCTCCAGAAAATGAAAATTTGGGCCTCAGACATGCCAATTTCAGTTAGTCACGCTGAGGTCAAGCTGCACAGCGTGACCAAGAAAAAAAAAGGCACACCAAGCAGTTTCAGGTTCAGTTTTGACATGAACTCAATCCCCAAGGGATAGGCAACAACTGTACTGACTCTCAAGCTTTCAAAAATCTAGATTTGGGCTTCAAATATGTCATTTTAACTTAGTCACGTTGAGGTCATGCTGCACAGCGTGACCACAGTGTGACCAAATGAAAGATGACCAAAATTGCATCAAACTAGGCTCAGATTCAGCATCCAGAACACCCTGGAGAGCATTCAACAGTTGGACATCAACAAACAGGCATCAGCATCAAAACATTAACTCAAAATAGGGCATAAAAACTTGTTCACGCTCGACAGTGTGACCACAGTGTGACCAACCAAAAGTATGCCAAAACAACCTCTAGATCAGCTCGAATTCAACATGCAGAACCCTCTCGACCTTAGGCATGCAGATCCACTCTGAAAATGGATCTCACAAGTCAAAAATGGGCTCAAAATGCATCATAAACATTGGACATGCTAATGGTCACGCTGGCACGTTGACGCCAGTGTATGCACAGTGTAAACACTGGGATGCTGGATGTTGGATGCCAGACGTTGACTCCAGGACATGCTATAGACATGTCAGAGCTAGATCCACATATGATGGAGGCCTTGGCAAAGCAAAAATAGCACAGATTTGTAGATCTGGAGGCCAGACATCCAGATCCACTCTTGTACTTTAACATTCTTTGTACATTTTGGAATTTTGAGCGTATTAGGTTCTTACGCTATGGACTACACACGCCTTCGTAAGAGATCTTGGTCACACTGCACCCTGTACATTGTGAAATTCTGTGCATCCGGTCAAAACACAAGTACTTGTCACCCGATCCACATTTCTCTCACCCCACAACCATAGATCTCCCTCCAGAGCTGAATCCCATGGCTAAAAATCCTATAAATACCCTGTTTTCCACTTAATCAAGGTTGGAAATTTTGGGGCATCAAGATCTAGAGAGTTGGCAAATCTCATCATCATTATCTCGTACGATTGGGCATTACCCAGACTTAAACGCTGAGCATTTGAGGCAATTTTGGTCATGCTATACACCTGCAACCAAAAACCTACAATCTCCTAGCATCTGTACACCCTTCGCATCAGGGCTAAACATTCACCTTGCAATCAATCTACAACTGTGTTTTGACCAGTGCATTTTTCTTTGTAATCGTCAATAGTTACAATTTTTCCATCCATTTTTTTCTCTATTTATGACATTTATGCTTGTTACGATTCTCGTTACTTTTGTTTACGCTTTTTTTTCATCTCGCATTTCGTACGTTTGTTTACATTTTTAGTTTACATCTATTTACGTATAACCTGGCGCATCGCAACAGCGTACGCTAGGGAAAGTCCTTGCTTGATCTGCATGCAGACCATTCAAGGCACTTTGCCTTCATTTATTTCCAGCTTGCCCTCGCATGAAGGTGGGGTCTTATTGTGTCTTCTATAGATCTCTTGGCGTCCGTTTCATTCCAGCCTTGCGCCGACAATTTCGGACAGTACACTTCCATCATGTATAGGGCATCTTTTGATCATTTTGTAGGTAGACTCTTGCATTTTTATTCTATAGTCTTAGAAAATAATTAGTGAGTACCTGCAATTTGGATCTAAATCAATTTTGCAACATCTTATTCAAGTGGAAATATACTTGGACATATTCCATGAACGATAATAAGATTGAGATTGATTCTTATTCATTGCAACACTTTGACTTAGATTAAATTTACTTTTAATGTAATTTATATTCCATGTACTTAGTTAATATTTACATTTCTATGTAGGTTAATAAATTGGCAGAATGAGCATGACCAGTATCAAGAATAAACACATATTCACTTGGTAATCCTAATAGCGTTATTGCTTGGTTCACCTAGTAGTGTAGCATTTGGTAATCCCAGTAGTGGATATGTGGGCTTAGAATGTATATAGCAAGCTGGGAATGGACACTCATCACCTGTAAGCTATTTTAGAATTTTCTTTTTATTGTTAATTAAATTAAATAATTAATTTCTCTATTACTGTTATAGGTAGCATAAGGCTGCAACAACATCAACCATCATATGCCTCACTTTGGACTAAATCATATGTGACAAAGCTACTACTAGTCCAAGTATAAAGATAGCATCCTACAATCAATGCTTAACAATCTAGATATGACAACTAATCCCATCCATGGAATTCAACTAGATCATGTGTGAATGCTTTTGATTCATATGGTTGGACGTAGGGGTACCCGCTACTCATCATTAGCACCATTGCCAAGGAACGGTGCTAGTTATCTAGATTAGTTATATTATACAGGATCACTATAAACATATTAGCAATTTATCTTTTAGAAAATATTAATATTTTAAGTCACACATGACAAAACCATGTCTTCTTCACATAGGATTAATCATGCATCATATGATGAAAATAATCGTAGGAGAAATGATAAGATCTATACTAAAGAGAATTGAAGTGAACAAGCTTAAGAAGGAGTTTCCTATGCTCATTTAGACCTTTACTACACTCAAAGAATACATTCA
This sequence comes from Gnetum montanum, assembly GCA_015680685.1. NCBI lineage: Eukaryota > Viridiplantae > Streptophyta > Gnetopsida > Gnetales > Gnetaceae > Gnetum > Gnetum montanum. Next base: position 935,121 of record MNCI01003473.1, read on the forward strand.
ACTAATGCAGAAAATCCTAGAGGAAATGGAGTAAGTCCTAGATCAAGGATGACCTCAATGCCTAGGACCTCCTCTAAACCTAGAAAAGATAGATCAAAGGACCATGGTGTAAAATATAGCAACCATGGCAATTCTCCTAGTTTATCATCTTTCTCTTCCTCTTCAACATATAGTTCTAACGAAGATGAATGTAGGTATAGAGACAGAGCTCCGTTATGGGATCAAGGTAAAGATAGAAATCAAACCTAAGGGCAAAATCAAAGACACCAAAATGAGCAATGACAAGATCATCATAATCAGATGAATAGAAATATATATTATCAACATGACATGTCCAATGAAGATGAACACTTGTTGACTACTTAGGGCCTAACACAAATTAGGGAGGTAGTTCAAATATCCCAAAGGAAATAAAGCGAAACCACATCAAATGGCTTGATATGGACAACATTTCTAAATTTAGGGGAGGCTACAATTTTGATCCACAACATCATTTACAAGCCTTCCATGATGTTTGTGCCTTGCAAAAAATTGAACATAAGTGGCAAAAGCTTAAGCTCTTTCCTAGGACACTAGTAGACAAAGATGAAAGTTGATATAGGTCATTGGAACCAAATTCCATCCATGGTCCACAATGCTAGAACTCTTCAATGAAAAATACCAAACCTATGCAAGAGTGTCCAACCTAAGAAATAAAATCCAAGGATGAAAGCAATAATAACATGAATCCTTGGATGTGGCCTTGAATAGATACGATTCTCTAGTACATAGATGTCCAAGCTATGATTTCTCTCAAAAAGAGAAACTTTTTCACATCATAAATGGGCTTTGTAATCAAATGAGGAAGACCCTTGGGATTTATGCCTTGGTTATATGAACTAAAAGCCCATCAGATAGAAAGGCTAATCGAGTAGGTGGCAAAAGAAGAAGGAGAGCTATGTAAACAAGAGAATATAGATGAATATAGCTGGGATCCAACTCTTCAAAAGAAGAGGGTCCATATCTATGATGAGGAAAAAGAGGTAACTTTTAATGAGATGATTTCACAACAAACCTTGCCAATACAAAAGTGTATCGATGAGCTTGAAGCAAGGCTAGATAAGATGTGGGAGTTGATAAATGCTAAATTTACAACTTATGTAAAAACTATAGAGGAGAGAGTAACACAAAATGAATCAAGTGATTAAAACAAAAGAAGGAAAAAGAACCAAGAAATAGGTAGGAAAACTTATTGGAAAAAAAGGAAAATGAATGTACAAGAAGAGGTTATAGACTCAACCATAGAAGATGATGATGAATGTGACATCTAACTATATGATCATCCAAAGGACTATTGCCCAATTATGTTACATCTACATGAGTATTAGGCTTTTTCTTTGAATTCCAAGTTTGTACAAAAGCAAATTCTTAGGAAATTACCTTTCTCACAAGGTAATTATCAATAGTCCTACAACCAATAGTACCATCCTAGTGGGACTTCTTATCAGCCTGAAAACTACTATCAAATATAGTGGCAAAACCCATAGTCATGGGGAAGGCCATCATCAAACTAGCACTATCCTTACTGCCAGCCAAACCCATATGGATATTATATTCAACAATCTATTTCCCCAACTGGTTCTACTTCCTCTACCTCAAATTGCTACTATCACTCTCCTAAGTATCATCAACCCATATCATCTCCTATGGGATCACCATCTCAAACCTCGTATCCTTCGCAACATCCTCAATATTCACATATTTTCCTCCACCACCTATCATCACCAATAACACAAGAAGGTTTGGCATCACAACATCAACGAAAAAATACTACTTGTCTTGTGAACATACACAAAAATGATAAGGCTAATGGATCTCCACCACAACCTCGAAAACATTCTTTCTTTAGGATGATTCCCATGCATGAGCACAAAACTCATAGACCTACTAGCACATCAAAACCCACACAAGGTCAATCTAGTGCAACATCCTTCCTATCTAGAACAATTTCTCCTGATCATATGCAAAAGCCAATCATAGTCGCTCCTCCAACACAAGACATAACAGATAAACCTATCACTATGGAGAGATAGAAAAATCCATGTATCACTAATAATAAAGGGTGCAGTTATGGGCTAGAAGTTTGAAATATTAACACAACCCCTATATCAACCTAGCATAAAGTTAAGAAATACGTGTGTGAGAAAAATCCAGTTTATGCAGTAGCTACTAAACCAAAAGATACCCAGTGGCTTGGAAATAAGAGTGTAAAATTGTTTTAAAGATGCATGAAATTAGCCAAACCACTTATTAATTCTTTTTATGATCAAGAGCTTAGTCATGGGAGAGATGCCCCATCCTGAATTAAGAACTAATAAGTGTTTTTCACCTTTTTTGTTTTATGACTTGTTATCATTTTCCTATTTCTTTCCATATTTTCTAATTTTTAATATGCTTTCCACATCTTATTTTTTTCTTTTTTCTTTATAATTTTCTCTTTTCTTAAGTCATTTTATTTATGTTTTATGAATGTCTTTTAAGTTTTCATTAATAAAATTGCCAAGTCATGATGCAAAAGTCAATGCTATGTGTTAGGTTTTTGTGCTATGCTATCAAGCTGATTAGGTAAGTAATTGTATAAAGTAATGAGACCACCTCATCGATCCCTCCAGTTCTCTAAATAAAAATGTTTGTTTTCATGGAAGCAATTTGGTTATTCTTTCATGAAACTAAAATTAATCAATGATTGTTGTACCTTGAAGAAAGAGGAAATGACCAAGTGGGAATGGTAAAGGGTATGACCTCAAAGGGATTTGTTGGGTTCTCTTCTTGACTTCCTTCATGTGGTTTATGACTCCTCATAAAATGTATCATCACTCCACTATTGATCAATAATAGGAAGTTAAATTCTTTGCATGGTGTGATTCCCATCCCAAAAAAATCATAAAAATATAAAATCCAAAAATAATAATAATAATAATAATTCAAAGCACACCCCTTGGACTCAATAATGGGCTACAAGAACTGGTTATGGGGCTAGAAAGACATGTTACCCATGCTTGAAGGCACCCCTCTAACTAAGGCCCTTCCTTCCTTCTTCTCTTTTCTTCTCTTTTGGGAGTGATGATTGTCCTTTGAGGTGGTTGTGGACTCATCATGGTAGGCAAGAAGGAACACATCAATGTGAGGTTACTATTAGTGGTATGGGCTTGGCCTAAACCTTGCATAGATAGGTAAGCTAGTTATTTTAATCACATTTTTCACAAGAGCCTATTATGGACATGGCAACACACCTTACATCTTTATCTCTACAATCCCTTCTCATCCCATTCATTTACCTCATTGTTGGATACAATTATGAGCCTTTTGGTTTTGTGTAGTATAGTGCAACATCCTAACTAATGTAGTTGTGTGTTGTTTGGGATAAAGGCATTGTCTACATTTAACTTCTCAAGTATCCACAAACATCTATAGAAGTGGTTATGCAAGGGCATTATGGCAGGAGCCTGCTTTGGGGAGGATCCACTTGCATAACTTTTGTTGATCAAGGCTTTGGACTAACCTTGACATCTTCTAGAACATTAGTGATAGTTTCTTTGAATTTATGCACACTTCTGGAACTACTTCTCATCAATTTTAATTAATGTTTCCTACTCTATCTCAATATCCTTCAACTTCCAAAAAATTTCTTGGCCATCTTCTACATTAGATCTTGGGATTTCATTGTTTAAAACTTGCACACTTCTAGAGTTATCCTTATTAGTTGTGGGGGCTAGGGATGTCAGCTTTGGAATTTTTGAAATTTTTCTATCATATTTTCAAAAATTGTGGTAACTAATAGTAATTGATCAAAATAAGGTGAACAACTTGATGATTTTAGTTACCTCATAGTCTTGGGCATAGTACATTGTCATCACCTTGTGCTTAAACACAAACTAAGGGATCCAAAAAGGGTTAATCATTAAGGAAAATTTGCCAAAACTAATGTTGATCCTTTGGTGACTATTGTGATGCTAAAAAGGAAAGCCTATGGAAGAAAGACATTTTCCAAGCATGAAAACAAAGCCAAGAGGGAACAATGGAGGATATGCCCATGAATAAATCATAGCACATACAATTCAAACATCACATATTTGCTAGATCCATGGGATGATGAGAAGAAATTTTAGTCCATCTTTCAAGAATGTTCTACATAACCATGGAAGCATCAACATAACAATCAAGGTTGGAAGTCTACCATCGCTAGCTGGAACAAGAAGAATCATCTTCAGCGACTTTTCAAAGACCTTTGCAAATTTTGTAATCTTCAATGTATGTCTAGTATTTTTGTCACTATGTCATTTTGTAGGCATCCACTTGAATAAAATTTTGTAATGCAGCACTCAGAGTTAGTTAGTAGTTAGAGTCAATCAATAATCCCATACCTTTCCAATATTTTGTAAAGAACTTGTTCCTCCTTTTTTTCACTCAACAACGAGTTTTCATTCATCATGGGGGTATGATGAATTGCATTTTGCATAAGCCCCAATATTGAATCTTTGATATCAAAGCATAAGTAATGATATCAGATATTGAACACTATGGGTCACATTTTTTCCTATAAATACGCATGCTCTTGTCATGTATAGGGCATCTTTTGGTCATTTTGTAGGTAGACTCTTGTAGTTTTATTTTGTAGTCTTAGAGAACAATCAATAAGCACCTGTAGTATGGATCTGAGTCAATTATATGGCATCTTATTCAAGTGACAATGTAACTGGATACATTCCATGAATGACAATAAGATTGAGATTGATTCTTATTCATTGCAACACTTTGACTTAGATTAAATTTACTTGTAATGAAATTTATATTCCATGTACTTAGTTAATATTTACATTTCCATGCACATTAATGAATTGGTAGAATGAGTGCAACCAATTTCAAGCATAAACACGTATTCACCTAGTAATCCCAGCAATGTTATTTCTTGGTTTGCATAGTACCATAGCACTTGGTAATCCTAGTAGTGGATACATGAGTTCATGATGTGTATGGAAAGCTTGGAATGAACACTCATCACCTGTAGGCTATTTTAGACTTTACTTTTCATTATTAATTAGATTAAATAATTAGTTTCTATATTATCATTAGGAGTAGCATAAGGCCACAACAACATCAACCATCATATTCCTCACTTTGGACTAAATCATATGTGACAAATCTACCACTAGTTTAAGTGAGAAGACAGTGTCCTATGATCAATGCTTAATATTCTAGATGCCATAACTAGTTCCATCCATAGTATTCAATTGGATCATGCATGAATTCTTTTGATTCGTATGGTTAGGTGTAGGGGTACCTACCACTCATCACCGATATAGCATAAATCTAACCTTGATTCTTAGGTCTTCCACCTCTTCCTTCATTATTATCTATTCCTCAATTCTCCTAAGCCATCTTGGAATTATTAGCAATTCCTCTATTTTCTTAGACAACTCTAGCATTCAAAATCATAGATCCCATGCTCATGTTTTGCATATACTTTCTTTCTGAAGTAGCTTTGGGCAGTCCTTTTTAATATGGCCAACTTCTTTGCAATCGAAGCAAGAATTATATCCTAATGGAATCCTAAAATTAAATGATTGAACTAGTTCATTAAATCCCCTAGTTTTCTATTAGGTTAGCCCATTAAATCCTCAAGGTTGTTGCTAAATTGGACCATTGACATCCTTGGACTAATTGAATTTTTCTTAATTAGTCCTAGTCATAAATCCTTTATTCCTTTTTCTTTCTCTTCCAACTGCATTCTTCACCTTTTCCCTTTCAACAATAATGGCTCTAGCTTATGCTTCTTCATAATATTCAAAGTGAATGTTGTAACTATGATTTTAATGAAGGACCTTAATCCCTTTACAAATTTTCTAGTGCAAACTACTTTATTTTGTGATATGTAGGAAACATACTCACATAGCTCAATAAACCTATTATCATACTCATAGATAGACATAGATCCGTAAATCAATTAATTAAAATCATCTTCTTTCTTTTCTAACTAGGCTTTAGAAATATACCTATCTTTAAATACCTCACTAAACTATTCCCATTCTATCTCTTCATCTTTCGAATGTCTAACTCTTTGTTCTACCTTTCATCATCACTCATCCGCATCTTCTAACTGATATAGGGCTAAAGAGGTCTTTTCTAGAGTAGTGCAATGTAAGCTATGGAATGCTTTTCCTAATACCTTCAACCATTCTATGGAAATAGTTGGATTTTTAGTCCTTAAAAAAGTAGGTGGATTTAGCCTTCTAAATATTAATCTGCTCTATTCTTGTTCTCTTTCTTCATTCCTAGAGCACTCACAGTGATTCTTTTGATTTTTATTTTGAAGAAAGATCAACAACTACTCAAATACCTTATTTGGAGTTGCCTAAGAATTTTGAGAATTTTTTGATGGAATATTAATGAGCAAGAAATACCCATACGCTCAACCATATGAATCACTAAGTGTTCACGTGTGATCTAGTTAAATTCTATGGATTCTATGTCTTATGATACACTAGCCTCTAGGAAGTGTTACCCTAATAATCATTCACTATCTTCCCAATTACACTTGTGATATGCAAAGGTATGGTTAAGTGTAATCGATGCATATAATTTTTATTATTTTTATGTTTTATGTTTTGGGTGCTTAAAATAAAGGATGAAAGGAATGAAGTAATTTAATTACTAATTTAACTTAACTAACTAACCTAACTTATCCTAACATAAGCATTTGTTCCCACTTGCTAGACACATCCAAAACATGTTTAGCACTACTGGGTTACCAAATGTTAAGTGTTACTGGGATTACCAAGTGCCAAGCATATGCTTGAAGTGGTCGTACTTATGTGCTTAATTAATCGCTACTTAATCTAGCTTAGTTTAGCTTAATTACTTAAAGCATTAAAGGAAATTTCCATAAAACATTAAATGCAAAAATAAATAATTAATCTATTTCAAAGTGCTACAAGGTTTAGCAAAAAACTCATCTTTATTGCTACACACATTGTTGTGCTCAAGTACAATAGTGCTTGAATAAAGATTCATACACTCTTGACTCCTACTAAGGCACTTAGAAAAATATTTTAACTTTCAAATGATAAACTTGCAAAAGCTCTGCTACAACTATGACAAGACATGCCATAAACATGGCGGGTGAGCATGTATTTATAGGCAAAAACAAACACTACATTGATAGGGCCATGTCAACGTATCAAATCATGCATCGATGGGGCCTAGTCGATGAGGCCCATTCAACACAGCCAGTCCATGATTCATCATACCCCCATTATTGAATGAAAACTCATCCTCAAGTTCTTTACAAATTTGGGAAGGTATGGAATTATTGACTAACAATAGACATACAACAAACATAAGCAAACACAAACAAACACTAAGTGCCCAAGTGTATAGATATACAATAATTACAAAATTTTCTAGTCTTTAGGACTACAAAATAGAATCATCAAGAAAAAATTTGATAAATACATTCTCTTCTGATGGCATGAAGATGATGAAGAAGATTAAATGATCCTAGGCAGTGAAGCCTCTTGAGGTTCTAAAGGACCTTCTCTTGCTTCAGGTGCACACGGTGGTTGAGGTTGTTGTGGTTGTCTTACTACTACTACAACTTCCAATGGAATATGGGAAGCATCCAAAAATGCTTTTATCTTCTCTTCCTTACTCTTGGAATTGTACACAGTCTACACAACTTCATCAATGTAGGTCAAAATGGGCACATTCCAAGGACAAGGCATTGTTGGAAATAACTCCTTGACATTAACAAACCAAATGGCATATTGTTTGTGTTTGATGTCTAATGCCTTGATTGCATTTTGTAGTTTTTGGTAGTCATTCATCCTTCTAGCCAAGTTCTTAGTAATTGTTCTTTGATCAATGAATCTTGCCCTAAGAACTTCAAGTTTAGCATTTGTAGTCTTAAGCTTTTGCTTGGCCCCTTGTGGTGCTTGAACTCTATCTCGTATGACAAGTACAAGCTAGCCATCTATTTCTCTAACTTTGACCATGGTCATTCAATAGTCAGCATTGCCAAGTTTTCATATCAGAGATTGGAAACCTCCATTTATTCAGTCGTCTCTTCTATTTGCAACTCCTTCATGTGAATCTCCACTTTGTTATAGGAATCTATCCCATCAATGATAGGTTGCCACACCTCTTTTCCTTGCTGGAGCTGCTAGAAGATCTAATTGACTTTTGCCTTATCCATCTAGATGTGTCTTTCATTAACTTCTTTCTGTAGGCTAACCTGGTCTCTATAGTGGTTCTTTACTCTCTTAAATTTAATAGCCTTATTCTTCCAAGTAGCAATCTCAATTGCAGATTTTTGGGATAAGCCATAGACTCCTCCACAAAGAGATTCCTATTCTCTGTTGCTAATCTCCTGAGCTTAGTGTTTATCCTAACTAGCTGCTCTTGCTATTGATGGATGAATTCTTGCACTTATTATTTCTACACATCAACATTCCACATGCGATGACTTTTTATGATTAGCATCTCATTCTTTTGATGTGTTTAGACCAAGTCCTTCTGAACTGAATATGGTTTAGCCTCAACCACAGACTAGCCAAAGATGGTCATCACCATTCCTGCCTCAACCTGTTTGAGTTTATCTTGAAGTCATTGAAAAGCTTCATCTCTTGTTAGTGCAAGGTTGAGAATGTGGGATCAATAAGATGTGCTCTTAATTCAGAAACCTTTGTGGCCAATCTTTGGTTTTACGGTTGAGTCGTTTTGAGTTACCCTTCTAAAATGATGCACTTACTCTTTGCTTTAAGTAGCTCTTACTCAGTTGTGATGATATTATCTAGAAAATCAAAGATATTAAAAATCAATTGCCTAGTTCCCACTAGTCAATCTAGCAACTCTTTGTGCTAGTCTGCACTTAGTCTTCCACTAATAGTTCTTGTGGATGTCTACACATCTTTGAATGTAGAAATGTGTGGTACATGTGCCACAAGTGTGTTTAAAGCTTTAGTGATTCTATTAACAACTACCTCTACTACTACCTCCTGTCCTTAGTGTCGCATCACCAATATAGTTGCCCCTTCGCTCTCCTCTAAGCACACTGAAAAGGTATTGGCATTCCCAGATATTTTTAGGAATTACTATTGTTGTGAGAGAAATACCATCACCTCTCAGGCACTAATATTTGACCTCGTAGGAAAATGCATTCTTTGGCCTAAGAATATTGGTCCACCTCCCTCCATCTAGCTAATCATTCAAGCCACTTCATTAAGGTGACTCATTGCAAGATGGTAACAAATCGATCTCCACCACTTGTTTCTACTTGCTACTCCCACTCACGTAAGAGCTACTCTTAGATTTCACGTAGGCACTTAATGGTTTTGTAGGCCTCCAACATTATTTCTTGAGTGGTTAGTGAAGGTGGCAGCTACTACTTCTTTTCTTTTAACATTGTAGAAGTCTTATCCTTCATAATCTCAAACAAGAGGTGATGGGAGTATCCCTGATCATATTATTGGTTTAGCAGACTATCCCTACCCTTTTATAGAGTTTTTTGATAAGAAATGGAAATGCCAAGGTTTTCCTTCCACATTCGTTCTCCTTAAAGTGCTTCTCTATCTCTAAATAGATTAGCTATGAAAGGTTAATAGGAAATTTCTCACTTAAACTAGCACATGCTTGAGCGGAGAAAGTCGTCACCTTGTTGGGCCTCACCATTGGATTGAGGTGATAGGCCACTATCTTGAAGTATATACACTTTATCATTGTGAGTGCATCAAACTCTTTATGGTGTACCCCATAACACCATTGTTTCCACCCCTTTTTACCTAAGATTTTCTTGCATTGAGATTTCTACCAAATGAGTGCTAGAATCAGGTAGATCAAGAGCCTATGTAATAGTTTTTGTTGAGTAAGGCACCTGAATGTCCTTGATTCTCATAGTGGCTCTTGCATTTCTACTATTCCAAAAGAGATATGTCTCTCGCATGTACCACTCTCCACTGGTAGTGATGATTGACCACATGGAAGAGCTTTGTAATTATGTCTTGACTTCTGGTGGAGCATGTTCTAAGAATGGTCCAAAGTTTAGTTCTTGGAGAATTGAGCATTGAATATCATGAGGCTTGATCATATCTAGGAAAGCTTGTGTTAATGTGACCTCAAGTCTTGGTACAAGCTCTAGTGCCTCTCCTCTTTGGGATTGTTCAATCGCAACATCTTCTTTGAGAATCTATCAAATAGATTCCACTTCGACCTCCTCCTAAAGAGGTCTCGTTATGTGAGTTTCTACTACCTACTCCTAGGATTGTTCTTCTTAGCCCCTTCTAGTTTTAGGTCATTTGTCCTTTGGTTGTCATGGTCCTCTTTCCTGCAGGCATTTTGGTCTAGCTGCCATCTATAATCACAACATGATCAAGGATTAGCACTTATTATGTAACTTTGAAACATTAGAAATACCTTATCTCTTGGGGTAGTTACACTTGGCTAAGTTGTGATCATGGCCTAGTTGATTATTTTAATATTAATAAATAATTTTAGATTTATTGAAGTTTTTTGGAATGGTTAAACTCTCAAAAATTGAAGGTTTAATATCATTTTATTCATTAGCCCTTTGGGGGAGTTAGAAAAGTTTTGAAAATTTTTCATCGAAAACCTTAAGGTTTGTGGCCCCCACAACTCAGAGCTTACCTCTAGTAGCTATAAGATTAAAGAACATAGTGTTTTGACAAATGGTGTGAAAGTTGTGGGCTCTGGAAGGTTTTGGTCTTTGAAAGATTACAAAAACTTCCCTCTTATTTTAAAGAAAATAATAGAAAATTACAAAATTGTTGGGTGCTATATATAGAATTTATGGGCTACATCAATGAGGCCTAGTCGATGAGGCTGAGTTGACACAGTTGTTGACCATCATTGACTTTGTCAAAATTTGAAAAATATAAGGAGTTTTTGAAGAAAATTGGGGTTAAATGGAAGCCCAAAAAGGCAAGAACATGATGAAAATATTAGAAGAGGATTTTAAAATTCAAAAAAATGAGAAATGATTTGAGAATGAGATTTTATGAAGAAGAATGCCTTAAGGAGCACACAGTTGGATGCACGTGGTGCACATGAAAGATTTTAATTGCAACAATGTCTAAGGGTAAGGAACTTAACTAACCAAATCACAAGATATGGAAGTGGGTCCTCCCCATAGTGGCACATGTCATTTTTTCCTTGCATAACCTCAATTAATGATTTCATGGACCCCATAGTTGATGAATGGTTATAAAAAGTTAAGGATCAAACCAAAGAATCTATTAAGGAATTTCAACACATCAAACTAAGACATGAAAAAAAACATGAAAATCAGGAATGAGGTAAGTTGTGGAGAGCATTGATGGATGAAAGAGAGAATGGAATGGATGTCCCAATCATGGTCACATAAAGCTCCTTGTGAGTTTCATGGTTAAATGACCTGATAAAGTCCAACCGTAGTCTAGACCAAAACCAACCACTTTTAGTGACTTTGCATCACCACTTGAGGACTGGTCCCCCTCCTCTAGACACAAGAATGCTTCCACAGATAATCCCCATTCTTTATTTGAGAAGAAAAGAGAAGCAAGAAGTGAGAAAGGGCCTTAGTTAGATGGTACCTTCAAGCATGGGTAACATATCTTTATAGTCCCATAACCAATGCTTATAGCCTATTTATTTTGTGTAAGGGATGTGCTTTGAATTCCCATCATCATTTTTTTTAGATGGGAACCATACCATTCAAAGACTTATTCAACTTCCTATTATTGGTCAACATGGAATGGTAAGAAATCCATGAAAAACACACATGCACTCAAGGAAGTAAAGAGGTACAAAGAGTATTGAATCCCCTTGAAGCCACATCCTTTTCAAACCTTTGAATCTTTTCCAAGCTTAGAAACTACCAAGGTCACAAGTTCATTAAGGTTTTATTAATGAAAAAGGGACCTCATATTCCCAAAACAAGGAAAACCATACAGTGTGTGGATGGGTGGATGGCATGGACTCATTGCTTGTTTCATGAAAAAGAAACCAGTCTTAGTTATCAATCATCAAAATTTAAAAATAGAAACTAGATACTAAAAATCAAAAACATTAAGTACAAACCACCATTAGCAAATAGCAATAACATCACTATGTCATGTTGGCTATAAAGTAATTTTATTAGAAAACAAGGAAAATCCACATCAAAATAAGGAAAAAATATAAAAGAAATTATAAAATATTCAAGAAAAATAAAACATACTAACAATGTTGTAAAATAAAAAATTGGAAATATAACAGTGTAAAACAAAAAAGGTATGAAAATAAAAAAAAAAGTATAAAACAAAAAATTAGGAAAAACTGAGAAGCCACTTTAAATGTTTAGGATAGATGGCCATTTCCCCACAACTAATTTGAAAGGAGGAGATTAAAAAAATTAAGCATGGTTGTCCATCTAATGAGGCATTACTTCCACTAGCTTGCTTGGATTCATGGAAAGCTTTAACTTGTTGTCTATTGACCAACTGCTTTTTTTCTAGGCTCTCAAGTTTGTAGACCAACATGGTCACAAAAGGAAAAGTTTCATGAATGATGTAAGGCCCTTCTTACAACATCTAGAACTTAGTTCATTGAGGTACATTTGTGGGGTTCCAATAGAGAACCTTATCTCCAAGTTGAAATTTGAATTTTTTTATTCTTAGGTTATGTCATTGTTTATTGAATGCCTTGTGCATGTCATTCAAGGACAAGGCCACTGATTGATTTTCATTTAGCACATTAAGGTTGATCAATCATTCTCTTTTTTCTAGACTCAGGTTAATATCTAGGTCACATGTTGTTGAAAGTGTACAGAGCTTGAATTGAATAGGAAGTGTTAGTAGTTTCCTGTACACTAGCTCATAAGGAGTTTTTGTGTTGAGCAGTAGGCCCAAAAGGCATTGTTGAGTTTTGTACTCTAGTCTCTTCTATATTTGCTAACAGTTCTCATTAAGATCTTTGTAATCTCCCTATTAGTAATCTCTACTTGACTATTAGCCTGGGGTGATAGGATGTTGTTAATTTATGTTCAACCCTAAAGCATTGCATGAGCTTGTGAAAAGTGGTGCCTATAAAATGGGTTCCATTATTAGAAATTAGTGCACATGACACCCCCAAACCTATTTACAAAATTTTGTTGTACAAATTGCATAGCAATAGATGATGTATAATCGATGATGGCTACTAATTTTATCCATTTTGTGCAGTAATCAACGGTGATGATTATGTATGCCTTTCCATTTGACATGGGCATGATGGAACCTATAAAGTCAATGTCACATATGTCGAAGGGTTCTACTGGTTGAATCCACTATTGAGGTCTCTCCATTCACACGGTCATCCCACCATCTCATTGATAGCATTCACAACAGTAGAAAAATTAGTGGGCATCCCTGAAGATGATTAGCCAATAATACCTTGTCACTAGGATCTTAATAGTCATGCATCTCCTAGCATAGTGGTTTCCACAAGGACCCTCATGAGCATCCTGGAGAATAAGCAGTTGATAAGAATAAGGTACACACCAATGAACCAAGCCATCAACGCACACCTTATAATGGTGTCTGTTGATTTCTATGAAGTGTTTGGCCTAATTAAGAAACTTTTATTTCTTTCTGCAGTTCAAATCTTGTGGCATATCTTAAGTAAGAAGATAAGTGAGGATGCCATCATACCATTTTGGTTTTGCACGCACTTGTTCATTCATTGCACCAGTAAAGAGAAGCTCATCAAGAAATTGGTTAGGAAGTAGGCTCTCCTCTTTGTTATTGCATCATAACCAAGATAACTAATCAATGATCACATTCTTAGTTCCCTTTTGATCTACCATTATGACATCAAATTACTACAGGATCACCAACCACCATATCATATGAGGGCTCACCGTTGGCTTATTCATCAGGAAGCAAATTGCACTATGGTCAATGTGCACAAACACTTTGTATCCAAGCACATGGTGCCTGAGCTTTTCTTGAGCATACACCACTACCATTAGTTCTTTTTCCATTGTGATATAATTCAACTATGCATCCACAATGCTTCAACTTGCACATTGGATGTAATATGGACATTTCTTATTGTCCAACTACATAAGCCTAGCTCCAAAAGCATAATTTGATGCATCTATCATAATATGAAATGATCTAGACTAGTCAGGCGCTCATAGAATTGGAGTCTCTATGAGTTTTTGCTTGAGGCTTTGGAATGCATTTTCACATTCCTTAGTCCAAATGAATGGAGCATCTTTCTTTGTAAGCTCGACCAACGATTTTGTGATCTTAAAGAAATTCTCCATAAATCATTGATAGTAGCCAATGTGTCCAAGGAATGGTCAAACATCTTTAATAGTTTCTAGTTAGTGAGTTATTCCTTAGATGACCTTTATCTTTTTAGGGTCCACATCAATCCCTACCTAAGAAATTCTATATCCCAATATAATGTCCTCCTAAACCATCAAATGGCTTTTCTACCAATTGAACCAAACATTCATCTCCAAAAACCTTTTAAGCACTTGCTCAAGGTGGTCCAAGGCTTACTCAAATGTGGCACCATAGGTGGAGAAGTCAGCCATTAAGACTTCCACCCTGTTACCAATATTTTACTAAAAAATGCTCAAGACCAAGCATTAGAATGTTGTAGGAGCATTACATAGACCAAAAGGCATCTTTCAATATGTAAAAGTTCCCCAAGAACTTGTGAATGTGTTTTGGCCTGATCCTCTAGCATGATCTAGATTTGTTTATGGCCACTATAACCATCCAAAAAACTAAAATATCAATGCCTAGATATAGTGTCTAACACTTGATCCGCAAATAGCAATGGAAGGTGATCTTTGAATATTGTCATATTCAACAATCAAAAGTTGATGTAAACCTACCACTTACCACCTTTCTTTGGCATAATCATGAGTGGACTAACCTACTCACTATCTACAATGGGATAGATAAACCCTATCTTGAGGAATTGTTCAATTTCCTCTTTAATGATCTGCTTCAATTTGGGATTCAACTGCCGCTACCGCTGCTTCTTTGGCTTCATTGCCAAATTAGTGTAGATATGATGCTAGCATATCCTAGGATCAATCCCTATGAGTTTAGGATATGAATAAGCAAAGGTTGTTGACCATTTGTTAACCACCTTCAATAGCATCTATTTTTATTCAAGAGAAAGATTTGCATTGATGATTACCAACTTGCCATTTGTCAAAAGTGCATACTTCATGTCGATAGGAAAATTTTTCAACTCTAAGGGATATTGTTTAAAATTTTTAGGGATTTCAAACTCTCACCAATTGGTATCATTATTTACATCATTAAAGAGTTGGTGATGAACTTTCTCTAGTTCATCCATGCTTTCAATATAGGCATATGTCAAACTCTTAGTAGGTTCCATGTAATGTGTGCTACTTCCAAGATCAATTGTCAACCACTAGGTGCCCTCTAGTTTTGTGACTACTGTGTATAGGCACCTTTGGATTTTAGATTTATCTACATACTATTTGCATACTTTGATGCATGTGCTCTTAACATACTAGAGTTTATGCATAGAGTTGCACCTGGTATCACTGTACACAATGCATGGAACTCTCTTCTTCTCAATCTTCCCAAATTTATTCTCCTTGAAACTTTTCAAGGAGAGATCTCTTATGCCCATTTGTGCATCAACTGTGCTCAACCATGTCCTTTCCATAATATTTGGGAAGTCTCCCTTGCAATTTGACCTTGATCACCAAAAAATCAATAGGATAGGACCACCCACAAATAGTGGTCACAATATCCTCCACAAGTCCCAAAGGAATAGTGATCAAGAGATGGCAAGTTCCATGCTTTGTACATGTTATGGGAAAATAAATTGACACTACCTTGCATGGCTCATGTACAATGATCTATAAGTATATGAGAGGACTTCCAAGGTCAAATATTTTCCTGGGAAGGTTGCTAGCCTTGATCCAATTAGATACAACATGAGTTAACATGACAGTGTAGATCTTAGGAGGTGTTTGATTTGAAGGACTCTTGAAAGGATTTGATGTAGAGGATGATGAAGAGACAAGGCAACCAGTCGCACTAGTCTATGAGTAATTTGGAGGACTATTGGGTTGGAAGAATGGTCATTTTTAGGATCTAGGTTCCAAACCATTTGGCTAGAAAGTTGTCTATAA
Organism: Gnetum montanum; assembly: GCA_015680685.1. Lineage (NCBI taxonomy): Eukaryota > Viridiplantae > Streptophyta > Gnetopsida > Gnetales > Gnetaceae > Gnetum > Gnetum montanum. The sequence continues at coordinate 951,304 of MNCI01003473.1, forward strand.
GTTGACAACCTTAGTAGCATTACATTGTTGTGGCTATGGTGGAATTTCACCCTACATAGATGGAGCATGAGGTAATTAGGTTGAGTATGGAGGAGCATGTGTTAAAGGATGAGAAGGATGATAGGGATATGGGGTTTCCCCTCTAGTAGATGGAGAATGAGTTCTGTGATACTCTGGAGGGTATTACTGATGCTGAAAAGAAGCATGACTAGAAAAGTCACATGGAAACATCGATTGCTGAACATAGTATCCATATGGATCTAGATGCCTATAAGGTTACTATTGCCTTGGTGGTGGCATCCTCCATGTTTTTGGGTGTTGCCACTGTTAGTACTACTCATATGGTTGTGGTGGAGCTCTACTTGGATAATAATCTTGTTGTTGTTAGTTGAACTGCCTTGGATTGCCTTAAGGATAAGGTAATCTTCTAGGTGCTTATCTTCTTGCCAGTCTGGGATTCAACATGTACAACCCAAACTCTTGCAAGTGTAACATAAGAGGGTAACATCCTTTAGGATATTCATATTGGTAGATGGCACATCCACTATCATCATTTGATTTTTTTCTTCACAACTTCTTCTACTACAACAGCTTTGCCCTTTCCCCTTTGATAGGCATGTATAGCTTTTTTCTGCCTCTTGCAGTTACGATTACTACTCTGCTCTCTTGATTCTTTTGCAATTGTTAGAGTAGTTTGGAATTTTTTTTCCAAAGAGTCCCATAATTTATCAACCTTAGATGATGTATCAGAAATAAATTTTTGGATTAGCAAGGTTTTTTGCTATACCACCTCATCAAGTGGTGACTCCTCCTCATTGTCACAAAATCAAACCTTCCTTTTTTTAATGGAAGGATCCCTGTTATATTCCTTAGCACTTTCTCTTTTTCTTAGTTCTCCTTCTTCTTTTGCTACCTATTCTATCAACCTTTGGATTTGATGGGCTCTAAGTTTTGATAGTCTTCCTTAGGCATAAACCCCAAGAGTTCTTCTCATTTGTGATCTGAGTCCATCTATGATGTGGTGAAGTTGTTCTCATTGAGAATAATCATGGCCAAGGCATCAATGTATGAGAAAATAGTATTGGCCCATGGCAACGTTCAGGGGTTCATGTGTTTCTTGGATCTACCTTCTCAGATTAGACACTCAAGAGTACATCTAGTATTTATCATTGAATAGCTCTAGCATTGTACTCCACCTACAGATGGATTCCAGCTCCAAAGATCAATACTAGTTTTTGGATTTCTTGATGAGTGTCTTGGGAAATAGCTTTAATTTATACCAATCATTTTTAATATTTTGTAAAGCATAGGTACTGTAAAAGGCTTAAAGATGTATCTGTGGATTAGATTATATCCCCTTTCAAATCTAGGAATATTATTCATGTCAAGTCAATTGATCCAACTATCTTTCACATGCCTGATTGGAATCTTCACTGCCTTTGCAATATTTAACATACTCTAAGTTTCCAGCAAATGCTCATCATCATCATTATTTCTATGATGCTTATGATGTCCTCTACTAACCCTTCATTCATGATGGACCCAACAATTATTATTGTCCCGCTATTCACCTTCATCATGATTGTTCTTTCTATGATGTTTGTCAAAACTGGAAGAGAATGAAGAAGATGCATATAAAGAGGTTGAAGAGGGAGAATAACTACCATCACCATGGTCTCTACCATCTCCTTTACACTTTTCATGGCCATGTTCATCAGTTTTCTTGTCATTTTGATGCTTGCTCAATTCCTTGCTTTGACTCCCACTTTTGCAGAAATCCAAATTGTTAATAGTGGAGTGTAGCTTCAGGTTTAAGCCCCTATCATTAATATCAAGGGGTGGATAATCTTCATGTTGAGAACCCCCAGAGGGAGGATTCTCATTATCATTTTGGTTGAGTAGGAATAAGGGATTGGTGAACCATTTTCCCTTCAAAGCCTCATAGTGCTTCTTCTATTGTCGATCTCTCCTACGTTGTGTTTTAATGGAACAGTAATCCTAGTAGTCATGGGCATGCACATTGTACTCTTCTTAAAGATCCAAGATTTTCAACCTCCTAAGATTTTGGAGTAGCATCCCAAACATAGATTGATCAAGAGGCATTATAATGTTTCCCTCCATATCTCGCCATTGTAGTTGTTCATCCTAATGTAGGATGAAAGTGAAGTCATGCACATACTCATTTGGATGAGTATATACCATCCTACATTCTTGAGGAACTAGCAGTTTAGTATCCTTGCACTTGTAAGAAGAAGAAATTAGAAAATTAGAATAAGTTATCAATGTGCTTAAATTGTTATATTTATTTTTAGAATGATTTTTGACCTTAGGTTTTGTCCAACAATGTTAATGATTTTCACTATGCCTAGATAGTGCATGTTTCAAACAAAAGGAATCCCTAGCAATGGCACGAATAATGAGTAGCAAATATCCCTAAACTTAACCATATGAATCACTAAGTGTTCATGCACAATCCAGTCAAATTCTGTGAATTCTGTCTTCCAATACTAATGAACCGCGATATCGCGTACGCGATATCACAACCACCACGTGGTATCACGTCCTGCCTCATCTTCTATAAATAAGAGGTAGTGCCCTTGGTTCCAAAATAGTTAGATTTATACCCTTAGCTAGACTATTTCAATTTAGTCATTCTAGAGTTAGAATTATTTCTATGTGCCCACAGTAGGAGTCATAGAGTGAACAGATCTTTATTCGAGCAATTTGTACTTGAGCACAATTTTGTGTATGGTAATAAAGATGAACTTTATGATAAACCTTGCAGCATATAGATTAAGATAATTAGTAATTAATGATTATTTAACGATTTCCTAGCTAATTAATATCTCTCTCAACCTTCAACCCCCTTAGCTAAATACACTCAGTACGACTACTTCGAGCATGCGTGTAGTGCTTGGTAACCCAGTAACGATTAGCGTTTGGTAATCCGAGTAGCGTTGCACTGGTTCAAGATGTGTATGGAAAGTGGGAACGGATACTGGTGTTAGGAACATTTAGAAACTAGTTAATGAATAGTTAATGTAATTTAGCCACTTAGTTCTTCTTCCTCTCCTTTATTAGCAGAAGACATAACAAATACAAAAGCTATAAAAAATCATATACCTCAAGCTTACTTAACCATACAACCGTGACAATACAAGTAAGTTTGAGAAGACAACGATTGATTAACCTTGAGTGTTTCATTAAGGCGCATAAGCACTTGGTCCTTGGAGTTTGACCGGATTGTGCGTGAAATGCTCATATTCGTATGGCTGAGTGTAGGGGTACCTCGCCACTCATCATTGGCACTGTTGCCAGGGACTTAGTTGTTTGTGCGCTACGTAGAACATAGGAAATCATTCATATCATTGAAACATTAGAATGAACCCTTAGGGTTAATCAAAGAAAGACAAGGCAACAACACATTGCACATAGAACAAAACAAGATGTCTTCTTCTTCGCATAAGAGCACTTCACTGCCTAGGACTAACACATAACTAGGATCCACCAATTCCTCAATAGTTTCATGTGGTATATACTCATCCCGATGAGTATGTACCTGATTTCACCTTTATTCTCCACCAAGACGAGCAACTGTGTTGGAGAGACTTAAAGGGTAACATAGTGTTGCCTCCAGACCGATCAGTTCTCAACATGCTCCTTCGTGCTCTCACACAAATAGGCATGTCACTTTTATATGCAGAATACGTTACATGCGATCATGACTCAAGAGACTATCATCCCATAGAAGCGCAATGTCAAAGGGACTTGCGATAGGAGAGATACCATACATCTTTGAAGGGTAAATGGCCCCATGATGCTCTGCACATTTTGAGTGAAATTGAGGATGGTGAACCTACTTCAATAGGTTCCCCATGAAACGATGTTCCTCCTCCTAACATTGGTCAGGGGGTGGTGAATCAGAACCTCCACTCCACTATTCACAACCCTAGTTCTGATACCCACGAACACGAAGTGTTCAACAAAGGAACATGAGCACACGATAAGGGTGGACGTTCTGATCATGATCACAATTGAGGTTGAGACCACTGAAGAGAAGATAGAAAACACCATCATGGCAATGGTTCTCCTTCTTCTTCACCTTCATCGTCATCTTCACCCTCTTCTTCAATGTCCAGATGTAGTCATAGGGAAACCAATCGTGAGGATAAGGGAAAACGAAGTGAAAGTCATCAACGAGATAGTTGAGAACGAGGACGAGGGAACTCTAAAGAATCAAGGCATAGAAGAAGGGAGAGTAGGGAACCATGTAGACACCATAGACGCTATGAACAAGATGATCATGAAGAACCCCTATTCGCAACTAGAAGCATGCTAAATATAATGGAGGCCGTAAGAGTTTCAACAAGGCACCAAAAGGATAGTAGGATAAAGAGGTTAGACATGAACAACATCCCACGATTTGAAGGTGGATACAATGCTAATCCTCAAAATCATTTACAAGCATTACACGATGCATGTGCCTTGCAAAACATAGAGAACGAATGGCAAAAACTAAAGTTGTTCCCAAGGACACTAGTGAAAGAAGCTAAAAGCTGGTACCAGTGCTTAGAACCAGAATCCATTCAGAGGTGGAGTACAATGTTAGAACTGTTCAATGATAAGTACCAAACATAATCTTGAGTGTCTAACCTACAGAAGAAAATCCAAGGATGGAAGCAAGGAAATCATGAACCCTTGGATGCTACCATGGACCGCTATTATGCACTATTACATCATTGCCCTAGCCATGGTTATTTGCAGCAGGATCAACTACACCATCTCGTGGATGGACTTAGGCATGAAACAAGAAGAACCCTTGGGATGTATGCCCAAGAAAGGTTATCGGAGATTAGGTCTCATCAAATTCATAGACTGCTAGAGCAAGTTTCCAAAGAAGAAGGTGAGCTATGAAAGAGAAAAAGTGCAGAAGAATACAACGGAGATCCTTCCCTCTAAAAAATGGGAGTGAGATTTTGTGAGGAGAAAGAAGAGTCACCACTTGAAGAGATGGTGAATAGGAAAAATTTGCCTCTCCAAAAGTTAACATCAGAAGTATTGGCAAAGGTAGATCAAATGTGGGACTCTCTAGATAGTAGGTTTGAAACTGTTCTTAAAATTGTAGAGTCTAGGGAGCGAGGTAGTGACCACAACAAAAAGAAAAAGAGAGAAGTTGAAAATTCACGTAACAAAGGTAAGGGCAAAATGGCCATCACAGAAGAGGTTGTGGATTCATACATGGACAATGATAGTGGATGCGAGATATGCCAATACAACCATCCTAAGGGATGTTGCCCAGTGATCTCACATTTACAAGAGTCTAGGGTGTATGCACTCAACCCACCCTGATGGTTACCATATCCCAAAGGTAACCCAAGGTAGTTCCACCAACCTTCAACATATTATCCAAGTGGAACTCCACCACAACCCATTGAGCAACATCAACAGTGGAAATACCCATAGTCATGGGGGATGCCACCACCAAGGCAAAAATACCCATACCGGAAACTTGACCCATATGGCTACTACGTGCAGCATCCTGAAACACCACTAATTTTGGCCTAGCACTTTTAGAAAAGAATCAAGCTAAGTCATGCTACTGCCCAACATGAGTACATCGTGACCAAACTTGGAGGCCTCTGAGATAGCCCCCAATGGCCCACGATTCAACAGGAAAGGTCCCCTAGGGCCCACAAGCGATTACACCAACTTCCAGCATCCAGAATCAAAAGTTTCGGGTTCAAAATGTTGGTTTTGGCTAAGTACACTTTGGTTACTTTTTCAGACGCTGCACAGCGTAAGGATCAGCGTCACCAAATTTTGGAGCCCTGAAATTGAGTTAAAACAGGCCAAAATCGAGCACAAGGACCCCCCATGACCTTCACCAAGGTCCCCAGCAGCTCCCAGCCTCCATAAAATCAAGATTTGGGCCTCAAATATGCCATTTTGACTTGGTGACGCTGGGGTTACTTTTTCAGACATTACACAGCGTAAGGATCAGCGTCACCAACTTTTAGAGCCCCAAAACTGAGCCAAAATGACTTGATTTCAAGGGTGTAAGTCATCCTCAGGGTCCACTATTGATAACTATGGGTCCCAGCCTTTAGAAATTCTAGATTTTAGCTCAAAATTGAAAGTTCTAGAGGTCACATTGCAGGTCACACTGCAGGTCACGCTAGGCAGTCAAATTTCTCTTGTTGTACATTTCATTATAAATCCCCATTTGTGGGCATGTCAAGCCCTCATGGTCTAAATTAAATGTACTTTCATGGTCTTGAATAATCCATAAATTGTAAAATGCAATGTACCTAGTCAAGAATGTAGCTTGCCAACACACATCCAACTCGTACACAACTATCCAAACACAAATACATTGAATCTGGTCAAAGAAGGCAAATATCCAGCACACATCCAACTCGTGCACAACTATCCAACATAGATATATTGAACCTGGTCAAAGAATGCAACTACCCAATCCTAGCCCAACCCTATAAATACCCTATCAATTCACATAAACAAGGGGGAGGGGAGAAGAGATTGGAAGAGGCAAAAAATTGGGAGGCAAAAAATGGTAGAGATTGGAAACTCTGAGAGAGGACAAAACCTGTAATCCTTGGGCGCTCGGCACACCTGACTATTGGCATCCAAGCATTTCTTACATTCATCAGATCACATCATCACATCATCATGTCATATCATTCTGGGGCTAGGCGTTTGACTTGCCATCCACACGTGTGCAACTACGCTTTGACCAGTGCACATTTTTTTAAAACAATATAATATAGTTTCATTATTGCCTTCCATTTACATTATTTACTTCGGTTTACGCTTTGTTTATAATATGGCTCTGTTTACACTTTATTTATAATTCAATACACTCTGTTTACATTTCGTGTCGTTGTTTACATCCCGTTTACACCGTTTACGATAACCCCAGCGCTAGCCGTAGCTTACGCTCGGGGAAGTCCTTGGTTGATTTGCATGCAAACCATCCAAGGCACTCTACCTTCATTCCCTTTTCCAGCTTGTCCTCAAGCAAAGGCAAGGTAAGCTGTGCATGCCCGATGATCTCTCAGTGTTTGTTTACCTTCCAGCCTTACACTGACGATTTAGGCCAGTACACATCCAATCTCTCCACATGACTCTATTAGTCACGTTACACCACAACATCACTACAAAGCCCATGAGTATCATAGAATTCCTTCTCCTTGGGAAGATAACCCACAAATATACCATCCTTCAAATCCATCCATAGCTCTCACACCAATAGCTCCATTACGACCTGCTCCAGTAATGCAAGGGGAACTCCCTACTCAACCGCAGCAACGTAATGCCACAAGGGCTATAAATCCTCAACCCACTGTTGGTTCTAACAACCATATGAAGAAAAGACCTTTCTTTAGAACCAATATTCCAACCAAGCCCTTACAACCACAAGCGGTTAAACCTCTGAACACCTCCCCATCAAATAAAGCTTCAAAGCTCCCTT
>MNCI01003473.1:959265-977586 GCA_015680685.1 Gnetum montanum
GAGGGAATAACTTACACTTACATCGAAAGCATAGACGCACTAGAGAAAGTTCGCTACCAACTTCCAAGCCTTAACCTTGAAAACATCAATTGGGGGAAGTTGGAAATTCCTGAAAAATTCAAATAAGAGCCCCTAGAATTGAACCCATTGCCCACCAGTCTAGAATATATGATTCTTGAAAATGGAAAACTGGTAATCATCAACATAAGACTTACTTCCAAACAAAAAGGAAGACTGCTAAAAATAATAAACAAGTGGTCAAAAGCTTTTGCCTGGTCATATCTCAAATTAATTGGAATAGATCCTAGGATATGCCAGCATAGGATTTACACTGATCCCTCCATGAAACCTCAAAAACAACCGCAGAGGCTATTGAACCCAAAATTGAAGCAAGTAGTAAAAGAAGAAATAGAATAGCTTCTTAAGGCTTGAAACACCGTGAAAATTTCAAGGCCTCAACGATTCAGCAAAATCTGGTGATTCAGGCAAGGAGTCACGACAAGGCGTGGCATGGCAAGTTCCCTTTTCGGTTAAAGGTCTATCTTTCCACGCTACGCAGCACAGCACAAATAAATTTCAGAAGACAGAACAAGGTGATGGGTGCACAACAGCAAGCCTTCAACTTTGCAAGTTTTCTATGTTTCAAAAATATTAACTTTTGGCATATTACGCTACATTACGCAACATAGCATAACGTCGTGTTCCGCAGTGTAATGTTAGAAGGCAGTCCACCGCATCATCAAAGATGGCAAATATTCAAGACTTCGATGACCCAGCAAAAATCTTAAGGTTTAGGCAATGATCTGCAGCATGCCGTGCATTTCATCAAGTTTTCTTTCTTGGTTAAGGGCCCTATTACGCTACATCATGCAACGTGGCGTAATAAACCTTGGAAGAATTGATCAGAAACAGAGGAAGCACATCGACAACACTTCAAATTTTTGCAATTTCGCTATTTTACGCTGAATTACGCTATGCAGCATAATTTAGTATAACGCAACATAATGTAAGCAATGACAGAGCACAATTCAGACATCAGCAGTTCATATGTCACAATACGCTCTCTAGCGTATTGCAGCGTAATCAAAGAATAGTTTGTTGCCAAAGCTCCTACAAAAGTGGTTTACGACGCATTACACTTCAGAGCGCAATGCAGTATGGCGCCGCAAGCTTCAAACACAAACACACCAAGTCAACAGCATCTTGTAGGTTTAGGACACGCATCATATAAACCGCGTTTCTCTTCTAACCCTAACCTTATAAATATTCCAGTCGACAAAGATCAAGGGGTGGGCAAAAATTTTTGCTAAGATTTGATAGATTTTCTCTAAGCGATTTTTCCTTCCACTGGTAATCGTTGGCAACTTTTAGCAAGGATTGACAAGAGAACAAAGAGGATCAGTAATCGCAAGAATATCAAACATAATTGGCAAGAACCTTTGATTAGAAATAGCTGGTTAATGGACATTCTGGTTCGGGTACATTACTTCAGAATTAGATCCGATCCGCATTTTATGGGTATTCTTGTAAGCTGTCTGTACCCATTTTCAATCAACATAAACGTAATACCTCTGAGGTTGTTTACGGGATTGTGTGGTGTAGATCGGTCGCTTCGATGATTCCTTTGGAATCCTACAAGATAGAAAGCCCCAATTATTACATTAATTTGCCTCTGCCCTTGTGATCTTTATCCTTATCGTCATTATTTACAAACTGCGTAGAGAATGACTACATCAACTACTGCTATTGACACTACCAACCTTGAGAACCCTTGGACCATGCAAGTTACGTCTCCTGTGGTCGAGCAGCCAATTAGTCTGGTGCGACCACACCGCTCCCTCAAGCTGCAAAACAAGGAGCCTGAGGGACATGCTCAGCGCAGGGAACACTACAATTTTCTCTGTGCTAAACTAGCAGCAAACCTGCCTATGTATCCACAAGAATTCAAGGAAAAACAAGAGTACGAGTTCATGTACTACAACGGGAAGGAATTCATTCCTTCACCTAACACCACTATACCCCCGATAGATCAACAAAAGTGGATTCTAGATCAAATGCTGATGGCAAATACATCGCCAGAACAACTAGAGGTTTTATTCCATGATGAAACGCTTCATAACGGACAAGACGATCTAGACTCTCACTCTGAAGGAGGCAGTCATGATGATTTCACCATGGCCCCTCCCTCCACGATGTCCCGTGTAAATCCGTTGTTCATGGTCACCACACCTTTGATATTATCTAATACTAATCGAGTCCTGCACTTGCCATGCCTACATTTTCTCTCTCCGACTATACTTCTGGGCAAAGGTCCATCGCAAATCATTCCTCAGCAGGTGCAATTACCTAACCCATCTCATCGTGCACCTGTCCCTATGTCACCGCATGTGCACGCGATACCTACATTGCAATTACCTACAACACCAACCTTCATCCCGACTGACATGACAGGGCCTGCCACTACAACATGGTGGGCTCCAAACATGCCTCTTGTTGCGCATCCTACGCAAATGCCCCATCATCCCTAGGTCCCAAGGATGCTAAACCCCATTGCAGGATCACTGTCTGTGCCCCCGACTACACAAACAGCGTATCCAATGATGCAGCTGATGGTGGTCACCCCATCCGCACCAACTACCAAATGGTGGATGCCAAAAGTAGCACTGCCTGCAGGGACCATCCCGATAGCATCGACTATCGACCAAACTGCTGCCTCCATCCCGCCACCCGGTGTGGCCCCTCCTACCGTTCCATAAACGACTTCGTCATCTATGGGTCTGGACCAAGCCTTCCAGCTCATTCAGACCCTTACAGAAGAAGTCAAGCATCTCAAGGCTGCTGGTTCTAACATGATACAAGTCATGGATTTCTACCATGTTGATCCTATTAGTCCAGTAGTCCCTATCCTGTCGTTGCCACCTGGGATGCCCCTTCCCCATTTTACAAAATACAATGGGGAAGGTGATCCCAACAACCACCTGGTCACTTTCAGGTCAGAGTCCTTATTATTGCAACAATGGCTGCATATTATAATCCGTCTCTTTGCTATGTCCTTAATGGGTAAAGCTCTGGACTGGTATTGAGCACTCCCACGTGCTTCCATTTCAACTTTGGAAGAGCTGTTAACTCAGTTTGTAACTCGTTTTAAGTATAACCTGAAGCTGGAGGTCACGCTCGACCAGCTCATGGGAGTCAAGCAAGACACGCTCAAGTCGGTTCAAAAGTTTATACAGCGGTGGAGCACTACTTTGAATGAAATCTACGAACCCATCACGGAAGCCCATCTACTAGCAATCTTCAAGGGGGCAGTTAACGACTTTATCAAGTCTAAGTTGTATTACCTCACTCCCCATTCCCTCAGCCAAGCCTTTGCTCAGACTAAGAGCATCTAAGACGCGGTGGAGGCTAGCAAATATTTGGCGTATGTGGTCTATAAAAATGCCCACAGCAAGGGTAAGGAAAAAGACAAATCCACGACAACAACAGTAGTGGCGGTTGCTAAAGGGACCAAGAAGAAGAACAACAATAAGAAAACACCTGCTGAGCCTACTAAGCTGACAACTAGCTCAAACGACGCTAATCAAGAAACTCCTTCTGCCCCTGAAGCACCTCCGCAGCTGAGGCTTAAATTTGAGCGTAAGGATCGCTCAAATTACATGATCCTACTTGTAAAGCCTTCTGAACTCCTGAAGTAATTACTGGGAACTGGCCATATTCGACACAAGATGATGTCCGAGGAAGCTCTAAAATGCCACAAGTGCCATTGTGAGCTGCTCAAGAACCCTTCCTTGGCCCGACCTAATGAACCGCAAGTTCCCAAAAACTTTAGGTTGGACCGGTTTTGCGACTACCATCAATTGTGCGGCCATGACACAGATTACTGCTGGGCATTGAAGGAAGACATTCAATGTTTGATCGATCAAGGTGACCTAATCTTAGACAACAGTAGCTAGACACACCCAGAAAACTAAGCCATGCATGTGTACCAAGACTCATTAAATGCAAATAACACAGGGTACACAATCAACGTGGTAGGAGTAGAGGGCGATAATCAGGCGCAGCTGAAGCAGTCTTTCATGTTGTGAACACATCCTCATTCACCCAAAAAAGTAGGTCCATCAGCGCCGACGAATGGTACTCCAAGGCAACCTTTTATCCTCCAAGCCCCGTCTTAGACCACTGTTTGACAGCCCGCTGTCGGCAAAGCTGCGACCCAGTCCGCGCCTACGCCCAAGGCACCCTTTGTCATCAGGGTGCCAAAACCATTAATCGCCCCTCCTATGCAGGGGAAAATTTCCAAGTCAACCCCTCAATCCCAACTTAACAGAAAAGGAAGAGGGGGTATGACGACTGATACGACCAAAGACCATCTTACGTTGGGGTTTCCCAAGCCTAAACCCCTCACTTCTGTACCCTTGGCCCCACTTGCTAAAAACAACAAAGTTACACGAACGCAACCATCTCCTCCTAGCCAAAGGAAACACAGTCCTCGACCAAATGTCACTCCTCCTTGAGAAATTCGTCTCTTAGGGCGAATGGAAGAGGAAAAAGGGGACAAGAAGCCCGATCATGGGCGGGATCTCTTCGATGCCTTTACACAAGTCAAACAGGCTCTAAAACAAAAAAATACAACATTGAGCCTTTATGACTTACTCATGACGTCACAAAAACATCGTGAGACTATGGTTCATATGCTAACGTCCATACCCGTGGATGAGAGCCTGCCAGTGGAAGAAGAAGAAATTCATTCCATCATGCTTCCCCTCGTCGCTGAAAAACCTGGGCCTACCCTGTTGACCTTTCGTGATGAATCCATTAAGAACGACCCTGAAAAGGGTTAGGTGACAACGGTGCCCATGTTCATCACCATCCGGGTCAGCCAACACCGAATCTGGAGAGTACATGTGGATGACGGGGCGGCCACCAATGTCATCCCTTATCCCATAGTGGATAAACTAGGCCTGATCGATCAGATCAGTCCTACAATGATGTCATGTCTAAAGTCATTCAACGGGGCACGAGTGCAAGTCAAAGGGATGGTTCACATCAACTTTGTGACAAGGGATTAATTCCCCACAGACATAATCTTTATTGTCGTCGAAGAGATGCCTGGCTTCAACTTGATCTTGGGGAGGTCTTGGTTAGCTCAACTAAGGATAGTTTCATCACCTATCCATCAAGAGATCCATCTGCCCTATGCATGAGGAGAAGTGATCATCCACAGTGATGAAATAACCCCTCAGGCTATTAATAACATAGAAACAGAACATGGTTCAGAAATCGAAATGCCTGAAGATCAGTCCCCTGTCCAAAAACTCGAACAAGCCGAAATAGTGGCTAATGACAGCCTAACTTGGGCCGAACTACCATTCCAAAAGGAAGACTGTGGCGTGAAGGAGCAGGGTCATAAATCTTCCCATCCTTATGCGTCACCAAAAATAAAAGCAATCAGGAAACAACTACAGAGTTAGCGAATAAACACGTTAGCACGACAGGTCATATCAATCCGCAGTGTTTCTTGTTATGCAGTTCACGCTCTTTCTTCTTCCCTTGTACTATAGCCATGGCCTGAAATGGCCTAAAACTAATCATGTCTTGCCATCGCTTAAAACTAGTGATTTGGTGTTATTTATTTTACCCTTTCACGTGTGTAGCCTTGGCCTGAAATGGCCTAAAACTAGCCATGGCCCGAAATGGCCTAAAACTAGTGATGGCCAGAAATGTTCTTAAACTATCCATGGCCCGCAATGGCCTTAAACTACCTATTTCAATCAGAGTTTACGCTTGAACTAATCAAAGGCCCAAAATGGCCGTAAACTAACAATTTCATTTACGCTTTACATTTGAATTATTTAGCTTCTCGCAATGGCTTTAAACTAGTAACTTCATTGACGCTACACTCTTAAAACTAACTACAACTTGTCATAATGTCAAAACCTACGATCCCATTTACGCTTTACATAAATAGAAAGAACAAAAGAACATCAAATTCAAGACAAAATTTTCATCAAATACATTAAAAGAAAAATATTTTCTCTCGTTCCATTCCACCACAATAAAAACCGTGGCTAATACAAGCACGCTATGCATCTCCCTTGTCACCACTGTCTCCCGTATCTCCCAGCTCAACCTCTACTTTGAGGAAATCATCCTCATAGGGGCCACCCTTTGCATGAGGGACCTCTTTGTGAGGGCGGCCCTCCTTGTGAGGCTCTTCAGTAGGGGGTTTCTTGCCACGGCATTGACCATCTTTATCACGCTCGGTTTCCTGCAAACCCTCTTCATGAGGACGACCACCTTCATTAGCTTCACCCTGCTAAGGATTCTCCTCAGGTCGTTCCTGCGATCAGACATGACACACGTATTAGCATCATCATTAAAACTAGGTATGACAAAAACACAATAACACTACAACTTACCTGTGACGGTCCTGCATCGGTAGCAAAAAGGACTTGTTCTAAGCCAACCCACAGACGTTGCATAATTTTGTCCTCGGTAAGCTCAGACCAAACCCCATCCCCTAGATTAGCTCTGGCCTTGACCTTCCCCTTCTCCATAGGAGTCCATTGGGGTGGTTCGGGGAAGAAAGAAGGGATGGTAGTCTCACCCCCAGGAAGAGTCATTTCCCTTTCCGGAGAGGCACTCACTGTCACTTGTTCCTGGAACTTCTCAAATGCCCTGGAAGCACCAATAACGTCAAGGAATAGCCAAAGGGACTAAGCCTCAATAGTAGAATCCCTGTAATATTGACGATAGGCAGCGCTTTCCCATTTATAGACATGTTTATGGTCGTTCTGCATCTGCCCCCATTCTTGGACACTTGCGCTAAATTCCTTCCAGTCTTGGTTTTTCTGAGCTAGGAGATCCATCTGCATCCGCTGCTCGACCAGTTCACGACTGGTCTGGACACTGTTCCTGATGACCGTCCAATAACGGGCATAGTCAACAACATTCATCCACCAGTCCTCATTGTTAGTTCCCTGGGCCTGCAGGAATTCGTTCCGCAACCTCAAATCCCCAACCTCGTCACTTAGAGCCACCCTCTCCTTCTCCGACCTTTGCAGTCTCTTCCAAAGGTCTTCGTTTACGCTTTGACATTCCCATAAGGAGCGAGTCGAGCGTATAGCACATTTACGCATCTCATCATAAATGTTGCGTGACACGATGGTCGCTTCCAATGGGGGTTTGGTAGCATCTAAATCAATAGGCTCTAATGGATCCCATCTGAGGCGAGCTCCTAATAACATAAAATAGCAGTTAGGCATAATTAGGTAGCGTAATGCCACAATAGAATAACCTCTGTGTAATGATTGTAAGGTACCAGCTTTAGGATCAATTTGCTCTAAGCGATCGATCATATCTTGGACAACGCCCTCCATAAAAGCAAATTTATCAAGAAATTCACCCCAAGGTCGAGTTGCCATTGTTCACAAGTGTACACCCTGGCCACCTGTTATGAAGAACAAATTCCATATAAAGACATAACTGAGACATTACGATGATCAGTACAACCTTTAGAAGTTGTCTAGAGTCTAGTACGCTGTAAAAGTTAATTTCACCGAGTGACAAACCACTTACCTTTTCCAATCCTAGCCAAAAGGACTTTGGCATCCTCCACTGCTACTTCCTCTTCATGCGTAGGAGCTTGTGCATCGCTTGCCTTATTGACTAGGGCCTCTTCTTCCGAGATCGGGGCCCCTTCTCCGTGATGCAAGACTATAGCCCCTATTTCAGGGGTCAATCATTCCACAACCTTCCCCTTCGCTGTCATATGACATAGTTAGTTAACACAGGATTTCACTCTTGCTCAACAAATATTACGCTACACAACAACATCTTTACGCAACATAACCATGAACATTAACACACTTCTCTACTTACCAGCTGGAGGATTACTCCTCTGAAATCTTACTTGTATCTTCTTCCCCACACCACCCGCTGATTCGGTAGGTTCCTCGGTCAGACGAGGCTTCTTCTGTGGCACTGATGAATCCACTATTTCAGCTACTAGGCGCTTCCCCCTTGACACATCGTCGTTGTAAGAGGGAAACGCCACACCCACGCTATCTTGGCCTCGCATTCGAGGCACCACCATATTTCTAGTCGTTACTGACAATGACTCCCTGATTCCCTCAAGAGGGTCTTGCGACCGGATAGTGCCAAAAACATGGGAAATCCATGGTTTGGAAAGCTGGCTATGGTCTTGTTGCACCTAGACCCCATTCCTTTGGACTACCAGAAATTCAGCAAAACATCGGAAGCAGGCTATGAAGAAGGCAAAATGCACATTGAAACGGGACTCAAGCTTCTTACAAAGCCTAACCATTTCAACGTGCAAGCCTTCAGCAAAATAGCTCACCCAATTGAATTGAGTTTCCTCCTCCATGACCTCTCGCATAATCCATGTCTGTTCTATGGTGAGGAATCTCCCTTGTGAGAGTGTCTTGGGGAAGGTCTGGTCCCAAAAAAGGGGGTAGATAGTATGTGCCACCTCCAACTCGATCTTGTCAGCGGGGATTCCCTTAACTTCCTTCTTAACCCCTAGCCACTCCTCTATCTCTTGCTGGTACTTGGAACTCCTCTTCGACTTTTCCTCTATAGGAAAGCCGTCGTAGGAAATGCCAAAGAGATCAGTGAACAGCTGAGCATCGATGTCAAAATTTATGTGCACGTTACGCACGCGTATGCAGAGACGCTCAGCTTCTTCGCTGAAGGAGTTGACTAGGGTCAACATTTCACCCGCAGTAACATCAAGGGTTATGGCCAAGAATAGGTCCATCAGTCTAGCCTCCCAAAGGTTATTGGTTAACACAACTGGGGCCGCTCTATGGCCAAGCCAACGTTGTGTCTCCTTTATATCACCATAACGGAAGAAGAGACTGTTTGCCTAGTGACCGGAGGCCATGATCGTAATCTCCCATGATTCCCTGACTGCTAACATAAAACAATAGTTAAGCCAAGGTAACAAAAATGAGACAACTTCATACATCATCACCAGCTGATAACATTGATACAATTCATCATCATAATAAAGTTTACCAGGCTCGAATGGTAAAGGAAATGAAGGGATTTTCCTTTGCATGTCTGCAACGGTGAGGGTAGGGTCCAAAGTCCACTCCCTATCCAGCCATCTGAATTTTTTGCATCTGGAAAAGAAGTCGGCATAGCGAGTAGGGTATTCTGGGATTTCGAACACCAGTTATCCCATGACAGCGGCCCGTACGTTGCTGATAGAAGTGAATTCTCTTATAGCCCTTTCAGTCAATGACAATGTATCATTATCACCCAGGAGACTGTTATCATTGATGAAGAATCTACATCACAGAAGATAGGCGAACTCTTTACGCTCAACGTAAATTTAAACAATAGTTAGCATATTGCTATACATCGAAAAGACAGAAAAGAAAAAACTTTCCCTCTGTAACGACGGAAAACGTCGGCAGCTGGAAATACCGACCGAAGTTCCGTGTACACAGCCTTAACCACGGATCCGCGCGAGGGCTAAGCTGGAAAAACGAATCCGCGGTGCCCTGAACGGTCTTGTCGATCAGACAGGGACTTACGGGTCAGTAAAAGCGATGACGATTCGATTACGAACTTTCGTGCATGTGTCGTGATTTTAATGCGAGAGATCGTAAAAACGGAGCGAGACAACGATGTAAATAGATCGCTACGAAGATAACGTTAAAAATAAAGAAGACCGGAAAGATGCTGATTCGGGAGAGAAAACAGGGTGGATGTTGCAAAGATCAAAGATCTATGTCTCAATGCTGGATCTGGTAAATGTTTGCGTGTGTATTACGTTACAATGGGAGAAGACTCCCCAACGACTGAATACAAGCTGAGCACAAAACAACAAGAAAACTGTCTGAACAGAAATCCGATCTACCTCGTAGGCCAAAGCTTAGGCGCGGAAATGGTCAAGCTCTGAAGTCTATCGATCTTTTTGAACGACAGGACCTGCTAACTGGGCAAGACACCTCCGCGATTCCTGTTCTGCTTCTTTGCTTCGGGTGGATCTGCTGTTTGGGCTCGGGCGCGCTGCGTTCTGTTTCTGTTAAAGGATGGTGCTTGCGGCGGTTGTCAGGAGGTTGCTCTTGTTTCTCTATTCAAGGTAATAAATGTGTCCTTGCTCAGTGAAATGCTCTTGTCCTCTTGATCTGCTACCAACAAAAGCGATGAGTGCTCAGGTGCTCTGGTTTGCTCTGATTCGCTCTGGTTTTTGCTCCGATGTTTCTTCTCCCCTTGATATATTTGTCAACCGGGGTATTTGTAAGCCGCGATACGTGAAACCCTGATGATGTGGGCCCGAACGCCGCGGGTTTCGCTGATGCGATTCTTTTAAGTCGAACGGCGACTACGCACAACATGCTTGTTTGCGTGCTGTGCGTGTAAAGAGCAGGCTCATGATAGACATGTCTCGGCTGCGTTTGCGCTCATTCGCGTTGTGTTGCGTGTATGAGCGCAACTTTGGCGTAGCAACAACACGCTAAAGATTGTTGTACGCTCATCACGCAACTGTGCATAACGCAATGTAAATGTAGCACACCCCACGCAGCTACACGTGGTGGAGTATGATCAAAGTGTAACTTACGCTCATCACGCAGCTGTGCGTGACGAAGCGTAACGCGCGCGTTGTTGCATTCTGACCTACGCACGAGCACGCATCATTGCGTAACGCGCGTAAAGATCAGTTGAGCGTTGCAAGAACAAGTGCCAACCTGTCGTGTTTCTATGGATTTTATTTAACTGTCTTGGAGCTTATTACGCTCACCACGCTGCCGTGCGTGATGGAGCGTAAACTTGTCCTTGGACAAATTTGACTTGTCTTCGGAGCTTATTACGCTCACCACGCTGCCGTGCGTGATGGAGCGTAAACTTGTCCTTGGACTAATTTGACTTGTCTTCGGAGCTTATTACGCTCACCACGCTGCCGTGCGTGATAGAGCGTAAACTTTTCCTTGGACCAATTTGACTTGTCTTCTGAGCTTATTACGCTCACCACGCTGCCGTGCGTGATGGAGCGTAAACTTGTCCTTAGACAAATTTGAGGCGCGCTCCTGCTCAAACTACGAATCTTCGCCTGAGGCCGACCCGTAATTTTCACGGTGTTTCACCCTCCTGCATAATGCACGGTACCAGGTGGAGTCTGAAAGTAGGTTGTGAGATGACGAGCCACGAACAGAGTGTTATAGGCATGATAACAGTTAAACCTAGGCATTCCCAGATCCAGCTCAAACACCTCAAACCTCTAGTGCTCTGTTCGCGGTCTTGCACCTGCACAGTTTCAATCGTGCCATCTAACAGGAATGCCAAGATGCTCTGTGTTGAACCAACCAGTAGCATCTCTAAAATAGCAGCAGCTACATCGTCTGGTAGATGCGACTAGACGATTACGCTGTAATTACGAAGCAAAAACTGCAAGAACTCCTGTGCACCCCTTCAGAACCACACTGCCTCCTCCTTTATACGAGCATGAGGATGAGGAACATTGGCCGCAGGAACATGCATGCAGCATAGAATGCCCACGATGTCCAAAATGATTAGGATGGGCTTTAACCTAATTCTATACAATAAAAAACCACATTACTATCAAACAAACCATTTAGACATAAAAATCCATCACGCGACATTAGGGTTCTCCTGATTCCCAGAAAATTACAAATTTCACTGGAAACGCATGGCCAAAATTGCCCAAACCCTTGCAACAGCTCAAGGTTTGTGTCTGACAACAGCAATGAAAGCAACACTACGTATTACTCTAGCATAACATGAAACTATTACGGGAGTAAAGAAAAAGAAAACAGAACCCTAATTATGCTACCCACAGGTACAATACCTAGATTTTTCGATTAGACACTACGTTTGCTCAGTATTACTCAACGTTACCTAAACCCTCATAACAATACAAAATCCGTCTCTAAGAGTAATATAAAAAGCCACAATAGCTCAGTCTGCGTGAACAGATATTAACGCCCAACACTACATGCACATTCGAAATAAATACAACTGCGACGCTGCAACAAACATAACAATAGTGCAAAAGGGTGGACGGCTACTTACCAATTAAGCGAAGTAACTTCCCGAGCCTCAACTCTAGCCTACGAAGCCCACTGCAAACTCTCCTGCACTTCGTCAATCTTAGCCAGTTTGGCATTCTTTCCTTTGACCTTTGGTGCCATAGTTACAATCGAACAAAATCTTCTCAAAATCGTCTATTCACGCCTTGCTCACTCAGCCGTTCTGCTATAGCCAGATCCAAAATGCTTGAAACTAACTGATTTTTTTTCCTTCCCGATCGATGCAGAACTTTCTTGAAACGCCGGTGTCAGTATGACATGAAATGCAAAGATCAGGGCATTAATTTTGTAGATATCGTGTGAATTACAGTCTAAAATGACCCTAAACTAATACATAGTTTATCACCTCGTAATCTGGCTACATTAATTATGGTTTGTACAAAAAATTTAAATTTCACAACACGCTAGACACACCACATTGCATCTTTCATCTTATTTCATACGCTAGCATCTAGGAAGCCTAGCTCATCATTTTTTCACAAGCTGTGCATATTTGTAACAGTCCACTAAGACCTTAAACTGGAAGCTTCTCTAATACGCAACTCTGACACAAAAAAAAACTCTTATCATTCAACAGATTGGTAGAAAAATAATGTAACAACTTCTATTTTTTACGTTTTTGCAAGGCAATTCGCAAATGGATGTAGTTTTATCCACACCCTTAGCCTTAACGAGCCCATATGAGAAGACCATTAGACAGCTTAATTATACGCTGATAGAAACAGACCCTTCCATTTGTGACGCAACCATAGCAACATCAAAAATATCCCCAGATTGGCCAGAACATCTGGCCCGAACTCTAGACCTGGAAGCTGGTGATGTGATCGAGGACCCTCTCAATGAGGTCCTTGTGGTTATGCGCAAAGGCGAAAGAAAAAATCTTAGGGTTAGCTTCCTCCTAGACCAACAGACACAGAGTGGCATAACGCAAGTACTCCAAGATAACGCTACTATATTTGCGTGGTCGTACGAAGACATGTCGGGATTAGACCCGAGATTAATACAACATAACATAATCTTAGACCCACGCATCAAAGCAATTAGACAATAGGCATGAAAAATTAAGCTAGAAATCTTGCTAGTAGTGCGTAATGAAATCACCAAGCTGTATCAGGCTGGTTTCATTCGCGCAATCGATTACTCAGACTGGGTGTCCAACATCATAGTTGTTTCTAAGAAAATGGGAGGCATACGCATCTGCATAGACTTTTGGGATCTGAACAAAGCTACGATTAAGGACAATTTCCCGTTACCGAGTATCGACCAACTGATCGATACAACAGATGGGCACACGCTTCTATCCTTTATGGATGGTTTTTCAGGTTATAATCAAATTCGTATTAATTTGGAGCAACAATTGACCACAACATTCATGACGCCTTGGGGGACCTTCTGTTACACTATGATGCCTTTGGGCTAAAAATGCTGGGGCAACGTATCAACGAGCCATGACATACATCTTTAGCGATTACCTCTTAGGGAGATTGAACGACTACGTAGATGACATAGCTGTCAAGTCTATAAAGTCGGAAGATCATTCAAAAGACCTGGAGTTAGTCCTTAAATGATGTCTCAAGCATGATTTACGGCTCAACCCAAAGAAATGCATATTCGGAGTCAAACCGGATGCATGTTGGGGTTTGTAGTATCAGACACTGGCATCCAAATCGACCCCAACAAGGTTAAAGCCATCGTTAATTTAATGCCACCTACAAACCTTAAGGAACTATGTGGGTTGCAGGGCAGACTACAATTTATCAGGCGGTTCATTTCGAAGTTAATAGATAAATTACATCTCATGCAACATCTCCTTAAGAATGGTGTTAATTTTGAATGGATCGATGACTGCCAGCATGCATTTGACAACTTGAAAAAGGAGCTACAACACTTACTAATGGTTTTCCCACCACAAAGGGATCAGCCTTTTTACATTTATCTAACAAACTCAGACGTGTCTATAGCTACGTTACTTTGCCAAAAAAGGAATGACAGGTCAGAAGCTCCTATATATTATCTCAGTCATGCTCTATTTGCGTACAAAGCAAGGTACAATGAAGTGGAGCGTAATTTTTTGGCATTGGTTTTCACACTTAAAAAATGTAGGCACTATCTTTTTCGCAGTCAGGTCAACATAATTTGCAAAAACAATGTTTTGCGGGCTATCTCAAACAACTTGTATGAGAGTAGTAGGATAGCTCACTGGAAAGCTATCACAGCTGAATTCGATTTACATTATGTTGGCCACTCGTCCACCAAAGGTCAGGCTATAGCTGACCAGCTAGTGACATCACCTATTAACGATCAAGCTACAATAGAGCCAGAATTTCCAAATGAGCATGTACATAGTTTAAGTCCTGTATCAACAGGCCTCGAAGCAACGTTATACTTCGACAGAGCTTCAACTACTAGAGGCGGCAATGCTGCCACTATTATTATGCTTTTCCCTGAGGATGTGCGTCCATTGGCTTACCGCCTAGCCTTCCCTTGTATGAACAACGTGGCAAAGTATGAGGGGCTCCTTAGAGGATTGTTGATAGCCAGAGAACTCAACATTCAACACCTAGCAATCTGAGGCAATTCGATGCTCTTCATCAATCAAATCACAGAAATCTATGCCTACAAAGCTATGCATCTACAACCCTACTGCGATATGGCTAAAGATCTCCTGAAACAATTTGTGACAATCGATGCCCAACACGTGTCGCGTAACGAAAACGCTATGGCCAATGCACTGGCCACACTGGCACTAAACGTGCCACCACACTTGTTTGCCACTTGGCCTACTTTAATGATGGAATGTATAGATCCTGTCATTCAAGTGACGCAAATCTCTTCATTAAACGTGGGAGGAATGCCAAAATGGTATGACAACATTAAGACTTACCTTCTACATGGCGAACCACCACACGAGCTAACACATGCACAAAAATATGCAGTGCGCAAGCATGCCAGGCAATATGTCATCGGAGACAGTACTCTT
This sequence comes from Gnetum montanum, assembly GCA_015680685.1. Taxonomy (NCBI): domain Eukaryota; kingdom Viridiplantae; phylum Streptophyta; class Gnetopsida; order Gnetales; family Gnetaceae; genus Gnetum; species Gnetum montanum. Next base: position 974,326 of record MNCI01003473.1, read on the forward strand.
TGTTGACGCTCTTTTGATGGGGTATTGCTAACCTGCGTTAATAATGACCAAGCACAACAAATAGTTAGCAAAGTCCACGAGGGGCTGTGTGGAGGACACGTAGCCCCGCAAGCCATGGCCACTAAGATCAGATGCCTAGGGTGAAACACCGTGAAAATTACGAGTCGGCCTCAGGCGAAGATTCGTAATTTGGGCGAGAACGCACCTCAAATTTGTTCAAGGATAAGTTTACGCTCTATCACGCACGACAGCGTAATGAGCATAATAAGCTCCAAGACAGTTGAAGGCAGAATCCAGAGAGGCACGACAGGTTGGCATTTTTGCTTGCGGCACATAAATAACTGGTCTTTACGCTCGTTACGCGGCGGTGCGTACCAGTGCGTGGGTCATAATTCAAGTTGCACAATCGTTACGCTTCATCGCGCGCAGTTGCGTAATGAGCGTAAGTTATACTTTGTTTACGCTTCACCACGCGCAGCTGCGTAGTGAGCGTACGTTACATTTACGCTTTGTCACGCACAGTTGCGTGATGAGCGTAAAACAATCTTGAGCTCATTGTTTTTACACTAGATTATGCTCATACACGCAACACAACGCGAATGAGTGTAATACAGCCTAAATGCAGCCGAGACGTGCTTAACATGTACCTGCTCCTCACACGCACAACACGCAAATGAGCGTGTTGTGCGTAGTCGCAGTCCAACTTAAAAGAATCACGTCAACAAGACCCGCAACATTCGGGCCCACATCATCAGGGTGCGCCTTTTTCACGGAAGCGTCGTAGCCTATAAATACCCCAGTTGACAAGGGTTCGAGGGTTAGAGGATTCGGGGAGTTGGCTAGTTGACAAGTTGACAAACCAGAGAAACAGAGGCATTTTCTGAGCACCAGAGCACTTATCATTTTGGTGGGCAGTAGATCAAAAGGGCAAGAGCATTTTCTAAGCAAGGAAACACTTATCTCCTTGAGCAGAGAAACAAAGAGCAACCTTTTGGTACCTGCTGACAACACCATCCTTCAGCAGGAACAGAGTGCAGTATGCCTGAGCTTTAACAACAGGAGAGATCGCTACCCTGAGCAGAACCTACCCGAAGCAAAGAAGCAGAATGGGGATCGCGGAGTCGTCTCGCCCAATTAGCAGGTTCTATCGATCAGAAACAGTTGATCGGCAGACTTCAGAGCTTGACCATTCTTGCACCCGAGCTTTGGCCTACGAGGTAGATCAGACTTCTGTCTAGACAGTTTCCTTGTTGTTTTGTGTTCATTTTGTATCAAGTTGGGGGTTTTCTCCCATTGTAACGTGATAAACAATCATACATTTTATCCGGAATCGAAACATAGATCTTTGAGAACTACGTCGTTTTCCTCCCGTTTCACGATTTCTCGAATCAAATCGCAGCACGCAAAGAGCCGTAATCATCATCATTTTACTGACCTGTAAGTTCCTGTCTGATCGACAAGACCGTTCAGGGCACCGCGGATTCGTTTTTCCAGCTTAGCCCTCGCGCGGATCCGTGGTTAAAACTGTGTACACGGAATCTCGGTCGGTATTTCCAGCTGCCGACGTTTTCCGTCGTTACAGTTTTCTGGTGCTAGAAGGAGGGCCTTCAGGCTCCGATCCGAATATTTTGGGTAACCCTGTTAGAGATCCATACCCTAAGCCATAGACGTAATACCTCTAGGAAAGTCTACGGTCAATCGTGTGGTATAGATCGGTCGCAAGGACGATTTCTTTGAAATCCGTCAGGGTAGAAAGCCTTTTGTGCTTGTTTGCCAGCCATTCTTTCTTTTAGATTCGATTACCGGTCATTCTCTATCTCATTGATCCATGGATTCCTATTATTCAAACACAACCGCCATGGCCACTATCGATCTGGGTGTCACGCCTGTGAACCCGACGGTGGCCACAGGGCCAGTCCCTGGTGCAACGGGCCCTCAGGGACCATTGCGCCGTTCATTAAGGCTTCAGGGGAAAGAGCCCATCTTTACGGTTATAACCCCTGAAGAATACAATTTCATATGCGTCAAAATCCAGGCAGGGTTGGCTCTTAGCCGAGCCGAGCTGGAGGCAAAGCGAAACTTTGAGGTGCTTCACCGAGGGGGTTATGATTTTAAGCCGACGGCTTACGATATAATCCCCTTAACTGACCAATACCACGAATTGCTCGCACAGCTGATCATGGCTAGAGGCCAGACCTCACAACCTTCGGTGGAGCCCCAGCGTGAGGAAGAAGCAGAGGACGAATTCGCGGCCATGTCGGAACAACGAATGTTCCCTTTGTTGTTCCCTTTCAACGGAGAGGCAGCTTCTCTGGACTCGACCGTGACCACGCAGACGCAAATCCCTGTTCTTCCGCAGGCCAACACGTAGCCGGAATGTTGATTACGTGCTGCGACGGAATCACCCCCATGTTATGCAGCCGTGCCCCATCTCATCCCTCAAGTACAGGCTCACACCATACCGACAACTCGCCCCGAGATGTTCCTGCCCCCGCCAACTCAGCAAAATACCACAACCGTACCACCGCAACCCTTTGTTCAATACTCTGCAACCAGTCAGTGGACCAACCCTGCTACACGATAGCACCCGTATACGGTTTACAGTGCACAACCTCCGCCAGCACTCGCGGCACAATTTTCGTGGGTGCTTCCTCGACATACTTATCATTATGCTACGCAGCAGGCAGCAGCTAACCCCTCGTCTCAGACCGAAGGGTGGTGGTCTTCGCAAGCCCCCCAGCCTACAGGGATTCCCGCTCCACCAGCGGTTACCCAACCACCCCCTGCATTCCAATTGCCTAGGACTGCCCTCCCAGTCCAACCTCCTATGCCTGCTGCACAGACGCAGCTGTTAACAGGTCTAGATCAAGCGTTCCAGCTTATCCAAACGCTCACCGAAGAGGTCCGACGCCTCAAGACCGCTGGATCCGACACCATTCAGATCATGGATTTCTATCAAGATGATCCGATCAATCCAGCGGTCCCCGTGTTGTCGTTGCCGTCAGGGATGTCCCTCCCGCATTTTACCAAGTATAATGGGGAGGGGGATCCCAATACCCATATGGCCACCTTTAGATCCGAATCTTTGTTGTTTCAACAGTGGCCGCATACCTTAGTCCGAGTCTTCGCGATGTCGTTAACAGGGAAGGCTTTAGACTGGTATAGAGCTCTCCCATGCTCTTCCATTGCAACCTTGGAAGAGCTGCTAACCCAATTTGTGACCCAATTCAAATACAACATGAAGCCGGAAGTCACGTTGGA
>MNCI01003473.1:991753-1023829 GCA_015680685.1 Gnetum montanum
AAGTTTACGCTCTATCACGCACGACAGCGTAATGAGCATAATAAGCTCCAAGACAGTTGAAGGCAGAATCCAGAGAGGCACGACAGGTTGGCATTTTTGCTTGCGGGACATAAATAACTGGTCTTTACGCTCGTTACGCGGCGGTGCGTACCAGTGCGTGGGTCATAATTCAAGTTGCACGATCGTTACGCTTCATCACGCGCAGTTGCATAATGAGCGTAAGTTATACTTTGTTTACGCTTCACCACGCGCAGCTGCGCAGTAAGCGTACGTTACATTTACGCTTTGTCACGCACAGTTGCGTGATGAGCGTAAAACAATCTTGAGCTCATTGTTTTTACACTAGATTATGCCCATACACGCAACACAACGCGAATGAGTGTAATACAGCCTAAATGCAGCCGAGACGCACTTAACATGTACCTGCTCCTCACACGCACAACACGCAAATGAGCGTGTTGTGCGTAGTCGTAGTCCGACTTAAAAGAATCACGTCAACAGGACCCGCAACATTCGGGCCCACATCATCAGGGTGCGCCTTTTTCACGGAAGCGTCGTAGCCTATAAATACCCCAGTTGACAAGGGTTCGAGGGTTAGAGGATTCGGGGAGTTGGCTAGTTGACAAGTTGACAAACCAGAGAAACAGAGGCATTTTCTGAGCACTAGAGCACTTATCATTTTGGTGGGCAGCAGATCAAAAGGGCAAGAGCATTTTCTGAGCAAGGAAACACTTATCTCCTTGAGCAGAGAAACAAAGAGCAACCTTTTGGTACCTGCTGACAACACCATCCTTCAGTAGGAACAGAGTGCAGTACGCCTGAGCTTTAACAACAGGAGAGATCGCTACCCTGAGCAGAACCTACCCAAAGCAAAGAAGTAGAACAGGGATCGCGGAGTCGTCTCGCCCAGTTAGCAGGTTCTATCGATCAGAAACAGTTGATCGGCAGACTTCAGAGCTTGACCATTCTTGCACCCGAGCTTTGGCCTACGAGGTAGATCAGACTTCTGTCTAGACAGTTTCCTTGTTGTTTTGCGTTCATTTTGTATCAAGTTGGGGGTTTTCTCCCATTGTAACGTGATAAACAATCATACATTTTATCCGGAATCGAAACATAGATCTTTGAGAACTACGTCGTTTTCCTCCCGTTTCACGATTTCTCGAATCAAATCGCAGCACGCAAAAAGCCATAATCATCATCGTTTTACTGACCTGTAAGTCCCTATCTGATCGACAAGACCGTTCAGGGCACCGCGGATTCGTTTTTCCAGCTTAGCCCTCACGCGGATCCGTGGTTAAAACTGTGTACACGGAATCTCGGTCGGTATTTCCAGCTGCCGACGTTTTCCGTCGTTACATAGGGTACTATTAGCCATACATAGAAAAAGACTACCTTACCAAAGTCGTGTAACATGTGCCAGTGTTACGTAAACCTAATACATGTGTCACCAACCGAGTTGCACACTACACAAATTACTTGGCCATTCCAACGATGGGGACTAGATAAATGGGGTCCCATCGCGCCTAAGTCTTCTGTAGGACATAGCTTCATTATCATCGCCACTGAGTATTTCACGAAGTGGGTTGAGGCCATCCCCCTATGGAAGATTACATCTCAACAGGTTTGCCATTTCATCTTAGACAATATAGTAACCAGATTTGGGCTCCCTATGACTATTGTGACCGACAACGAGCCACAATTTAGTAGTACTGAAACTAAATCTTTTTGTGACAATCTTGGTATCAAGTAATCTTTTTCTTCACCCTACCTGCAAGCAAATGGTCAAGCAGAAGCAACAAACAAGGTAATTATCAATATACTCAAGAAGATGCTCAGCAACAATAAGAAATGGTGGCATGAAAAAATTCCTCTACATGCTATGGACGTATCGTACGACGTGTAGAACAGCTACAGAAAGGACGCCCTATAGTCTACTCTATGGATCTGAAGTAGTGTTGCCCTTGGAATTACAGGTTCCCTCATTGTAGATGGTCCTCTCCATAGTTTTAAATGAGACTCAACACAACGAGTCTAGGATCGTGGATTTAGACTCAGTGGAGGAGAAGCGCATCCAAACGCTTGATACCATCGAAAGATATCAGGACAAACAAAGACAGAAGCACCAGCACAATCTGCATCAATGACCGATCAAGAAAAGAGACTTAGTTCTCAAGGCCATTCGTGAACTAGTAGGAAAATTTTCTGCAAAATGGGAAGGCCCTTTCCTAGTCATCGGTGCATACGGTAACGGAGCATTCAAGTTAGCGGATATCGACGGCAACGAGCTACCAAATCTAGTGAATCATCTGTGTCTAAAGCGGTACAACATCTAAGCATCGACTCAGCTCAAACGCAAGGTAACAAATGTCTGCTACGACATAAAACTGAAAAAGTTGTACATGTTCGCTACAACGTAAAATTGGCATTTCTCGCACGCGTCCGCCAAGACGCTAAACTGGCAAAGTTTCCAACCGTTCGCCATCACGTGAAACTGGCAAGGTAAGCATATGTCTACTAACATGATAACCTAGCACAGACTTGTCCTTGGGTCATGACATAAAACTAATACCCATAGCGTGGTCTGCTGGGACCATAAACTAGCTCTTCCACCATCCGCTACGACGTAAAACTAGCAGGTTTCAGTCTGCCCAGACGTTAAACTAGGACCACGGTCTGTTGAGACTTAAAACCAGCAACAACAGTCAACCAGGACCTAAAACTGGAATCTATCAACAAGAAATCCATGAAGCAAGCAAGCGTGGTCATTCTTGCACTGCATCCCTACCAAATGGAATGGGTAAGGCGTTGGAACAGATGCAACATCGCTACCCCACCGGCATCCTACTGATTCCTCAGACATGCCGAAAGGCATACTATTGACCCCTCAGAGATGTTGCTATGATAGCCACTCTATAGTTGCAGCTCTTGGGATCAACTTCATTGCTTGGGGCCCTGAAGAAACTAGGGTCCTCCATAGTCTCAGCGGCCTTCATCCATCACCGTCACCAGACTCCAGCTTAGCAGATTCATCTGACTGGTTCTTTGCCTAGTCATTTGAGCAAGATGAATCTGGTTGTCGATGGCAACTTCATGAACCACGGCATCAACATAGGGACCCTTACTCTTTGCTATGGTCCCCCTTTCATGGTCCCATTCTCCTTTTCACTTTGGACGGTGCTTGTTTCAACAGCCTCCCTCCTTAGCAATTAGGAAGATTGCTTTTGGCTCTCTGTTCTCTGTTATGTTTTGCAGGTTACTTGTTATGACAACGTTGATCAAGAATACATTCATTAGAAGGTGAGGTGTTACAGTGTTCTGAAGTGGCTGCTTAGATTAGCCTGGCTACTTGGGAGTGCAAACCCTACCTCTCCCTCCATCAAATACCTTACTTTATTTTCCCCCTTCCCTTATCCTTATAATTGTCTCTAACCTCTTCTCTGCTTGTACAGAATGTGAGCATTGAGTCAATTCTTTTGCATCATCATGTCCACGAACAGGCATAACACAACTCGCCTCGTGGAATGCAATTTGCATTTTCAAAAAAGAAAAAAAAGGGGAGGCAAAGCTTGGCAAAATGGATGTAAAACAACTCATCCAAGCCACGCGAACATAACACAACTCGTCTGCACAAGCCCTTCATATACAGTATGACGGCGTAACCTTTTGCAAATACATTAGTGAAAGGACATAATGACTTGTTCGCAAAAGCTTCATGTTCATGTATTTTAGTCTTCCCCAAATCTCCCTCCTCTCACTTCTGTAAAATCCCTCCTATGCTTTCTTCCCTCCCCTACCTTTGCACTTTCAGTTTTGACAGAGTGACATTTGAGCAATCTCCGACGAATGCTGTTGGTGCCTTTACCTCTTTGGTGTTTCGTATTCTTTGTCGACGTCTGTTGGGCAAGCCCTCTAAACGTCAACAAATAGGGGCCATTAAAACACCGTGAAAATTTCGAGGCCTTAACGATTCAGCAAAATCTGGCTATTCAGGCAAGGAGTCATGACAAGGCGCGGCATGGCAAGTTCCATTTTCGGTTAAAGGTCTGTCCTGCCATGCTACGCAGCATAGCACAAATAAATTTCAAAAGAAAGAACAAGGCGATGGGTGCACGGCGGCAAGCCTTCCACTTTGCAAGTTTTCTATGTTTCGAAAATCTTAACTTTTGGGATATTATGCTGCATTACGCAACATAGCGTAACGTCGTGTTATGCAACGTAATGTCAGAAGGCAGTCCACTGCATCATCAAAGATGGCAAATATTCAAGACTTTGATGACCCAGCAAAAATCTTAAGGTTTAGGCAATGATCTGCAGCATGCCGCGCATTTCATCAAGTTTTCTTTCTTGGTTAAGGGGCCTATTATGCTACATCACGCAACGTGGTGTAATAAACCCTGGAAAAATTGTTCAGAAATAGAGGAAGTGCAATGACAACACTTCAAATTTTTGCAGTTTTGCTATTTTACGCTAAATTACGCTATGCAGCATAATTTAGTATAACGCAGTGTAATGCAAGCAATGACAGAGCACAATTCAAACATCAGCAGTTCATACGTCACAATACACTCTCTAGCATATTGCAGCATAATGAAAGAATAGTTTGTTGCCAAAGCTCCTACAAAAGTGGTTTACGATGCATTACGCTTTAGAGCGCAATGCAGTATGGTGCCACAAGCTTCAAACACAAACACACCAAGTCAACGGCATCTTGTAGGTTCAGGACACGCATCATCTAAACTGCGTTTCTCTCCTGAACCCAACCTTATAAATATTCCAGTTGACAAAGATCAAGGGGTGGGCAAAAATTTCTACTAAGATATGATAGATTTTCTCTGAGCGATTTTTCCTTCCATTGGTAATCATTGGCAACTTTTAGCAAGGATTGACAAGAGAATAAAGAGGATCAGTAATTGCAAGAATATCACAGATAATTGGCAAGAACCTTTGGTCAAAAATAGCCAGTTGATAGACATTCTGCTTCGGGTCAGACCTCCTTGTACCCAGATCTGCTAGAACAAGGTAGATCGACCTTTAGTTGCTTCATCTTTGAATAGCTTTCTTGTTGTTGGCACATGCTTCGCTTAAATCGAATTCTGCCTATAATCATTGTATCTAATATATTTCGTTCATGAGTTGAATCCCAGATCTTGGGATTGCCTGCGTTCTAAATCTGATCTCTTATGCCCTACTTATACGAATCTCGCAAATTACTTTAAATCGATTACACCGTTTTCAATTACCTTCGAAGTTAACAATATTATATCTTCTCATAAAGAACCATCATTTTATCATCCAAATATCACAAAATTTTTACTGATCAAGTAAGTCCTTGTCTAATCAACAAGACCGTTCAGGGTTCCTCGAATTCGTTTTTCTCCAGCATGGTTCTCGCACAGATCCGAGGTCAGAACTGTGTACACAGACTTTCGTTTGGTATTTCCAGCGATCAACATTTTCCATTTTTACAAGGCTGGGTTCATATATCCCATTGTTGATAGAGAATGGGTTAGCCCTCTGGTAATTATGCCTAAAAAGGAAGGCAAATGGAGGGTATGCATAGATTTTAGGCTGCTAAACATGGCAACATTTAAGGATCACTTTCCGTTGCCATTCGTTGACCAAGTCTTAGACACCATAGTAGGGCATCACTATTACAGTTTCCTGGATGGCTATAGCAGATGCAACCAAATACAGATCGCCCTAGAAGACTAAGCCAAGACAATGTTCACCAGTCCTTGGAGAACGTTTGCATATAAACAAATGCTATTTGGCTTATGTAATGCTTCTACCATGTTTCAACGCCTAGTTCTAAGCATATTCCAATAGCAGATAGGAAACGGAGCAGAAGTCTTTATGGACAACTTCCCCACCTATTGAATAAGTTTTGATCAAGCCTTGGATCGATTAGAGCAAGTGCTGAAAAGATGCGTAGAAATCAATCTAAGGCTCAACTGGCAGAAAAGCCATTTAATGGTCCAAGAAGGCATAGTACTTGGGCATAAGGTTTCACATGCAGGAATAGAGGTAGACCCAGATAAAATTAGGGTTATCCAAGGAATCACCCGTCAACCGGAAACTTTCAAAGACATTCGATCATTCCTTGGACACACTAGCTACTATCGAAGATTCATTGAGAACTTCTCCAAGATTGCCAAACCATTGGTAGAGCTAACAAAGAAGGACGTACCTTTTGAGTGGACCAGGAAATGTGAACGAGCATTCCAAATCCTGAAACAAAAGCTAGTAGAAACTCCCATTCTATAAGCTCTTGACTAGTCCAGACCTTTCACATCATGACTTATGCATCCAATTATGCCTTAGGAGCCATACTTACACAGTTAGATGACCAAAAATGCCCTTACTACATCCACTATGCAAGTAGAAGTATCGTTGGTACACAACTTAACTACACAACTACAGAGAAAGAATTAATAGCTATAGTGTTTACACTAGATAAGTTTGGGCACTATGTGTTAGGTTACAAAGTGTTCATCCACACAGATCATAGTGAAATTATGTTCCTCATGAACAAGCCAATGGTTAGCCCTCGTATTATACAATGGCTGGTAATTCTACAAGAGTTTGATCTAACGATGATCAATTAGAAAGGCACCGAGAACGTAGTTGCAGATCATTCATCTCGATTGCATTGGGATAGCAAAGAGGATGGATATGTAATGTCTGATCATTTTCCCGATGAAGCCCTCTTTGCCGATGTAGTGAATAACCAACTACCCACGGAGACAAATTGGTATAGTAGCATTCTCACCTATCTCCTTACTCAACAAATACCACAGGAGCTAGACCTTAGGAAGAAACAACAGTTCCTTCACAAAGCCAAGTACTTCATGGAGATCAATGGACAACTTTACAAAGTGTGTCCTGATGGCTTACTTCAATGGTACGTGCCCAAGGTAGACCAACTAAGAGTTCTCCAAGACACTCATGAGGGCCTTTGTGGGGGTCACTATGCGGGGAGATGAACGACTATTAAGATCTTTCTTGTAGGATATTATTGGCCAACAGTATTTCGGGATGCCCATCAATTTGTCCGATCTTGTGAGCACTATCAACGTGATGGGGGAATGACTACTAAAATGGAGGGTCCATAATAATGGATTCAACCATTAGAACCCTTCGACATTTGGGGAATAGACTTTATGGGGCCCATTACACCAATGTCCAATGGAAAAGCTTACATTGTAGTTGCCATAGACTATTTAAAAAAATGGGCTGAAGTAGTTGCTGTTAAAGACTGCACATCATCTACAGCTGCATGATTTCTAAAACAGCAAATCATAAATAGGTTTGGTGTGCCATGTACACTTATTTTGGATAATGGAACACACTTCACAGGTACAAATTTTTGAAAGTTAATGCAATGCTTAGGGGTTGAACATAAATTGACTACACCTTATCACCCCCAAGCTAACGGACAAGCTGAGGTCACCAACAAGGAGATCACTAAAATATTAACTAGGACAATTAGCAAGTATAGGTGAGATTGGAGCACTAAACTAAATGATGCTCTTTGGGCATACCGCTCCACCTGGAAACTCCCTATAGGCTACTCTTCCTATGAGTTAGTGTATGGAAAGCTTCTAATGCTTCTGATTCAAACCGAACTTCGTACACTATCAATGGCTTGTGACCTCCACCTTAATCTTGATCTAGCACAAAAATAAAGGTTGGAAACTTTAAATGTGCTAGAAGAAAACCGATTAGCTGCCCTGTCATCAAATGAGTTGCACAAGGCATATAACAAGCAACGTCATGACTTGAAGATTCGAAAGGTTAAGTATCAACAAGGAGATAAGGTTCTCTACTGGAACCCCATACATGTGCAACAACGCACAAAATTTCAAACACTATGGGAAGGAACTTACATAATTCATGCAACTTTTCCTTCAGGGGCCATGACCATATACAAACCTGAGAGCCCTGGTAAGAGATTGTTAGTCAATGTGCAATAGACCAAACCCTTCCATGAATTGAGAACGGTCAATGCACATAATACCTCTGAGAAGCGATGACCCTGCTCACTATTTTGGATCTCCTCCTTCCAACTCAGTCATGGGGGAGATGGCCACCTCTACTAACCATTTGAGGCCCTCAGTTCCTTTTTAAGTTTTTGTTTTACACATTTTTTTTTACAAATTTCTTTAATTTTTCTTGTTTTTGTTTTGCAACATCATTTATACTTTCTCATTTCTTTGTCTGACTATTTGTTTTTTGTTTTTTTATGTTGTTTTTTTTTTTTTGTTTTTTTCTTTGTTTGTTGTTTTTTTTTTTTTGGTTAGATTCATCACCTAATAAGTGCTCCTGATGGTGGTATGAACTATATTTTATTGATTGCTAATGTTTGTTTTTTACCTTTGAGTTATAATGTTGATACTAAGGTATGGTTCTTTTGATATAATAGGTAATGAGTCCACGTCATCCATGCATTCATGAATTTCTATGGTCTCTCTTGGCTCAGAACTGTATAGTCCCATTTTTTAATAATAAAATTATTAACGAATTGGTGACTGGGCATTTCTCAAACTAAGGAAGGACTCAAGGACTGAAAAGGGTGTGACTTCAAAGGGATTTGATGCATTTGTGCTGGCTATTCTCTTGGGTGCTTGGATGTTTTCTTCATGAGTTTTCCTTACCATTCCAACATTACTCCATTATCAGGAAGTTGAGCCAATAAAAATAAGTCTTTGCATGGTGTGGTTCTCACGCGAAAACAAAAAAAACAAAAATAGTGAGAATTCAAAGCACACCTTAGAAAAAATAATCATCTAGCCTACAAGCACTGGTTATGGAACTAAAAAAACATGTTCCCTCTAACTAAGGCCCTTTCTCGCTTCCTACTTCTCCCTTTCTCATTTTCCTCGAAATGGTGTTGACTCTTTGGCGAAAGCATTCTTGCTACTTTAAGTGGTTGGATTGGCCAAATGTATTAATGCAAAGTCACTAGATGTAAATTGTTTGAGGCTGGATTTGGAATGAGATCTACCCAGTCACATTAACCATACATACACAAGGGGTTGTATACCACCTTGTTCTTGGGACTCCATTCCATTCTCTTCTCCCCATCATTCTTTCTCAATTTCCCACTTCAATGCCAATTGTATCAGTAGTCTATATTTTGGTTGATGCATTGTTTTCTCTTTGGTGGATTCTTTTGGTTAAGTCTTTAACTCTTACTTCCAAATGACATTTCCAGAGCCTATAGACTCTTTGAATGTGGGTTTGTCAGGGCATAAAGGACATGAGCCTGCTTTGGGGAGGACCCACTGGCATTCCTATTTGGTGCATCAATTAACTTCTTTCCCTTAAACATTTCCGTAATCAACATTTTCTTGTTTCATTCCCATCTCTAACATCCATTTTATCGGCGTTGTCATTGTTTCTTTTTCTCCATCTTTCTTATTCCTTATCTTTTTCCATTCTATCGATATCGGAGGATCGTTCTTAGTCATGGGGGCCTTGGTCCAATTTTTTCAATTTTTCCTAGCCACTACACCTTGGGTAGTCACCAATGTTATATCTTTAGAATCCATATTGGCCATATCACAACTCAGCCAATGGACCTTACACTGATGCAAGGTATCAACTGTATTGTGATTTACTTATCCTTGCTCATATGTGACTGTGTTGTGTGTGTAGATGGCAATCATTCAACAATGGATTGGACTTGGAGGAAACACTTAAGATGGACTAGTGCTGGAATAGTTGTGCAAGGAATAAGATTGATGGTGTGGCTATGGATGGACAACGGAAGGCACAATCTTGGCGTCAGCAACAACATGTCTTCTCCTTTTCTCTCTCTCTCTCTCTTCTCTCTCAACTACCAAATAAGGCTGGATGTCAATTGTGTATAGTGTTCACTCTTGTAGTCATGAACACTAATGTTGTCATGTATTGTAATGTTGATCCATTTACATGTCATTCCATTCACCATTATTTTTCATTCAAGTCAATAATCCCATACCTTCCCAATATTTTGTAAGAAACTCAAGGACAAATTCTCATTCAGTCATGGGGGTATGATGAACTGCAATATCGCGTATGCAATATCACAGCCACCACGTGATATCGCGTCTTGCCTCATCTTCTATAAATAAGAGGTGACACCCTTAGTTCCAAAATAGTTAGATTTAGACCCTTAGCCAGACTCTTGCAGTTTAGTCATTCTAGAGTTAGAATTATTTCTATGTGCCTGCAGTAGGAGTCATAGAGTGAATGGATCTTTATTCGAGCAATTTGTACCTGAGCACAATTTTGTGTACAATAATAAATATGAACCTTATGATAAACCTTGCAGCATATAGATTAAGCTAATTAGTAATTAATGATTATTTAATGCTTTCCTAGTTAATTAATATCTCTCTCAACCTTCAACCCCCTTAGTTAAATACACTCAGTATGGCCGCTTCGAGCATGCGTGTAGCACTTGGTAACCCAGTAACGATTAGCATTTGGTAATCCCAACAGCGTTGCACTAGTTCAGGATATGTACAGCAAGTGGGAATGGATACTGGTGTTAGGAACATTTAGAAACTACTTAATGAATAGTTAANTTGTGAAATTTAAAGGTATGGTTAAGTGTAATCAAGGTGTATAATTTTTATTATTTTTATGTTTTATTTTTTGGATTCTTAAAATAAAGGATGAAAAGAATGAAGTAATTTAATTGCTAATTTAACGTAACTAACTAACTTAACTAAGCCTAACATAAGCATCTGTTCCCACTTTCTGTACACATCCTAAACACATTTAGCACTACTAGGTTACCAAACGTTAAGCATTATTGGGATTACCAAGTACCAAGCATATGCTCGAAGTGGTCGTACTTATGTGCCTAATTAATCACTACTTAATCTAGCTTAGTTTAGCTTAATTACTGAAAGCATTAAAGGAAATTGCATAAAACATTAAATGTAGAAATAAATAATTAATGTACTTCAAAGTGTTATAAGGTTTATCAAAAAGCTCATCTTTATTACTGCACACACTACTGTGCTTAGGTACAACAGTTGAGTGGCGAGGTACCCTTGCACTCAACCATACAAATACGAGCGTTACACGTGCGATCCGATCAAACTCCGTAGATGGACTAGTTGTGGCATCTAGACAGTTAGCCTTAGGTTGTAGTTCACTGTCTTCCCACCTGGACTAGTATTAGCTTTGTCATGTATCGTTTAGTCCAGAGTGAGGTGTATGATGTGTTTCTAACCTAATGCTACTCCTAAAGGTAATGGAAGATAATATTAACTAATCTAAGGGAGAAAGGGTGAGAAAGAATCTAGCTAGCCTAAGTGTGATGAGCATCTGTTCCTTGATTATCCATACACACCTTGGACTTCATGCATGACTACCACTGGGATTACCAAGCGTAGATCCTAGGTACGCTACTAGGTTACCAAGTAATCACACATAAGTGCTCATAATCAAGTCATACTCATTCCGTGTTTAATAGGAGTTTAAGGGTGAGAGAGAGATTAATAGGAAAGCAGTAAATAACAAGTAAATAAATAATTAATCTAAGTGAATGTTGCAATGATGAAGTAATCTTGATCTTTATTGCCAGTCATGTGCATGTCCAAGTACGTCACACTTGAATAAAGGATGTCGTACAATTACAATCACCACACTGCAGGCATACACTGGGAGGAAAAGGGTTGAGAGGAAAAAAAAACTAAAATCAAAATTAATTCTAAAACTTCTTATCTAAAAAAACTCCTTTAACTCCTAACTAACTCCTCTTATTTATAGATGAGGAGACAAACTACGATATCGCAGTGCACTAAATGGCGACTCATCATACCCCCACAGTTGAGTGAAAACTCGTCCTCAAGTTACAGTGATTACACAGTGGATAGGTATGCGATTATTGGATGGTGAACATGGGTTTATGCCGTAGTGTGGAATCAAAACAAAATAAAGACACAACATAAGAAATGTGCTACAGCTACAAAATTAGTGAAACTCATGTAGTTCCTAGTGGCGGTGGCTCCTCCATAGGTGCTTTCCCCTTGTCTTGTGGTCCAGGTCTTGGGACTTGATGGCATTCAAATATGGCCTGGAGTTTCTCCTCTTTGGTTTGGGGATCCTGTGTCATCCATGCTAATGTTCCAATGTTTGATGGAGTTAGCACCTTCCATGGGCAGGGTAGTTGCGGAAACATTTGATTGGCCTTGACATACCAATCTGCAAACACTGGACGTTCCTCTTCGTAGGCTCTGGCTTTATCTTTGTATTCTTGGAAATCCAAAAGCCATCGATCCAGATTTTTTGTGATACCTTTTTATCCTTGGTAGCTCGCTTTCACCACCTCAAGTTCAGAATTTGCGATCTCTAACTTTTTCAATAACTTCTTGCGTTCTACAAATTCTGCTTCGTATTTGACATAGGTGGTAGCTACCTATTACTCGAGCTCTGTTCTCGGGCACCCTGCTATTAACATGGCAAGGCTGGCATACCGCAGGTTTGCCAACTCTATGTATTCTGTCAAATCCTAAATCTCTAAGTCCTGATTCTTAACTTCCGCTTGGTGGGCAAAGGCATATGTGTCCAATATGGCCCGCCAATTAGTGTGTTGAGCACTGATAGCATTGATGTGGGCCTTGGCCATATGGATCTCCTTCTCAAGGATCTATTTGTACATCCCCACCTGGTCTTGGAAGTGCTCCTTTAGCTTTTCATGCCATTTAGCCTCATTTTGGCATGCGCTGATTTCGATAGCTGACTTTTGGCAAATAGCGCGTACCTCCTCCATTGAGAGGGTTCGATTCTCCCTAGCTAAATGGCTCATGTCTTGGTTCACCTGGCTGAATTATTCTTGCAATTGATGGAAGGGTTCCTCGAGAACATTCTTTTGCTTCTCCACAATGGTCAACCAAAGGCTGTCAACAACAAGCTACTTATTTTCTTCTTGTAAGGCGTTGAGTGCTTTGAGATGCGCATGAGTTTGCGCTTGTGCTGTAGAGGCATCCCAAACAGCCTTCTCTTTTTCTTCAACCACCTTTTTATTCTCCATTAGTAACTTGGTTAGTTGCTCAGTTTTAAAGCTATCCAGCTGGTCTATAGGAACAAATTTCAAAGGATCCCGCTATGCTGCTTGTAGGGCCACGAGATGCTCTTGTAATTTCTACACCTCTACTTCAGCATGCTCAGCCCTCCCTTCCATTAAAACTAGCTTCCCCTTCATGGAAATGAGATCTGACTAAATTGCCTTAACATCTTGAGGGATGTCAAATAAGGACGCCATTACTTGTCCTGTTTGTAGCAATCGATCAAGCATATCCTCATGTTCTACAGGAGTCATTGAGGTTCTAGCCAAAGTTTGAGCATCTCGTGCTCCTGTGAGATCTACCGGTGGCACAACAAGTACGTTGAACGATTCCTTGATGTGGTCTATGCCCACTTCTACAGCTTCCATGGCATCTTGGTATTGCATGACGACCACAGTGGCCCCTTCACCAGTTTCTAATTGCACTTGGAAAGATGCTGTGTTTCCAGAGATCTATTGTGATCAAGTACTTTCCTCTCCTCCTATATGAATAGACACTCCACCCCTTGTACAATCCAAAGAAACTATGGGCTATATGGCATCATCAATGACATGGAAGAGATTTGCATCATCACAACTTTTCCAACTAACCATCTCGGCGATGGCCCTAAGATGACTCATCGACGGTCTGTAGTCTTGTGCCGGCAGCGACTGATCCTGGCCCATACTAGGCCCTGCTTCCTTTTGTTGGTTGGGTCTTGTACTTGGAGATTGGCTGGGTCTTGCAAGTTGAGTTGCAGTTGGTTCAGCCGTCTGTTCTTCTTCCTCTTCTAGTCCCAGAGTCTCACCAGTAATTTTCCTTGCAGCCGGTGGCTTTAACAGTTCTGCATATGAAGCATTTTTGGCTTTTTGGAGAATGTCATAAGTGTATCCCCAGATACCCACACGTCAGCAAAGCTTTCTTATAAGACAAGTGAAGGGCAACACCATCTTCCCTTTCTTCCATTCTTCGAACCGCCTTAGGATCTCTGTTAAGTATAGATGGGGCAAATTAGCATTAACCTTTCCCATCAGCACTGCACATCCTCTTACCTCATACATTGATATTCTTTTTAAGCCCTTCATGGGGAAGAGGTGATATGTTCCAATTTTGAAATAGATCCTCTCTTCCTTTATCAACTCACCAAATGTCTTATCTCTGCCATATGTCCTTTCCAACCAATCCCGTCACACATCGGGGTCTGAACGGGTGGATAACTGAGAAACCTTGGGCCCTGTATTTGGAAGATTTAATACTTTCAAAATGGCCTACGCAGAGAAATAAACTGTCACACCACAATATTGACGATGATGCCTTGTTCTCTGTTGTGCTAGAATTAGTACGTCTCCCCTAGGTCCCAGGCACCGCTTTCAGAGAGGGTAGGCCATAAGGGAGATCCTTTGAGGTGATCCCTAATAGCCCCAGGAGTGAACTCTACAAAAGATTCAAAGTTTAATTCCACAATCACCGCAGTGAATGTGGACTTTTCGTGGATGGCCTAAACACAATCTTGGGGCAATGTGAGATGTTGTCCCTGTTCAGGCGTTGCTACAAATCCTCCTTCTACCTACCTAGACTGTACAGTAGGAGGGTCCTCTTGATGAATATTGAATGATTGTTCCTCCTATTCTACATGTTGTCTAGCAGAGACTTGTCCTTCACCTCTCCTAGGTCGTTTGCTTCCACCTTGAGTAGGACCTTTCTGTTGTCCATGTTTTGGGGTCATCTGCAATCACACGAGGCCAAGCGTTAGTAAGGTTGTTTTTTAAGTTAAGTTATACCTTACTACTTGCCTTAATTAATTAATTTTTTTAAGCTCCATGTAATTTTTCCCAAAAGATTATAGTAGTGGGTCCTTTTTACTTAGGTGGTTTTTCCAATTTTAATTTCCCGATGTACCTAAAGGGATTGAATGATTTTTTTGGCACAATTATTCTAAATGTTATAGCTAATTACCCTGGATAATGTCCTTTGGGTGATGATAAATTACAAAAAAGTTAGGCACTATTCAGTAGGTGTCCCTTCCCCATGACTAAGCTGAACACTCTAGGTTCAGGTAGGTTCAGACGGAATTAAAATCGAAGTACCAGTGAGCGAGATATAGGTAGAAAAGCAAGGGTTTCACACTCGTAAGTCATAGAGAAAAATTTGAAAAACTCCCCTGCGTGAATTGTGAAAAATGATGCTAAGTGTTGCAGGGGGGTCGCCTATTTATAGGTTTATGGGACACAATATCACGTACGATACATATCGTACGTGATATCACGTCAACCGCGATATCGCGTACATAATATCATGGCCTATCAATGTTTAGGCCCAAGGGAAAATACCAAATTTTAAAAGTTTTTCCTGGAATCAAAAATGGAAATTAGGACATGTGACACATGTTGAAGGGTTCTAGGGTAACTAGATGGTTTGGAAGGCACGAATAATGATCCATGGGTTTTATCAATAAGGACCTTGGGTGGTAGAGAAAAAGGTTATGTGATGGTACATAAGAACGTTGATTCGGAGGGATAATAATAATAGGGAAAGAATGTTATTAAAAATAGGCTAAGGGTAAGAAATGGTGCATGTGAGCTGTGTCATAAGTGAAGATTACATAAGTGGGTCCTCCCCAAAGCAGGTTTCAACCTATAATGCCCTTGTGTAACCACACTTAAAAGTGTCCGTTGGCACTAGAAGGGTTAAATGTAATCCGCACTGATTCCACAAAACACACACATGTAATTATCACTGGAATGAGATAAGAATTCTACATTACACATGACATGAGCTACAATTACACGAACAATGAGATGAGACAAACTATAGAAAGGGATTGTAGAGATTGGAACATGAGGTAATTGACCCAGGGCATAGTGAATCCTGCATATAAAGCATGATTAACATGTCATTAACCCATCATTCCAAGATTAGGACCAATTCCATTCCTCTGATTAGTGATATCGCATTGTTTCATCCCATGATGAGAAACTATGAGAGTACCATAACAACAAGGTGTACGATCACTTGGTGTTTTATTCAAGGGAGGAGTGATTTTTGTTTTGTGGCACTTCCTTCTTTTCTTCTTTTTTTTTCTTTTCAATATTGAATCCAGAGAAGCCACCAACCTTCAGGCATGGGTGCATGTCTTTCCAGTGGGACCCCCTAAAACAACATTGGATTTTTGAGTGCCCTTTTGATTACTCTTACTCCCATTTTTCGTTAGATCTACAAGGATCTTAGTACAACCACGTTGCATGATAACTCCCACAGATATCACCAAAGAGAATCCCCAAGTCCCCTTGATGTCACACCCTAATCATTTCCTCTTGATCCATCCTTCTTCATTTCGGGTACAATGAACATAAAATTAATTTTAGTTTTTAGAATTTCAAGAATATCATTATACCCTCAATCAGAACCTTTTATTTGTAGAATGGATGAGTGGGTATAATGGGCTCACTGTCAACATAATTGATCACTCAAGACTTGATAACATAGAACACACCTCAACCAACAAGCTACATGAGTGTTTTATTCATAGATGAGATTACTTGTAAAAAGACAAAAATACCAAAAAGACAAAAAGATAAAACAAGAAGTTGAAAAATGAAAAACTGGAAAAAAAAAATTGAAAAATTAAAGAAAATGAAATATATTTATTAATCATGTTTGTTATTAAAATGGGGGATATCCCCCATAACTAAATAGTTGAGGATGGCAAGGATTAATAAATGGAAGATGAGGATCCTTGCATGTTGGAAATATTCAGACTTGGTCATATTTATCCCATCGGGGTCACACACCTGATTATAGTAAGCATAGTGGGGAAATTTGTAAGATGTGGTTCTTGGGTAAGGAGTTGACCCACTATGATGTTTGTGACTAGAAGATGGTATGCAAGGATCGGGTTATCGCTCTCCATTACTATGTTCATTGGGCCACATGATTGTTGGAGTGTTAATTGGTGGCCCTGATGAAGTAACATGAGGTGTTGGGTTTGAAGATAAGGGTGCACCACAATGTTGGACTTGTGCCGAGTTGCAGGATGCAGTGGCCTTGGAATTGTGTTGTTCCTTCCTATGGTCATGTTTAAAGAAGGGATGCTTTTGATGTTGCTGAGGTCTCTCACTACTGTTGGCAGTAGCAGCACAAGTAAGGTTCGTGGGTTGTTGTTGTGGTGAAAATACTTTAGGAACAGTTGGTGGCGCTGTAGAAGAAGGGAAAGGATGAGAATGTTGAAAATTAGGAGAAGTGTAAGGTGCACAAGGCAGTGGTTGTGTGGAGGACATGGCTTGATAGTATTGAGGAGAATGGTAATGTGGTGAGATAGAGTATGTTGACCTAGTTGGAGAAATAGGGTATTGGACTAGATAAGTGTTTGGGTTCGGCAGGTACGAAGGGTGTCTCTAGTTTAGGGGTCGCTTCCCCCACGACTGGGATTGTTGTCACTGTGATCGAACACAGTATCTCTGTACGAACTCTGGGTGTAACGTGTTTCCCCAATGCTCAAATAGATGTAACAAGATTGGGCATTGGCCCTTGGGGTGATCGTACAAGTAGATGTTGCATTCATACATATGATTGGCAGTTGAGCCCTTATTTTCCTTATCCCTTATTTTCGATTATCTAATGATACTTGGTCCTGCTTCTTGGGTTGTCAAAACTCTATCTCCAATAATATCCATAAATTCTCCACATTTTTTATGTGTTCATTCCAACATCTTATTGATCTTTGCCTCGACTTCTTCTAGTGATTGTTGTGTTGGAAAAGATGGTTTTTCCTCCTTGAGATAGGTTGATTTCTCCTTTTTGTGATTATGGACCTTTGTTAAGTTGAGATTTTGGTCTCGTTGATGGTTTTCAACACTCTCCCATCTAGCCATTTCTCCTTCATCTTTTGTTACCTGCTTAATAAGCTCTCAGATTTGATGGGTTCGTAGTTCGTATAGTTTTCCTTAAGCATACATCCCTAGGGTCTCTCTTGTTTCATTACAAATCTCATCAATGATATGATACATTAGCCTTTCCTCGGAAAACTCAAGGCCTAGACAGTTATTTAACAGTGCATAATATCTTTCTAAGGCCATGCCCAAGGGTTCATGTTGTGCTTTTTTCCACTCTTGGATTTGTTTCCTCAAGGCCGACACTCTTGCGTAGGTTTGATATCTTTCGTTAAAGAGTTCTACCATTGTTGACCAATGTCGTATTGAATTTGGTTTTAACGATCTATACCATACTTTTGCTTGGCCAACGAGTGTCATAGGGAAGAGCTTGAGTTTTTGCCAACTGTTATCAATGTTGTTCCATGTACAGGCATCGTAGAAGGCTTGTAAATGTTGATGTGGATCTAAGTCATAGCCTCCTGAGAAATTGGGAAAGTTGTTTACATCGAGCTTGGGTAGACGACTCTCTTTACGATGCCTACGGGAGATTTAAACAGCCTCCTATATTTGCGTTAAGCTTGTAGTGGCTAGTAGGGGTTCATCATCATCAGGTAAGTTATGCTTTCGTGCATTGGGATAACATGCCTTCGTTCATGTTTATAAGAAACCCCCACTTCAGGTTGTGTACTCCAATCCTCATTGTCATATAATTCATTGGTTCTTCAATGAACTTCCTCACTAGGTGTGGCATTATTATAGTCTTTTAGAAGAGACATGGTTGTGAAATTGTGTGTGAATTTATATGTGATTTTTTTTATAATTATTTCTTCTTAAAAGATATATCGTTAAGTCCTGTACAGCGACCTTGTATGATATAACTAACCTAGATAACTAGCACCGTCCTCGGCAACGGTGCCAATGATGAGTGGCGAGGTACCCCTACACTCAATCATACGAATATGAGTGTTACATGTGCAATCCAGTTGAACTCCGCAGACAGACTAGTTGTGGCATCTAGACAGTTAGCCTTAGGTCGCAGTTCACTATCTTCCCACCTAGACTAGTATTAGCTTTGTCACATATGGTTTAGTCCAGAGTGAGGTGTATGATGTGTTTCTAACCTAATGCTACTTCCGAAGGCAATGGAAGATAATATTAACTAAGCTAAGGGAGAAAGGGTGAGAAAGAATCTAGCTAGCCTAAGTGCAATGAGCATCCATTCCTTGATTATCTATACACACCTTGGACTTTGTGCATGAATACCATTGGGATTACCAAGCGCAGATCCTAGGTATGCTACTGGGTTACCAAGTAATCACTTAAGTGCTCGTAATCAAGTCGTACTCATTCCGCATTTAATAGGAGTTTAAGGGTGAGAGAGAGATTAACTAGGAAAATAGTAAATAACAAGTAAATAAATAATTAATCTAAGTGAATGCTGCAATGATGAAGTAATCTCGATCTTTATTGTCGGTCATGTGCGTGTCCAAGTACATCACACTCGAATAAAGGATGTCGTACAATTACAATCACCACACTGTAGGCATACACTGGGAGGAAAAGGGTTGAGAGGAAAAACAAAAACTAAAATCAAACTTAATTCTAAAACTTCTTATCTAGAAAAACTCCTTTAACTCCTAACTGACTCCTCTTATTTATAGATGAGGAGACAGACTATGATGTCGCGTACACAATATCGCAACGAGGTTGCGATATCGTGTACGTGATATCGCAGTGCACTAAATGGCGACTAATCAACAGTGCTTAAATAAAGATGTGTACAGTCCCCCGCAAGCACTTAGAAAAATATTCAAATGATAAAACTACAAAAGCTTTACTACAACTATCACAAGACATGCCATAAACATAGTGGGTGAGTGCGTATTTATAGGTGAAAACAAGCACTATGTCAACAGGGCCTAGTCGATAGGACCCAATCAACACAACCAATCCATGATTCATCAAATATCATTAATTGTTCTTGTCCCTTGCATTTTAAACTAAATCAAATTTAGAAAATATAAATCAAACAATGTTTAAAATAATCCTATATTATCTAAGGAAAACTCCATGCTTTGATACCAACACTATAACATCCCTGTTAATTATTTATAATACATCCCATAAATAACTAATAGAGGTGCTATGAAACCCCAAGGATCTGAATTTAACCTTGATTTAGAAATTTTAAGGAAGCCATAAAATAGATAAAAATTATTAATTAGAAGCATAAATATAATAAAGCAATACCACGTAGCAAAATTTCCTAATTCCCATATAAATAATTTCATAAATTTTATTTAATGAAAAAGGAAATTTTACACATCAACAAACAAGGTAAATGTCTAAAAATTCCACTAGATGCACCATAAAATAGTACACAAAACAACAATCCCAATGACACTTGTTTCATGTTAAATGGATATCTAGAGATAAATTTATTAATGTTTGAATTTTATTAAATTAAATAATAAAATATGAATATAAAATAAACAATAGTAAATTTTCCCAAACATATTGCACATACTAAAATGAAAAATGTTCCTTGAAATCTCCCAATTTCAATGGCACATATGGTAAAATCACATCTATTATATTTTATTATTTATTCACAAAAATAGGTACATGCTCAAGTTCCCAAAAGTGTACAAGGTTTCTATCTTATAAAAAAAATACAAAATGTATAGAAACTATTTTTCAAGTTGATAGGGTCCATCTTATGCCCAATTGATCCATCTTTTGTTCTATGTTCCTCTTCTGATGCTTTCTTATCTATCCTAGGCTCTCTACATTTGATGAGTGGTAAGGTACCCTTATACTCAACCATACAAATATGAGCGTGTACAAATGATCCAGTTGAACTCCATAGATGAACTAGTTGTGGTATCTAGATAGTTACATGTTGATCGTAGTTTACTATCTTCCCACCTAGACTAGTATTTGCTTTGTCACATATGGTTTAGTTCAGAGTGAGGTGGATGATAGGATCCTAAACTAATGCTACTCCTAGAGACAATGGGGACAATCTTCATTAAGCTAATGGATAATGGAAAATGAAATCTATGCTAACCCTAAGTGTGATAAGCATCTGTCCTTAATCATTTGTATGCATCTTGGACCTCGTGTAATACTTCTGCGATTACCAAGCACACATTACTTGAGCACTCCTAGATGCGCTACTGGGTTACCAAGTAGTTACACTTAAATGTTCGTGATTAAGTCGTACTCATCCCGCATTAATCAGCAGGAAGTGTAAATGACAATAAAGGAAATATGAACTAAAAAGACAACAATAAATAATTAACAATTAAAGTAATTAAAAGCTAAGTGAATGCTACAATGTGGAGTAATCTCGATCTTTATTGCTAATCATGTGCATGTCCAAGTACGTCACACTCGAACAAAGGTTCCGTATAATTACAATCATCACACTATGGGCATGCACTAGGGAAAGAACTGAAACTAACAAAAAGACTCTACCCTTAGACTTACCAACTACCTCCTTTCCTATGCACCCAAATGTTGTATTTATAGGCCTACACAAGAATCACAATATCATGTATTCGATATCATTATCTAGGCTGCAATATCACGTACCCGATATCGAGGATCCAATATCAGGGCCTGGCAAACCACGATTCATCATACCCCCATGATTGAATAAAAACTCATCCTCGAGCCAAAATAAATGAGAATGAGTTCAATTAATTACACAGTGGATAGGTATGAGATTTTTGACTAACTAGGAATTACTCATGTCGCAATGTGGGATTGAACAAAACAAAATTGGGACACAGACACAGAATTACAAAAGGTAAAATTTGTTGGAACTCATGCGGTTCCTGGTGGTGGTGGCTCCTCCATAGGTCTCTTTCCCTTATCTTATGCTCTAGGCTTTGGAAATGGATGTCTCTGAAGAAGCACCTAGATCTTTTCTTCTTTAATCCGGGGATCCTATATTGTCCATGTTGATGCTCTAATGTTTGATGGAGTCAGCACCTCCCATGGGCACGGTAGTTGCGAGAACATCTGATTGGCCTTGACATACCAAGCTGCAAACAACCATCATTCCTCTTCATAGGCTCTGGCTTTGTCCTTGCATTCTTGGTAGTCTATGAGCCATCAAGCCAAATTTTCCATGACATCTTTTTATCCTTGGTAGCTAGTCTTGACCACCTCTAATTCATAATTTGCTACTTCTAATCTCTACAATGTCTTATTGTATTCAGCAAATTCCATTTCATATTTAGCGTAGGTGGTTGCTGCCTACTTCTCTAATTCTATTCTTGGACATCCTACTATCAACATGGCTAAGTTGGCATACCACAGGTTTGTCAACTCCATGTACTCCATGAGATCTTGTATCTGCAGGTCCCAACTTTTCATTTTTGCTTAGTGAGCGAAGGCATAAGTATCCAATATGGTCTGCCAATTAGCATTCTAAAAAATAAGAGTATTAATATGGGCTTTGGCCATATGGATTTCTATTTCAATCACCTATTTATACATCTCCACATAATTTCTAAAATGTTCCTTGAGCTTCTTATGTCGCTTGGCCTCATTTTGCTATGTGCTTATTTCAATCACCGTCTTCTGGCGAATTGCATGTACCTCCTCCATTAAGAGGGTTTTGTTCTCTCTGGCCAAGCAATTCATATCCTAGTTGGCCCTTATTAATTATTCTGAAAATTGCTAAAAATTTTCCTCAAGAACATTCTTTGTTTTTCTACTATGATCAACCTGAAATTTTCAGTAGCAAGGTATTTATTTTCTTCTTGTGAGGCCTTGAGTGCTTTGGCATGTGCATACGTTTGAGCTTGTGCCTTGGAAGCATCCCAATCAGCCTTCTCTTTTTCCTCCACATCTTTTTTATTCTCTACCAACAATTTAGTTAACTACTCTATCTAAAAGGATTCTAGCTAGTCTGCAGGGATGAATTGGGATGGATCCTGCTATGTAGCTTGAAGGGTGATGAGCTTTTCTTGGAGTCTTTTTAACTCATCATCTACATATTTAGCCCTGACCTCTGCCATGACCATATTCCCTTTTGTAGAGATGAGTTCTAACTGTGTTGCTATGACATCTTCAATAATGTCAAACAAATATGTCATCACTTGTCCTATCTACAACAACCGATCTAGAACATCCTCATGATCTGCAGGAGTCATTGAGGGATCGGCCAAGGTTTGAGCATCGTGTGCTCCTGTAAAATCTATTGGTGGCACAACAAGGACATTAAATAATTCTTTAATGTGGTCTGTGACCACTTCTACTACTCCTGCTACATCCTCATGTTATATGACCACTACTGTGATGCCTTCACCATTTTCTAATTGCACTTAAAAAGATGCAGCATTTCCAAAGATCTGTTGTGACAAGTGTGATTCCCCTCCTCCTATTTGCATGGACACCTCACCCCGTGTGTGATCAATTGAGACTATGGATCATATGACATCATCAATAACCCTAAAGATATTTGCTTCATCACAACTTCCCCAACTAATCGATTCAGCGATGACCTTGGATGGCTTATCGACAGTCGATAGTCCTACAGCAGCGGTGGTAGTTGGTCTTACTAGCCTGTGGGTTGTGTGTTGGGCCCCACTTCCTATTGTTGACTAGACCTTGTGTCCAAAAGTTATCTAGGCCCTGCAATTTGAGGTACAATGGGCCCCACCATCTATTCTTGCTTAGGCTCTAATGTCTCACCAGTATTTTTTATTAGGCTAGTGGCTTTAGTAGTTTAGCAAATGAGGCATTTTGAGCCTTCCTAGGGAAGTCATTGGTGTACTTCAGAATTCCAACACATCGGCACAACTTCCTAATTAGGTAGGGAAAAGGAAATGTGAACTTCCCTGTCTTACGTTCTTCAAACTTCCTTAAAATTTTTGTGAGATATAGACTAGGTAGATTGGCATCAACCTTGCCCATCAAGATGGCACTTCCTCTAACCGCATAGGTGGAAATTCTATTTAATCCTTTTGTTGTAAAAATGTGATTTATGCCAATTCTGAAGTATATCCTCTCTTCAAGTGTGAGCTCTCCATATGCTTTATCCTCTTTGTCGTAGGTCCTTTTTAATCATATCTTGCATGCATCCGCATCAGAGTGAGTGGATAGGTGAGCAACCTTCTGAGGATTCAACACTTCCAAAATGGCCTTGGTAAAGAAATCAAAAAAAATCCCACCAACATCAATGGTGGTGGCTTCTTCCTTGTTGTGCCAAAATGGGTACGTCTCCCCCAAGTACTAATCACCATTCTCAAAGACAACGGGCCATAGTAGAGACCCTGTAAGTTGGTCTCTAACTACCTCAAGGGAAAATTCAGTAAAAGGTCCAAAATTGAGTTCCACAATCATAGCTACTAATGCAGACCTTTCACGAATTGCCTAAACACATTCCAAGGACAACATGAGATGTTGTCCCTGTTTAGGTGCCCTACCGTCTCCACCTTCGGCATGCCCCAATTGCACAGTGACAAGAGGTTCTTGATGCATGCTAAATGATTATGCCTTCTACTCTGCATGTTCTTCAAGAGGTGCTTGGCCTCTACCTCTCCTTGATCATTTGGATGCACCCTGAGAGGGTCCTCCTTGCTATCCTCTTTTAGGGGCCATCTACAATCACACAGGATGAATTATTAGTAAGGCTATTTACAAAATTAGATTAATACCTTACTCCTTGCCCTTAATAGATTCATTTCTTGCTTAGTGTGATTCAGAGTTAGAGATTTCCACAAAAATTTCCCTAAAAGTTTTGATATTGAGCCTAATTTTGATTAGGTGTATCCAAAAATAATAATTTTCATGGTCTGGGTAAAGAAATAAAATTAATTTGGAAAATTTTTTAGCATTTTTAAGGTCACTTACCCTTGATAATATCCTTCAGGAAATGATGAATTTCAAAAAAACTACATGCAACTTGAAGCAGACCCTTCCCCCATGACTAAATTAAACACTCCAGGTTTAAGCAAGTTCAATTGAAACGAGAATCGGAGTGTTAATGAGCAAGTTATTGATGTTTGAATGATAGGTGCACAAGCTAGAAAATTTGTGGAAGAAAATTTCAACAACTCCCCTCACATGAAAAGTGATAAATGGCATTGATGTGCACAGGGGAGGGGTCCATATATATAGTTTTTATACACACGATATCGTGTACCCACTAGCGCGGACCTGATATTACGTCAGATCCAATATCAGGTACCCGATATCGTGTCCCTTTGAAAATAGAGTACTTGGCAAAATTAATTTATTTTTGAATTTCCAAGGTAAAAAATGAAGGATTTAAGATTAATTTGAAAGCTATAGGGTAACATTGAAGAGACTGAAAGGCACCAGAGGTGTAATGAAGTGGAATTTTACAATGAAGTTTGTGAATAGGGTGAGAAAAAAGGACATGTAGTGGTGCACAGGAACATTTGAATTAAAATGATGATAAAGGAAAAGATAAATTTAGCAATGTAGTACTCTAAGGGTATAAAATGATGTGATGATGATGTGCAATGAGTGCAAATTACAAAAGTTACACAAGTGGGTCCTCTGCAAAGCAGGTTCCTACCTATCATGCCCTTACGTAACCACACCTAAAAATGTTTGTAGGCACTAAAAGGGTTAAATGTAATCTACACCAATGCAACAAAACACACACATGTAGATACCACCATGATGAGGTATGAATTCTATGTGACACAAGACACAAGTTAAAAATACATGGACAGTGAGATGAGATGAATGATAGAAAGGATTGCAGACATCAAGACCTGAGGTAACTGACCCTAGCATAATGAATTCTAAGTGTAGGGCATGATTAATGTGTCATTAGCCCATCATTCCAAAATCAAGACCAAGTCCATTCCTTTGATTAGTGACATCACATTGTTTCATCTAATGATGGACAACCATAAGAGCACCATGACAACAAGGCATACGATCACTTGGCATTTTGTTCAAGGGAGGAGTGTTTTAAGTTTTTCTATGCCATGTTCTTCTTTAATCTTTTCTTTGTTGGGTTTCTTTTCTTTTCTTCTTTTCTTCTTCTAGCCGCTTTGGCACTTTTGTCCTTTCCAACAATGAACCAGAGAAGCCACCAACTTTCAGGCATGGATGCATGTCTTTCCAGTGGGACCCCTAGAATAGCATTGAGGCTATTTATGAAGTGCCTTTATTACTCTTACTCCCATTTTTCGTTAGATCTACAAGGACCTTAGTACAACCAGGCTACATGATAGCACCTATAGATGTCACCAAAGAGAATCCACAAGTCCCCTTGATGTCACACCCTGGTCATTCCCTCTTAGTCCATCATTTTTTGCTCTAGGCATAATGAGCACAAAATTACTTTAAGTTTTAATGATGACAAGAATATCATCGTACCTAGAGTAGGACCTCTTATTAATAGAATGGGTGGGTGGATGTTATGGGCTCACTGTCCAAATAATTAGTCACCGGAGACTTGATAGAATAGAACAACACCTCAACCGACAAGTCACATGAGTGGTTTATTCAATGATGAGATTACCCTCAAAAAGATAAAATAACAAATTAGAAATGAAAAGCTAGAAAACAAAAAATTGTAAAATCGAAGAAAAGGAAAAACATTTACTAATTCTGCTTGTTAGAATGGAGGATATCCCCCATAACTAAACTTTTGAGCATGGCTAGAATTAATAAATGGAAAATGTGGATCCATGCATGTGGAAAATATTAGAGTCTGGTCATATCCAAATAACTGGTGTCTTTTGATGTGGTGGCTGAAATGTACCCAACTTGGGGTTCACAAACTTAATTAAAGTTGGCATAGTGTGGCAAATTATAAGATGTGGTCATGTGATAAGGAGTTTACCCACTATGGCACCCATGACTGTAAGATGGTATGCAAGGATCAATATGTCTTCCTACGTGGTTATATTCATTAGGCCGCATGGTTGTTAAAGTGTTGATTGGTGGCTCAGATAAGGTAACAGGAGATGTTGAGTTCAAGGAGGAAGATGCATCACAGCATTGGGCTTGTGCTGAATTGGAGGATGTAGTGGTTTCAAAACTGTGCTATCTCTTTCTATGGTCATGCCTAAAGAAAGGACACTTTCTACATTGTGGAGGACCTCCACTACTATTAACAGTAGCAACACAAGTAATGTTCATGGGTTGGTGTTGTGGTGTAAAACCTTCTAGCACAACTGGTGGCGATACAAAAGGAGGTAAAATATGAGAATATTAAGGGCAAGGAGAAGTGTAAGGAACATGAGGTGGTGATCTTGTTGGAGAGGACATGGGTTGATAGTACTCAAGAGAATAATAACAATGTGGTGAAATAGAGGACGTTGACATAGTTGGGGAAATAGGATGCTGAACATAATAAGTGCTTGGGTTCAAATGGTATGAAGGGTGTGACCAATTTGACGGTGGCCTCCCCCATGACTAGTTTTGGCCACTGTGATTGAACCCAGTATTTCTGTACAAAATCTAGATGTAACATTCCTCCCCAATGCTCATGTAAATATGACAAGATTGGGCATTGGCCTTTGGAGTGATTGTACAGGAAAATGTCACATTGATACATATGATTTGTAATTGAGCTCCTATCCTTATTTCCTTCAACCCTTCTTTCCAATTGTCAAGTGGTGTTTAGTCCTATTTCTCAATTTGGCATGCTTCCTCCTCTAATAATGTTGGCATATTCTCTGCATTGTCATGTACCCATTCAGTCATCTTATTAATCTTTGCCTCAATTTCATCTAGTGATTATAGTATTGGCAAAGATGATTCCACCTCCTTAAGGTGAGTTGATTTCTCCTCTTCATGATCATGGACCTTTGCTATTTTGAGATTTTGGTCCTATTGAAAGCTTTCAACATTCTCCCATTTAGCTATTTCTCCTTCTTATTTTGCTACTCACTTAATAAGCTTTTGGAATTAGTGGGTTCGTAGCTCATATAGTTGACCTGGGGCATACATCCCTAGGGTCTCCATTATTTCATTATGAAGCCCATCTATGATGTGATACATTAGCCTTTCCTCGGAGAACCCATGGCCTGGGCAATTTTTTAACAATGAATAATATCTTTCTAAGGCCATGTCCAAGGGTTCATGTTGCCCTTATTTCCACTCTTGGATTTTTCTCCTCAAGGTTGACACTCTTGCAATGGTCTGATATCTTTCAGTGAAGAGTTCTATCATGTCAACCAATTGCAAATTGATTTTGGCTTTAAGGACTTGTACCATACTTTTTCTTAGCCAACGAGTGTCATAGGAAAGATCTTAAGCCTTTTCCATCCATTATGAATATTGTTCCATACATAGGCATCATGCAAGGCTTGTAAATGATGTTGTGGATCTAAATCATAGCCTCCTAAAAACTTGGGAAAGTTATTTAAATAAAGCTTGGGTAGATGGATTTCCTTACACCTGTGGGATATTTGAACAGCCTCTTGTATATGCATTAGGCTCTTAGTGGCTAGTAGGGGTTCATCGTCACTAGGTAGGTTATGAATTTATGAGTTGGGACGATGTTGTCTTCATTCATGTTGGCGTTTCTGACTTTGCCTATGGGCTCGATTTTTATTTCTATGCTAACCCCTTGAGAGATGGTCATTCATGTCATGAATTAACATCGAGGGAGTAGAGGAAGAGAAAGAATTGGAAGACTCATCATGACTTTTGTAAGTTTCCCAATCATCCCTAGATAAATTCCTATTAACCATTGAGAAGGTCCTAGGCCTTACGAGCCCCCTCGTTCTATGCGATGTCCCATCCTCACCAGAGGTGTCAAAGTTGGATGATAAGAGTCCTTGAGTACCATTGGGGTGTTCATGAACATAGGATACCCCTACATAAGATTGAGTACTCCAAACTTCATCTTCATCATCCTATATTTTCTTGGTTCTCCAATGAATTACCTCACTAGTTGTTGCATTATCATAGTCTTGTGAGAGAGACATTATTGTGAATTGGGTGTGACTTATTTGCAATTACTTTCTTTCTAAAAGATATATCATCAAGGCTTCATTACAGTGATCTTGGATGATGTAACTAATCTAAATAACTAGCACTGTCCTCGGCAACAATGCCAATGATGAGTGGTAAGGTACTCCTACACTCAACCATATGAATACGAGCATGTACGCACAATTTGGTCGAACTCCGAAAATAGACTAGTCATGGTATCTAGATAGTTACACGTTGATTGCAGTTCGCTATCTTCCCACTTGGACTAGTATTTTCTTTGTCACATATGGTTTAGTCCAAAGTGAGGTGGATGATAGGATCCTAAACTAATGGTACTCCTAGAGATGATGGGGAACAATCTTAATTAAGCTAATGGACAATTAAAAATGAAATCTATGCTAACCCTAAGTGTGATGAGCATCCATCCTTAATCATCTGTATGCATCTTGGACCTCATGTACTACTTCTGGGATTACCAAGCGCACATTACTTGAGCACTCCTAGATACACTACTAGGTTACCAAGTAGTTATACTTAAATGTTCAGGATTAAGTCGTACTCATTTCGTGTTAATCAACAGGAAGTGTAAATGACAATAAAGGAAATATGAACTAAAAAGAAAATAATAAATAATTAACAATTAAAGTAATTAAAAGCTAAGTGCATGCTTCAATGATAGAGTAATCTCAATCTTTATTGCCGATCATGTGTGTGTCCAAGTACATCACACTTGAACAAAGGTTCCATACAATTACAATCATCACACTATGAGCATGCACTAGGAAAAGAACTGAAACTAACTAAAAATTGAAAAAAAGACTCTACCCTTAGACTTACCAACTACCTCCTTTCCTGTGCACCCAAATGTTGTATTTATATGCCTACACAGGAATCATGATATCATGTATTCGATATCGTTATCCAGGCTACAATATCACATACCTGGTATCAAGGACTTGATATCGGGGCTGAACAAACCACAATTCATCAGCATTGAAATGCAAGAGGAGTCATATCCCCTCATATAAGAAAGGTTATTATATTTCCCTTTTCATGGAGCATAAAGGTTATGGGCTAAGCCTTAGGATATGAACTTGGTAAAGGCTATCAATATAATATGTAAAAGGTTGTAAGGTCTAGAAATGTCACAAATTTTCCTAAAATCTAAATAAAATTCAAGAATCCAAAGAAAATATATGTTTTAATTTTTTAATCCCTTAGTGTTCAAAGGTATCACAAATTTGTTTAGAAAAATTCAAAGAAATGTATATTTTAATTAGGCATCCTCGAAGGCTAGGTCTTGGTTATCCTCACTACCAAAGGGACTCACCGATAGCTCTTGGAATAACCTCACTACCATCATCAGATTAGCCTCATGACCCCAAACAAGTTACTCATGGTTGGGTCTTGGCGATAGCCTCACTATTAACATCCTCAACAATTGAGGCACATGTATAATTGGAAGGATAGGTCTTGACTATGCCTCATTGCATACCACTAAACTCAATTGCTTAGTGCCCTAGTCTCAACTAAATCCATAGCCCCACATGAACTTATGAATCAAGATCTACGGTTGGAAATCCATCCAACAACCCTTATTCCTATAGGGTGAGTCCCACTAAAGAACACTGCACTACTACATAAGAATAGGAGCATTTGAAAAATTTGTGACTCCCACTACCTACTGAACATAAATGATTACATGATTTAATTTGTTCCAAAGAATTAAAATATTGCTCAAATGGCCAAAAATTCACATAATTTCAAAATTCCAAAATTTTTACCAGAAGCTAGATCATGTCAAGAGGTGATCAAAATAATTATAAGACATATGAGAAGCAAGCTCTAAAAAAATTCCACAATTTCAAAGACACACAAAATATGGAAGGGGGTTTAGACACAACCTTAATAACAAAAATTCAGTAGCATCTTGGCATGGAATTCAACATCATAGAAGAAAATCAAAAAGTAGAAAGAGGGAATAGGGAGGGATCATAACATAAAACAAAATAAGATAGCTACATAAAAGGGAAAAATAAAATAATCTCTCTTACTTGTGCTATAAGGTTTTCTAAAATATTCTTAAATTCTTTCCAAGTTATCCAAAATCAATTTGTACTTTACACCAACTACTTTTTATCAACCCAAAGAAGCATGTAATGTGAGACTTGGACTTGGTGCATGCAAGGGATGAGCTTAGAATGGAAGGAACTAGATTGAAGTTAAGTGAGAGAGATGGGGCCCAAATGGTCTTTATATAGGCATCACCAAGGAACATGGTTTCTAAAACAAGGGGAGAAAACAAGCATTAAAAATCAATGGCTAAAGAAAATAAGTAACAGAAACCATGGGTGATGAAACAAGTGGCCAAAACCATGGGTAATGAAAACAAGTGGCCAAAATCATGGGTGGTGAAAATAAGTATAATACACATATGTTTTATGTATAATATATATGTTATTTTTAACTTATACTCTTAAGGTTTAATGCTCTTAACATGTGAAC
Organism: Gnetum montanum; assembly: GCA_015680685.1. Classification (NCBI taxonomy): domain Eukaryota; kingdom Viridiplantae; phylum Streptophyta; class Gnetopsida; order Gnetales; family Gnetaceae; genus Gnetum; species Gnetum montanum. The sequence goes on from MNCI01003473.1 coordinate 1,023,120, forward strand.
TAGGACTCCTATGAAATTCTTAATAAATACCATACTTACTTGTATGTCAAAAATATTTCCTAGGTTGAATACCAAAACTCTTATGATACTTAGTAAGCTAGAAAAATGTAATATCTCAAAATTATAACTCTAATTTTATGGATCAAATATTAAAACTACTATTTTTAAACATCTTGATCACATCATTAAAATCAAATTTTAGGGTAGGATAAGATTCTAATTGCAAAAGTAATAAGGGATATGTTCAAGGTAGGTGAGGATCCATATTACTCCATGAGAAGAGTATTACATAATACACATACACACATCTAGATGTTGATGAGTCATCATTTGGGGCGAGCGCGATATCGTGTACGTGATATCGCAACCGCGATATCGCAGCCCAACCCGTGATATCGTGTACGCGATATCGTGGCCTATCTCCTCATCTATAAATAAGAGGTAGATAGATCCGATAGGAAGCTTTTTGTCAGTTCTAGAGTTAGTTAGTTTTTAGTGTTTTCATTTCTTTCTCTCACCCCTTTTCCTCTCCGTGTATGCCCGCAGTGTGGTGATTGTAATTGTACGGCATTCTTTATTTGAGTGTGACATACTTGGACATGCACATGATCGGCAATAAAGATCAAGATTACTTCATCATTGTAGCATTCACTTAGTTTAATCATTTAATTAATTTTTATTTACTGCTTTCCTAGTTAATCTCTCTCACC
>MNCI01003473.1:1031393-1049706 GCA_015680685.1 Gnetum montanum
AGATGTGCATAATAAAACATGAATGCATAAAAAATTAAATATGCATAACTAAATTCTCATAAGAATACAATGAGCATAGCCAAATACTTGTAAAGTCATAATGATTTTTAGAAGATGGACTTCTTGGACTAATTGGATTTCAACATTTAATCATAAAATATAAAGTAAACCTATGACAAAGCTCCAAAATTAGTCAAAGAAAGGATACAAAACACTCAGGTAAACAAATTACATTCACTTTGATAGGAAACTAACAACAACAATAGTAGTAGTAATGACAGTAATGTAATCCTATGTTTTAATCAAGAGCATTAAAACTATCTTATTGAGCTCATCTAACAACATTAAAGAATTAATCATATATATTAAATTAAATAACTAAACGTTAAAAATTCTTAGGCTATGACATGTTTCCCTAAATTGGACACTCTCAAATAGGTTTGATACTTATCATTGGAGAACTCTAGCATGGTACTCTAGCTTTGGATCAATTTTGGTTCTAAGGATTAGTACCAACTTTCTACTTCTTTGATGAGAGTCTTGGGAAATAGATTTAACTTCTGCCAATCACTCTCAATATTCTGAAGGGCACAAGCATCATGGAATGCTTGAAGATGATGTTGTGGATCCACATTATATCCACCTTCAAATTTGGAAATATTGTTCATGTCTAGTCACTTAATTCGACTATTCCTTATGTGCCTAGTAGGAATGTACATTACTTCTCTAATGTTAATCATGTTGCAAGTGGCTAGTAGGGGTTCTTCATGATTGTTGGGTTCATAGGCTCAGTTGTAGTTGTGCTCCCTTTAATGCTCATAGTGTCATTCCCTTTCTTCATGCCTAATTTTATCCCTTTATTATTCATAATTATCTTTTTCTTTATCAAGATACCTTCTTTAACATTCATGTCTCTCATAATCACTATGTCTTTTCCTATGATAGTCTCTGGGTCTTCATTCCCTCTTGTCAGATTCTACTAATGCTTTTGAGGAAGAAGAGGAAGCAATTGGAGAATGGTGCTATTTGGTTTTCCTTTTGTAACTCTATGATTCATTCTCTTGTAGTTCTATGAAAGCTCTAGGCCTTGAGCTCCAGCTATGTTTGAAGTCTTCCACATCTCTCCTAGGTATTTCTACAAGGACTGAATGCAATTGTATTTTGATAGTTTCCTCTAGATGAACGATACACATCTGTGAATGGATTCATAGTTTTGGTGGAGTTTTTCCATCACAAATGTATCATCATTGATTTCTTCCAAAACAACATTATGGGTTACTTTCTTTCCTTTGTTGTTCTCATGTCTTTTTTCCATGGTAGCATCCCTTCTTACTTGTGCTTTCATAGGTTGATATGACTTGGTTATGTGTTTAGTAACATGATATCCTTCTTATGCATGGATAAAGTTCAACCTCATTAAGGTTGCCTACAGCATTGATAGTGTTGAATGTTAAGGAGGCAAAACTACGTTGCCCTACAAATCTCTCCATGTTAGCTATTTATCCTAATGGAAGATAAATGTGAAGTCAAGATAATATGGATTTGTATGAGCATAGGAAATTTTGGTTTGCATAGCTGTACTCTAGTCTTCTTCATCATGTCTTTTGTATGACTCCTTTGAGTTTCTTTGGCAAGTGGCGACTTTTCTTAAGTGTCAAAGCCATGTTATATGTTTGACGCTCTTAAATGTGTGTGTGTATGTTAAGAAGATTGATTAAAAATGTGTAGAATAAACTTTGTGATTCCAAATACAACAAACTCTACAAGATCAACTATTAAGCAAACATTGACACATCCCTGACAACAATGCCAATGATGAGCGGTAGGGTATCCCAACACTCCACCATACAAGTCACAAGTGCACACATGCAACCAAATCGTAATCTATGAATGGACAATGTGAGTGTGTGAGAAGTTGATAATCAGTTCGTGATTGTTGTCTTTCCACTTCAAGTTAGTGAAGTGCAAGTGTATGGTTTAACTCTAAGTGAGGCATAGGATATCTTGATGTTGTTGACTCATATTACTCCTAAGTGTAAACATAATGAAAATGAGAATAATGTCTAAGTCTAAGGGATGGTAGAAATGAAAATCTATTCTATCCTATGATGATGAGTAGTCGTTCCTAGCTTCCCATACATGTCTTAGGCTCATGTAACCATCGATGGGTTACTAAGTGTTATGTTACTGGGAAAAACAAGCAATAACATTATTGGGATTATCAAATGATTACACTTATATGCTTGAAACTAGTCGTACTCATTCTGCTTTGCTAATGAGCATGAAAAAGTAAAGTGCTTGAGAAATATAAAGAACTGTACTAAAGTAAGTATATTGAAAAAATAAAAATTAAACTAAGTAAAGAAATTAGATAAGTAGAAAGAAAATAAACTAAGTGGATTCTACAATGGTGGATAACAATCTTGATCTTTATTGTTGTTCATGAACCGTGCCCAAGTATAATCCACACAAATAAAGATTCTGTTTAATTGTTCAACATCACATTACAGGCATTCACTCTATTGCTAAGTGTAAACTATGAAAATAAACTACAAGAGTTTCTTGAAGGATTGGAATGAAAGTTGTTTGTTGGTGCAACCAAGTGTTGGTATTGATAGGGGTGATTAGCACCCACTACATTGCATCAACAATGATGTATGTAGAGCTATCATGACATAGATACAATATGACAAATGTAATATCGTGGCTTATCAAAAATAAGTTTTATCAAATCTCTTCACTGAACTTTAATTGAGAATTTCAAACAAGCCTTTGAATTTGACTTTGTCCAACACAAGCATTAAAATCCCTATTAAAAAACCTTTACCAAGCCTAGAGAATTTTGTCAAATCTTGACCTAGGTACTGAAAAGGATACTCTTGTGAAAGATTAGTAAAATTGTAAATAGAAGAATCCCTCAAAGCAAAATAACAAAAAGCAATATAAAGAACCTTTGAAATTCCTTGAACTTGAACCCACATATATTGTTTATTAATATCAAATTTTTGCACCTTAATGAAATGATGTCTAGACTTTTTAATTAAACAAGCAATACCACCAAAAGGTCTATCCCTCACCTTCAAAGCTTATGTATAATAGAAATGATATGAAAGCCTCAAATAGATAAAATTAGAGAATTTTCTTCTTCCCAAGTTTCAACAAAAATAAACAGATCAAAATCACTTAAGAAATAACTAATATCTAAAGTAGTAACTTTATTAGTCATTGAACCTTCAAAATTAAGGAAACCATATGTAATAGAAGAAAATTCCTATTTTGGAGGATTTTTCCTCTCTTTGATGACTATAACATATTTATAGTTAAGTATGAAAAATTCAACTTCAACATGAGCTTTTTTAACATTTTGTTATTCTTCTTGCTTTTTTGCATACTCTTTTTTGGTCAAGTCTTCATTAATCCAAATGTTCTGTCTTTCAAGATACTTCTGTTGTTCCAAACTTTATCTCTTCCATGCCGATGAGTGGCGAGGTACCCCTACACTCAACCATACGAATATGAGTGTTACACGCGTGATCCGGTTGAACTCCACAAACTAACTGCCTACACGCCTTATGGAACACTTAAGGTTAGTCATTCGTTGTCTTCCCAGACTTACTTGTATTTGTCACGGTGTATGGTTAAGTAAGTCTGAGGTATGTGATTTTTATAGTTTTTCTATTTTATCTCCTATGCTGATGAGGTGAAGGGTGAAGAGACTAATTAACTAACTTTAACTAACTAACTAAGCCTTAATTAACCTAGCATCAGTATTCATTCCTACTTACCATTCACACCTTGAACCAATGCAACCTTGGTTACCAAATGCTAGTTGTTGCTGGGATCACCAAGCGTAACGCACGTGCTCGAAGCGGTCGTACTGTGCACTTAACTAGGAGAGAAGGGTTGAGCGAGATTTAATTAACTAATAAAGCATCTAAATGATAAACAATAAATAACAATAAATAAAATCCTATTAAGCCTATTCCATATACTGCAAGGTTTATCCAAGAAGTTCGTCTTTATTTTCGTACACAAACTTGTGTTCATGTACAATATTTGCTCGAATAAAGATCCATTTACTTTGGAGCTCCTACTGCGAGCACATGGAAACTATTCTATCTCTGGAGAGGTAAAACTGCCAGAGTTTTGCTAAGGATCTAGATCTAGATGAGAAACAAGGGAGAGCCACCTCTTACTTATAGACTTGGTGGCGCACTGCGATATCGAGGGGGACAACGCGATATTGCGAGGGATGCGATATCGCATCCCATCATACCCCCATGACTGAATAAAAACTCATCCTCAAGTTCCTTATAAAATATTAGGAAGGTATTGGATTATTGACTCAAAATGGAACTAATGGGATGACGTGTGAATGGATCATCATTACAAGACAAAACAAAACTGCTGTTCATGATAACAAGATGAACACCTTATACATTTAACATCAGGCCTTATTTGGCAGCTGAGAAAGAAAGAAGAGAGAAAAGAGAAGAAGTCTTGCTACTGCCAATGCCAAGATTGTTCCTTTCATTGTCCATCCATAAGTGCGCCATCCGTCTCGTTCTTTGCATAGCTGCTTGAGCACTGATCCTTTCCAAGTGTTCCCTCCAAATCCAATCCATTGTTGCATGATTTCCATCTACACACACAACACAGTCTTTATATTAGCAAGGGTAAATGAATCATAATGCAATTGATACCTTGCTTCGGTGAAAGGTCCATTGGCTGAGTTGTGGTATGGCTGATACGAATTTGAAGATATCATAGTGGTGACTACCGAAGGTGTAGGGGTTAGGAGAAAATCGAAAAAATTTGGGTCCGAACCCCCCATGAATAAGAGCGAACCTTCGATAGCGATAGAATGGATAAAGAAAAAGAACAAGAAAGATGGAGAAAAAGAGACAACTATAATGTCGGTGAAATGGATGTCAAGATGGAAATGAACAAAATAAAGTTAATTGCAAAAATGTTAAAGGAAAGAATTTAACTGATGCACCAAATAGGAATGTCAGTGGGTCCTCCCCAAAGTAGGCTCATGCCCTTAATGCCCTGACAAACCCACATTCAAAGAGTCTGTAGGCTCTGGGAATGTCATTTGGAACAAAAGTTAAAGTCTCAACCATGAGAATTTACCAAAAAGAAAATAATGCATCAACCAAAAAATACACTAATGATACAACCGGCAATGAGGTGAACAATGGAGAGAAGGATGGAGAGAAGAGAATGGAATGGAATCCCAAGAATAAGGTGGTGTATAGCCCCTTGTGTATTTCATGGTTAATGTGACTTAGCAGATCCCATTCCAAGTCCGACCTTAAACAAACCACATCCAGTGACTTCACATCAATGTATTCGGCCAATCCATCCTCTTGAAGTAATAAGAATGTCTTCACCCAAGAGCCACCACCATTCCGACGAAACAAGGAGAGAATGAGAAGCGAGAAGGGCCTTAGTTAGAGGGAACATTTTTATTTTAGTTCCATAACCAGTGCTTGTAGCCCAAATGGTTATTTCGCCTAAGGGGTGTGCTTTGAATTCTCACAATTTTATTTTTTTTTGGTTTTTTGTGTTTATGCGTGAGAACCACACCATGCAAAGACTTTGTTATTTTTATTAGCTTAGCTTCTCAATAATTGAGTAACATCAAAACAGTAAGAAAAACTCAAGAAGAACAAATCCAAGCACCCAAGAGAACGGCCAACACAAATACATCAAGTTCCCTTGAAGTCACACCCTTTTCAATCCTTGAGTCCTTCCTTAGTTTGAGAAATGCCCAGTCACCGGTTCATTGATAGTTCTTATTTAGAAAGGGATTGTACATTTCTAAGCCGAGAGAGACCATAGAAATTTGTGGATGTATGGATGAAGTGGACTCATTGCCTGTCATATCAAAAGAACCAGACCTTAGCATCAACATCATAACTTAGAGGTAAAAACCAAACATTAGCAATCAATAGGAAAATAGTTCATACCATCATGAAGAACACTTATTGGGTGACAAACTTACAAGATGGATAACACATACATACACACACAAAATGAAAAAGTATAATGATGTTGTAAAACAAAAACAAGAAAAGTTAAAGAAATTTGTAAAACAAAAACGTACAAAACAAAAATGTGTAAGACAAAAATGTGTAAAACAAAAACTTAAAAATAACTGAGGGCCCCAAATGATTAGCATAGGTGGCCATCTCCCCCATGACTAAATGGAAAGGGAGAGATCCAAAATAATGAACGCCTATTTGAGTTTCTTAGAAGTGTCCAACTTCTCCCAACTAATGTTCTTAGATTAAGGGGTGGAAGTCGGCGACACTCATATTCCAATGTATCTATGCCTTCGTTGTTAGCATGAGTTATTTCCTCAGTTCGTTCCATGCATGTTGGTCGGTTGCTCTTTCGATTAGCTGTCAACCACGGGGTGTCCACTTGTTGTGTGGTTGCTGAAACACCACAAAATTCTGAGCTTAGTACGTTTCCAACAAGAATCGAACTTAAGGGCCCACCGACAGCTTCAAGCAGAGTCAAACTCGACAACGAGCAGTTCCTTGGGACCCGTCGATGACCACAGCAACATCTGCTATCAGAAATGGCAACTTTGGAGGGCAACATACTTAGTTTTTTATTAAGTATGTGTTTCCACGCCCAGCGTATACGCCCAAGTTCACATTCTCAGCGTATACGCCCACGCTCAAGTCCAGCATCCACAGCGTATACAACCCAGCATATACGCCCAACATTCACAGCGTATACGCCCGGCATGCAAACCCGAAGATGGCAAAGAAACAGCATTTCAGAGTAAGATTTGATACAAGGCATCAATTCACGAGAATAGAGCAATCATCAAATGTAGACATCATGCATCCTGGAGTCTATCTGTTGAGCATATGCATCCTGCACGCCCAGCGTGTACGCCCGGAAGACACAGCGTATACGCCCAACGTATACGTTGTGTCTGTTGGGCGTATATGCTTAGCATTAACCGTGTATACACCCAACATATGTAGCACATTGTAGACTTGTAACATTTCATTCTTTTACACCCAATCGACGTGCCACGTGTCACCCAACCCGAGTCTAATGTCTAAACCTGTATAAAAGCCCCAATTTTTCATGAGAAGAGAGGTCAGCAATTTTGAGCAAACCAGAGAGAGAAAAACAGAGATGCTAAGAACCAGAGCAGAAACCTTGTATGCTGGACCTTCCCCTACACGTTGAGCATACAGCCTCTACGTTGTGCCTGCAGTTGAACTAGCACACAGTCATCCCTGCGTCCACCGGGGCTATTCGTCCGCCTTGTGTCAAAGCCACAACTGCGTTAGACCGGTGCATTGTAACTCTCATTTTGCAATAATATTGCTACATTTTCTTCTTAAAATCTGTTACAGTTTTTCATTAATTGTTGCATGTTTACTGTTTATGCCCTCATACCTTTACGCTCTGTTTACATCAGTTATGCTGTTTACGTTTCGTTTTACATCTGTTACGTCGTTTACATATAACCCAGCGTATAGCACCTCGGTGTACGTTTGGGGAAATCCTTGTCTGATCTGCGTGCGGACCACTCAAGGTACTCTGCCTTCGTTAATTCCAGCTTGCCCTCAAGCGAAGATAGGGTCTTCTGTGCATGTCCAAAGATCTCCCAGTTTCTGTTTCCTTCCAGCCGGAGACTGACGATTTCGGACGGTACAGAAATTGGCGCTAGAAGGAGGGCCAAACTGCCTAAAACTTACTGTGCTTCAGAACTCCCAGTGTCTACGCTGCTGAGCGTCTACGCTATTGAGCATACGCTAACCTTGTCTACACACTTCCCCGCGTCTACATCGTTGAGCATCTAAAACTTACTGTCTGCATACGTCCCAGCGTCTACGCTGTCGAGCGTCTACGCTGCTGAGCTTACGCCAACTCTGTCTGCAAAATTCCCAACGACTACGTTGACGAGTATACACCGACCCTGTCTGCAAACCTCCCAGCATCTATGCTGCTTAGTTTACGCTACACGCTCTATGCCGTAGACTCATCTACGCTGCCGTCCGTATACGCTACACTCTGTACGCTGTAACCCTGTTTACGCTGTACGCTGACGCAGTATACGCTGCTTAGCATATACGCTGTACGCTTTACGCTGTAAATTCTCTACGCTGCCGCTATACGCTGTATACCTATACGTTTCCCTTATACGCTGGTCGTTGAAGCCTATACGCTGAGACCCAGTTTATATGTTGTACGCCACCAACGTAGGTTTACGCCACACCAGGTATACAAGTTTCATATCCCTTCACTGTGTCATATTCTCGACTGTTCATCATGAACACCGCAAAATCCACCGCTACAACCACCCAGGTCACAGACCTTGTAGGCACCATGGCTGTCCAACAGCCCGGGTACAACCCACAGTGGGGCCCCACCATTCCCTTAGATTGCAAGGGAGGAACCCGTCGTCTAACGTTATAACTCAAGACCAGTACAATTTCATATGCGTGAAAATACAAGCCGGCTTAACCGTGGACCGAGTCGAAATGGAAGTTAAGAGGAAATACGAACTTTTCTACAGGGCAGGACAAGAGTTCATTCCTTCCCCATACGATATCATCCCCCTTCCAGAGCCTTACTCTGAGCTCATCACACAACTCCTCCTGCAAAAGAGCCAGTCTCTAGATCAGCCTGTAGTAAATCCTCAACCGGAAGAGGAGGATGATTTCGCAGCTCAACCCGAGCATGAAGACTCATACCACACCCTTGGCCCACAAACTTATATAAACCCACTGTTTCACCCATTCACGGGCGAAACTACGTCCCTCCACCCATTGAAAATCATGCAAGTGCAAGGGCCTCAACAAGACGCAGTCGCTCTCATCCCCATTCCTCCAGCAACCGATGTTCAAGTCCACACGCTTCCCCTCGCAATTCCTCCTGCAGCCACGGCACCCCCGTTCTTACAAACGCAACCCCCTCAAAACAATGTAGGAGTAACCTTCCCACCCCGCGTGATCGGAATGCCGCACGTAATACCGGCCTCTACATCTGTTCATTACAACAAGTTCAGGGGATTCCAACACAAAACATGACTGGGTAATGGACAGCGATTGGTGCCCAATCACATCAACCCCCTCATTATAACATACCACCTCACACAATCTTACAAGCTAATATTCCCCAAGCACAACCACAACAACAGCAACCCCTTGCCCACAATATGCCGCCCCTGATACCACCCGCTATAAATATTCCATAAGTACAACCTCCAACTACACAGCTTTCAGCCTTCCAACCCACTATTCAACAATCCAATCTGTATACTGTACCACATCCCCAACCTGCCATCTCACCTAGTGCTCAAGATTGGGCTAATGCTAAAAAACTAATGCAGGAACTAACTGACGAGGTTAAACGCCTCAAGACAGCCATAGACGGAGAGTTGAAGGTAGTAGATTTTTATCACGATGACCCAATCAGCTCTTTGGTTCCGCCCTTAACATTACCCAAGGGTGTATCATTGCCTACGCTAACTAAATATAACGGGGAGACGGACCCCAATGCTCACCTTATAACATTTAGACTAGAATGCGCATTACTTTAGGCGTGGCCACATGCCATTTTGCGAGTGTTCCCTATGTCCCTCGCAGGGAGAGCACTTGATTGGTATCAGGCCTTGCCAAGAAACTCAATATTTTCTCTAGAAGAGTTGTTACATCAATTCGTCACCAGGTTCAAGTATAACTTGAAACCTGAAGCAACACTTGACAGCCTTATACAAGTCAAACAGGTGCCTCTAGAACCCGTACAAAAATTCATCCAAATGTGGAGTGCTGCTCTCAATGAGCTCCATGAGCCGATCCCACAGACGTATCTGCTCACCATTCCAAAAGGGGCTGTCAACGACTTTTTCAAATCCAAGTTATATTATCTCAACGCGCGCAACCTCAATCAAGCCTTTGTACAGATTAAAAACATAGAGGAGGTGGCCCAAAATAGCCACGATCCTGCGTATTTAGCCTTTAAGAATCAACACAGTAAGAGAGATAAAGAAAAGGCTAAAACAACTATAGCAACGTTGGCAGAAAACACAGTAAGCAAACATGGGACAACAAAGCAAACCGCCTGTTGCCCCTACTAATTACACTAAACCCAATCCTACGACCGCACCAGAATCGTCCTCATCACAAAACCCAACACCGAATCGTACAAGAAACTTCGAGAGGAAAGAACCCTCCCAATAAACACCACTACCCATGAAACCATCGCAGTTGTTTGACCAACTCCTGAAGGCTGGATTAATGAAACATAAATAGTTGTTCCTGCAGCGATCCAGAGGCATCATCGGTTCTATCAACTGGCTCAGAACCCAAGCCTGGAAATGCCAGATGAGTCCCCAGTGCCAAAAGGATTTAGAATGGATCGCTTCTGTGACTATCACCAACGTAATGGGCATGGCACATATTACTGTTTCACCCTGAAACAAGACATCCAACGAATGATCGACGGGGTTCAGATCACTTTTGACGAGGCCAACCTGGTCCAGCCACAAAACCAGGCCATGGGTGTGTATAAATATCCTCTAAATACCAAAGAGGCACCGTACGTGATCAACACAATCTACCTCGATAACAAACCTGAAACACATAGCATTAACACCGTCTATTCCGACCATGACCAGCAAATGCCTAATAAACCATTCGTAGTGCGTATTCCACCCACTGTACAAACACCTGTGCCTCAACCTTCATGCCCCCCACAGCAGCCTTATGTCGTCCGAGTACCCCCTGCCGTGGCAACTCCTAACACCCCGACCCACGAAAAATCATACGTGGTGCGTGTACCTCCCGTCGCTGCTACCGCAAACTCACCAACCCCTCCTATTCGGCATGCCCCTTATGTAGTCTGAGTACCACCTGCGGTCGCAACAGCAGAGGTACAACCTCCAACTAGGCCAACTCCATACGTCGTTAGGACACCTGAATGTCCTAGTGATCACCAATCCTCTACTTCCCAGACACAGAATAAACCAAGCCCCTATGTCATCAAGGTGCCTAGCTAGTCTAGCACTCAACTGCATGCGACTGTCCAACAGAACCCTGCCCGACTCCATACGTGGTACAAGTCCCAAAGCAACCTGAGGCCTCAAAACCAACCGCACCCCCGTGTCACACACGAGAACGCCTAGCTGATAAGCTTACACGCGAACGCTTGGAAAAGGAGCATCAACGGCTAGCCTTAGGACCTCCTAAACCTACTCCATTAAATGTGATACCCATGACACAACCTAACGATAAACCAAATACAGGCCACGAGGGGGAATCATCCAGAAAACATGATACACCCGAATCAACAATTCCGAAAAAAAATGACAAACCAACGATGCGCAAAATAAAATTGTTGGGCCCAATGGACCAAGTCACTGCCGATAAACACGCGTCCAAAAGTAGAGACCTAGCAACAGCCCTAACACAGGTCACATAGGCGCTCAAACAAAAGAACACTTCACTGAGCTTATACGACCTAGTGTTAGCATCACAAACCCATCGCGAAGCTTTAGTGCGCATGTTAACATCTATCCCAGTGAGCGAGGACTTGCCTCCAAATGAACCTTCAATTCATGCGGTAATGTACTCGTCTCAAGGGTCAACTTCCAAGCCACTAAGTTTTCACAATAACAACATCAAGTTGGATGAGAAAACGGGAGAGATAACAACAGCCCCTATGTTTATAACAATAAGAGTAAACCAATTCAAGATACATAGGGTCCATGTAGATGATGGAGCTACGACAAACATAGTGCCATATCCCATCGTTGAACAACTGGGGCTTACAGAGCTAATCAGACCAACCGCCACTACATGTTTGAAATCATTCAGCGGATTGCGCGTGATAGTCAAAGGCACCGTGACCTTAGACTTCATAGTAGGGGATCAGTTCCCCACATCCGCCAACTTTGTGGTAATCGATGAATGCCAGGGTTCAACCTAATATTGGGAAGGCCTTGGCTAGCCCAACTAAAAGCAGTCTCTTCCCCTATACACCAAGAGATCCACCTGCCGTACAAAGGTGGCAAAATTGTTATACACGGGGAGGCTGCTACACCCATCATCTCATCGTACGTTGACATAGACTAAGGCTCATAGGTTAAGCTCGAAGAGCCTAGACAACACGACATAAATGAACAACAATCAGTAGGTGATCATCCTTTAAACACAAAAGAAAATCCACCCAAAACAGAAATACCTGGGCCAGACATTGTACATACGCAACCTCACCTAGAAACCACAGCTGACACAGAAACCACAATACATGCAGAAGCACCGGCAAACACCAACGTGGGAACTGTTCCATCAGATGTCCCATGGGCTGAATTACCATTCAATGTGATCAGCGAAGGGGACGCTGAATATAGAATCATACCCGCTAACACATCATCTAACGTCAAAATGAGAAAAATCAAGAAATTACTAAAACAATAAACAACCACCTGTCCGAAATGACGTTAAACTACAACAAGTCCAAAACGACATTAAACTATTGTTCCAAGTCCGAAACGACATTAAACTATCATTCCAAGTCCAGAATAACGTTAAACTATCACATCCGCAACGACATAAAACTAGCCACGATCAGAAATGGTCGGTCAACTGAGAAATCCAACAGTGTCATTCGAAACATCCCTTGCTTACGTCGGGGCCCGAAATGGCCTTAAACTACACATATGGCCCGAAATGGCCTTAAACTAGTGCGCATATGGCCCGAAATGGTCTTAAACTAGTGCGTATGTGGCCCGAAATGGCCTTAAACTAGATCATCCACTTATACTTTGTTTTTTCCCTCAAATTCCGGTTCACTGTTCGAATTTACGCTTGCATTGCCATGTTGTCCTTTTTCGCAATTATCTTTCAGTCCTACTTATAATTACATTCATGTACTACAATTAAACCACGAAAACAAACCAAAACATTTTACATTGTTATGTTATGTTTACAATTAAACTCAAAATCAACAAAAAAAAATTTATATATATACATGTAATGACGTACAGTTACAAGAGTCAACTGATTTTATTCATCCGTTCAAAATAGCTCAAATCACTCAATTTACAATTCACGTATAAATCTGGGTCAGAACAATTTTGAAGCAAAGATCAAACATCCAGGGCAGGAGGATCGTCCCCTTTAGACCCGCTGGCATCATGAGCCCCCACTCCATTGGGGCTAGCTTCTTGAACATCATCATCGCCTTGATCCTATAAAATGCAAAGGTAACAATCAACATAAGGATAAAATAGAAAACCTTCAAACATTATTCAGTGAACGAATTTCAGGATAACAAAACGCTTACCGAAGGGGACCCCCCTAAACCAAATTCCAGCCGGCGAAGGATTTCCTCTTCTGAGACACTGGTCCAATCGGTCCCATCGAGGCCTAGGTCGACATCTGTCGAGGCCTTCCCCTTGTCAATAGCTGACCAGGTAGGACACTTTAAAGGGAATTCACCCACAGACACCTCCCCAGAAGCAATTGTAATTACCCTTGTAGGCGATTCCATCTCAACAGTTGTATTTTGAGCAAAGGTATCAAACGCAGAGCGCAGACCCAGACCCTCCACAAAAATCTCAAGATGACACTTTTCAATAGATACCTCTTTCAATGATTTCTTATAATGATGCTTGTGGTTCTTTTCATCCTGACCCCATTTGTGTACCTTGGAAGTGAAAGCCTTCCAATCCTAGCACTTGAGGTTCAATAGATCCACCTGGACCTTACGCTCTGCTAGTTTCCGAGTCAATGACGCATGGCGATTGAGTAGGTTCCAGTATCTAGTATACGTGACCTCAGAAGTCCGCCAAGAACGATCACCACTTAGTTTAGCAGAGGCGAACTCATACCGAACCTTGAGGTCATCACGCTCGACTGACAACTCGAAAACTTCTTTCTCCTTTGATTGAACTTGCAACCACAACTGTTCGATGGAACGCCTACAAGTCCAAAGCGATTTGGCGTTGTGTACAAGACCTTCCGCCACCTCCTCGTAAACTAGCCTTGGCACCTGCTCGACTTCTAGGGATAGTGTGGGCAAACTCTCAATGTTAACTGTCTCAGATGGATCCCACCTCAGTTTGGCACCTACGCACACAAAAAGAACAAACGATAAAATGACAAAAAAGAACGGAATGTGAAACTCTAAAGCTATAAAAAAACTCGCAACATTTATACCTATCTCAGGGTGGGCTTCCTGAATGCGTTCAACAACTTCCTCAGTGATACCAGCCACAAAATCCATTTTACTTGGCATCTCTGTCCAAGTAAATGGTCCACGAGTACGAGATGGACTAACCTCCGCGGTCCTTTCAGGTGGGACCGTTTTCATGGGCACATCCAGCCGCATTGTTTTGGTTTCACTACCTTCATCTGGAAGCGATGAAAACAAAAAAATAACACATCATAAAACAATAACTCACAAAGCGACGTAATAAAATAAAAGAAAACATACCGTTTTCCCTATCCCCTTCTGGGTTTGGAGGGTCGCCAAGGTCCAACCTTCCCTTGAGGAAGCTACTGAACATTTCATCGACACCACTCTGGTCATCCACCAGTTCAGTCTTCGTGGTGTCTTCCCGTAGCTCCTCCGTTTCTTCCGCCTGATCCTTGCCGGCCTCTTCCTCATCAGTCACTAACTCCGTTGTAGCTTCCTCCTCTTCAATGATTATCTCTAATTCCTGCTTCCTCACTTCTCGAGTCAAGTCTGAAGGCATCAGTGGCGTGTAAGCGGTCAAAATAAAAATTGTGAATAAGACAAAAATGATAAAGCAATAACTGTACTAAGTTTACTTACCTCGGACAGGCATCTTGAACCGTATGCGCTTCACCCGTCCCTCGTCCACATTTAAGGCCTCCTCGGTTGAACGTTCACGCTTCGTCAGCTTCAACTTGGCTTGCCCAATTGTCTCTTTAATAACACGGTCGGCTCTCCTGGCAGTATAAGGCACGTCGTCTGGTTCCAACCCCACACTATCACGTGTGTGGATCGAGGTACCAGATGATCCTCCTGTCGTGATAGAAACTGACTCATCAATGTACTGACCTAAATCGTCGGCGTAAGGCTGGAAGGGAAACAAACACCGAGGGATCGTTGGGCAGCCACAGCGGACCCTGCCTTCGCTTGAGGGCAAGCTGGAAAAGGGAACGAAGGCAGAGTGCCTTGGATGGTTTGCATGCAAATCAACCAAGGACTTCCCCGAGCGTAAGCTACGGCTAGCGCTGGGGTTATCGTAAACGGTATGTAAACGAAATGTAAACAACGATACGAAGTGTAAATAAAGTGTACTGAGTTATTAATAAAGCGCAAACAAAGTTTATATTGTAAACAGAACGTAAACCGAGGTAAATAATATAAATGAGAAGCAATAATGAAACTGTATTGTATTAGAAAAAATGTGCACCGGTCAAAGCGTAGTTGCACTAGTGTGAATGGCAAGTCAAACGCCTAGCCCCGGAAGGATATGATGCGACGATGGGAGAAGAACTTGAAAGCCAAAAATCGGATGTGCCGAGCGCCTAAGGATTGTAAGTTCTGTCCTCCTTCTTGCCTCTCTTGCTTGTGCTTCTCTTGTTGTTTTGTTGCTTGTGTTGCCTCCTCCTCCTATTTGTGTAAATTGGTAGAGTATTTATAGGTTTGGGGCTAGGGTAGTTGTACATGAGTTGGTTGTTGGCAAGTGCACATTTTTTTTTTGACCAGGATTACAATTTCGTGGGTCATTTAAACCCATAAAATGCAAATACTTTACACAATTTGAAAAATTTGGAGAGGTTGGGTCTAGCGGCGGCTCCCTTTGAAAAATTATATTATTTTTGGTTGGTTGGCTGGAAAATTAGAATTCTCTAATGTTTGGTGCAGAAAAATTCGCAATCATCGGGAGGAGGAAAGTAGCCAATGGTGGACAGCAATGAGACGTGTGGCAGCAGCGCAGGAGTTGCATAGTGCGGCAGGAGTGGCAGGTGCAGCAGTGCGACGACAGAAAAATCAGCGATGCGGCCGCAGCAAAAACAGAAGCGCGGCCCAGAAGCAGTGGCGTTGGAGGGTTGGCAGCAACAGGAGCGACGACAGAGAATGCAGAAACGACGGCGCGGCAGGTGAGGGCGGCGTAGTGCAGCGAGGGCGGTAGAAACAATGCCGCAGACAGGGGCAGTGGAGACAGCAAACAGAAGACGGCAAAGTGGTGACGGCAGTGGGTGGGTGGGAGCAGAAACGGCGACAGAAAGCAACGCATCGGGGCAGAGGGGAACAGCAACGCGTCGTGGCAGGTGCAGGGACGTGGCAGGTGGCAGGAGATAGCGAGCGACGACGCGGCGACGTGGCAGCAGCGCGGCAGAAGGGAAGGAGCAGGCGGCAAAAAGCAGAAGATGGAGATGCAGCAGCGGCGCGGCAGAAAGCAGAAGATGGAGATGCAGCAGCGGCGCGGCAGGAGGAGAAACGGCAGGAGCAGAAACAGTGGTGGCAGACAGGGCGGCAAAAAGCAGAAGATGGAGATGCAGCAGTGGCACGGCAGAAAGCAGAAGATGGAGATGCAGCAGCGGCGCGGCAGGAGGAGAAACGGCAGGAGCAGAAACGGCGGTGGCAGACAAGGCGGCTGGAGCAGACAGTAATGCAGCAGCGGCAGCCAACAGAACGCGGCAGGAGAGGGCAAGAAAAGCAGAAGTCAACGGCGCGGCAGAAACAGCGATCTACGACTTGGTCAAAAATTAGTGGTTTTTCATTGGCCCCTCTTTGTTGACGTCTGGAGGAATTCACCCGAGAGGCGTCGACAAAGAAGTTCAAAACACCACGAACAAACAAAACATCACACATTAACCATTAGCCCTTAGCTGGATGTTATCGCACCATTGTCAAAAGTACATGGGAGTGAGGGGATGCCAGGGAATCAGTTGCAACCAGGGAAGGTAGAAGGTTAAGGGCCATGATTGCTACTGGGATTTGTGGGAGAGGAGTACTCTTTTGTGCACAAGTCATGTCATTGGTCCTTGTCCATAGCTAGTGTTCAACAGACTTGGAACCAAGACATAGGATGTGCGTTCTTTGGAGAAACGGGACTCTTATAGAGTATTTGCGGGGCCCGTTGTAAACAGCCAAAGCCACGCAATGATGTGCAACATGGTCTCTTTGAGACACAAGTGTAATTTTTTTTCAAGACAACTGCCTTCTCGCCTGGGGCTTGTATGAGAATGGCCAATAGTCTTTTGTTTATGATGTCAACGAGGTCTTGAAGACCTTTTTCATGCACTTTGCTATTTGACCATTTTTTTTCCTTTTTTTTGGTCTTTTGAAAGAGCTTGCTTTTTGTGCTGTGCATGTGTTTGAGCACTTTTGCATCATGTACTATGTATTGTGTTTTGTATCGCAATTGCTTAGAGAGCTATAGTGTGCAACAGCGTACCAAGCGTTTTGAGATGAGTGGACTGTATCAAGGGGGGTGTAATTGAATAGGATAAGGGAGTCATGATGGGAAATAGGAAATGTATCAGGAGTCAGGAATGTACTTATGAATGGATTGATTAACCCAGTTACGTGAAAATGTGATACCTTGTTGTCATGATGAAGCGCATCTATGCACGAACGCCTCAGAAGTGTCATCCTGCAAACACAACTCCAAGAAGACAAGAAAACCACAAATGAAACAATCAGCTAAACACTTTAAACAATGAGATGGAGCCACCACGTGCAGCTTTCAAAGCAAACAGAATCATGAACAGCATTAGTTTCATTAGGCCCCATGGGATGAATCATGCAACAAGTCTTTGTGGAACAGGAACAGCCATCTGCAACAACATATATTTTTCCAATTTTGCCTGGTCGTCGATGATGTCGCTAGTTTATAGTCTTAGCGGACTGTTGTGGATTAGTTTCACGTCATAACCCCTTGGACGGTGCCAGTTTAGCGTCGTAGCGGACGGTGCATTGCTAGTTTTTGGTGTAGCAGTTTAGTGTCATACCGAACAGAACTCTATGGTATCAGTTTTAAGTCATGATCCAGGACTGTCTGTGGTATCAGTTTTAAGTCATGATCCAGGACTGTAACGTACCTCAAGTTTGTCAGACGTAGTACTTCTTCAAGTACAAGTGGTTCGTAGGATTGGTGAACTCGTTTCCATCCATGTCAGCAAGTTTGAATGCTCCATTGTTGTATGCCTTGGTGACTAAATAAGGCCCTTCCCAGTTGGCTGAGAATTTACTTGGATGTTCTCGGGCGGTCTTTAGGACTAGATCTCCTTCTTTAATTGGCCGTTTGTGGAGATCGTGCTTGTGCCTTTGTCTCTGCTGTTCTTGG
>MNCI01003484.1:4157-28484 GCA_015680685.1 Gnetum montanum
AAGTCATGTATAGTTTACACATAACGCAATCGTTTCATTTTTCACAACCGCACGCTGCAATAGCACACACACATACTCACATTAACTACTGAGGTTATTTGGAGGTATCTGGGCCTTGGTGTTGCCAGAGACCAGCAGGCACCTAAATCTTATTCGAGGACACTCGTTGGTGGTCGTGTCCCAAACGGTCACCAACACTATCTAAGGAGTCCCACATTTGATCTACCTTAGCTGACACTTTGGTTGTTAACTTTTGAAGTGGCAAGGTTTTTCTATTCACCAACTCTTCAAGTGGTGGCTTATCCTCTTCCTCACAGAATCGCAGTCTCCTCTTCCAGAGGGAAGGATCGTGGTTATATTCTTCTACGCTTTCTATTTTCTGTAGCTCCCCTTCTTCCTTAGCTACTTACTCCAAAAATCTATGAGCTTCATGGGACCTAAGTTCTGATAATATCCCTTGGAAATATGTCCCAAGGGTTCTCCTAGTTTCATGTCTTAGCCCATCTACAAGGTGGCGTAGTTGATCCTGTTGTGCATAACCATGGACCAGGAAACGATGTAGCAATGCATAATATTGGCCCATGGCAGCATCCAAGGGTTCATGATTACCCTGCTTCCATCCTTGGATCTACTTATGCAAGTTGGACACTCTGGAGTATGTTTGGTATTTATTGTTAAACAACTCTAGCATCGTACTCCACCATCTAATGGATTCCAGTTCTAAGGACCGATACAAACTTTCTGCTTCTTTTATGAGTGTCCTAGGGAACAACTTTAACTTCTACCACTCATTTTCAATATTCTGCAAGGCATAGGCATCGTGGAATGCCTATAAGTGGTTTTGCCGATCAACATTGTATCTCCTCTCAAACCGTGGGATATTATTCATGTCTAGTCTCTTGATTCGGCTATCTTTCTGGTGCCTTGTAGGTATTCTCACAGCCTCCGTAATGTCTAACATACTCAGGGTTGCTAGTAGGGGTTCATCATGATCATCTCTCTCATGACATCTATGATGCCTACGTGGTTCCCTACTTTCCCTTCTTTCATGCCTCGACTCTCTAGAATGCCCTCATCCTTGCTCTCGACTCTCTCGTTGAGGTCTCTGATTTTGCTTATCCTTATCCTTATCTTCACAGTTAGGCTCTTGGTGACTACATCCAGATGTGGAAGGAGAGGGTGAATGGTGCAATAAAGGGGAAGAAGAAGGGGAACCATCACCATAACAATGTTTCTTACCTTTTCTTCGGTGGCTACAGCCCCGATCGTGATGACAATCAGAATGCTTACCCTCATCTTGTGTTTATGTTCTCTCATTGAACACTTGGTGTTCATGGGAATCAGAACCAGGGTTATGAATCGTGGAGTGAAGGTTCTGATACCCTACCTCCTCACTATCATTAGGAGGAGGAACATCATCTTGTGGAAAACCTATTGAGATAGGTTCACCACCCTTAATTTCTCTTATGATAGGCCAAGCATTGTGGGGTTGTTTGCCCTTCAACAATGTGTGGTAACTCTGTTGTTATGCATCTCATTGACATTGCACCACTGTGGGATGGTAATCCCTTGTGTCATAATCTTCTACAATGTATTTAGCATATATCTATGTCATGTCTATCTGTGCAAGAGCATGAAGGAGCATGTTGGGGACTGCACGATCCAGGGGTAACACTATGTTACCTTGCAAGTCTCGCCAATGCAGTTGTTCATCTTGATGGAGGATAAAGGTAAAATAAGGTATATACTCATTGTGATGAGTATACACTACTTGATACTATTGAGGAACTAGCGGATCTGGGTTACGTGTGTTAGACCGCCGACTGTCTCTTGTGTGATCCCTAGGTGGTGAAGTGCTTTTATGAGAAGAAGACATTGTTATCTTGTCGGTGTGCTATTGACCGTTGTTTAAAATTTTTTCTAATTAATCCTAAGGGTTTGTTTAAGATTCCCAATGATGTGGATGATTTCCTATGTTCTAATTAGAGCACAAACAACTTAGTCCTCAGCAACAGCGCCAATGATGAGTGGTGAGGTACCCCTACACTCAACCATACAAATATGAGCACGATCCGGTCGAACTCCACAAACTAATGCCTAGATGCCTTATGGAACACCTAAGGTTAATCATTCATTGTCTTCCCAAACTTACTTGCATTTGTCACAGTTGTATGGCTAAGTAAGTCTAAGGTATGTGATTTTTTATGTCTTTTATCTTTTATCGCCTATGCTAATGAGGGAAAGGGTGAAGAGACTACGTAACTAACTTTAACTAACTAAGTTATAATGCCTAGCATCAGTATCCGTTCCACTTTCCGTTCACATCCTGAACCAATGCAACCTTCTGGGATTACCAAATGCTATTTGTTGCTGGGATTACCAAGCGTAATGCACGTGCTCGAAGCGGTTGTACTGAATGCACTTAACTAGGAGTGTTGATTGTTGAGAAAGGTTAATTAACTAATAAAGCATTTAATCATTTCACATTAATTAAATTCCTATTTAGCTTAGTCCATGCACTGCAAGGTTTATCCAAAAGTTCATCTTTATTTCCATACACAAACGTGTGCTTAGGTACAATATTTGCTCGAATAAAGATCTGTTCACTTTGGGACTCCTACTGCAGGCACATGGAAATTATTCTAACTTTGGAATGGAAAAATGGCAAGAGTTTGACTAAGGTCTAGATCTAGATGGAGAAATAAGGGAGAGCAGCCTCTTATTTATAGAATTGGTGGCAGGCTACGATATTGCGTATGCGATATCGCAGGGAAGGATGCGATATCGCGACCCATGTAATATTGCGTCCCATCAATATATACGCAACAGACCACAATAAGAAGCATCATTTCCACATTTCCTCATATTTAATGCATGACAAAACCATTATCTTAAACTATCACAAGGATCAATTGATAGGAAAGAATGTGTTTCTTGCATAATTCACGACAACCAATTTGGTCATACATAATTGTCTTTACACAAACATGAGATCATGGATAACATTCCCTTGGCACACCACATGATTTCTTAATAAAATATTTTGAGTTTAAGCAAGTTTGTGAGAGTGTTTAAGCTCAACTCCAACAAGAAAGGAACTTTCTTATGATGAACCAATGCTTGAATCATTTGGCCATCTACCCTAAGTAGACAACAAATGATTATGTTCTCTACTTGTAATAATCATCTCCATAATTGTATCTCCCATAGTAGTAGTATTAGGATCTATTCACTTGTATTTAGCATCTTATATTTCACTTGTACTTGCTTTGCAAAAATGTCTAAATGGATCTTCCACTTGAACTAAAACCTTAGCTTTGATACCAAGTGTAACAACATTACTATGGGAAGCATCATTTGGTACCATCCTTGAATCCCAAAGTTGCTAAGTATTCAAGAGTGGACTCAAGGTAGACTATGCAGACTAATACAACACACATATATAACATTCATAAAGAGTACTAGCAAACATAAAAGAGACATTGATACTTAAGTGACCCAAGCCAAGCCCTTATACTACAAACATCTAGCTATATACCCAACAAAATTATATGCTATAGAAAAATCAACATAACAAACAAAACATTTTTTGTTGGGTTTCTTTGCAACTTCTATACAATCTATATGAGTAACTAATTGATCAATAAGAAAATGGTTTAGTTTGAAAGTTGCTTAGAAAATTGCCCTAATGTTATGAATTTCTACCCAAGTGCCTAATCTTTGTTCAAGAATAGTACCTAATAAATTGAGAAAGATATTAATTATCATTTGATAGTTATTTAGATTTTTCTTATCACATTTATTATGAATACATATTTTTTGGTAATTGATGAGTAGCATGTATCTCCTACACCTAACCATACAAATCACAAGTTTGCACCAAAAATTTGGTCAAGTTTCGTGGACTTTAGTTCCTAAGTTTGCCTATAGTCTTAAATTGTGATGTGAAGGGTTATATAATTGTTGTCTTCCTAACTCACACTTGTGTTATCAATTTGTATGGTTAAATGTAGTTAAGGCACATGATGTGTATTTATATGTGTTTTTTTCTTATATATATTTTATCCTAATGGCCAGGTGAGTAAATGAAGATTTAATAATTAACTATTTAACTACTTAACTAATTAGTGACCAACTATCCTAACATAAATAGCCATTCCCACTTACCGTACACATCTTGAACTCATATTAACACTACTTGGTTATCAAGTGGACATTACTAGGCATACTAAATATCTATTACTAAGATACCAAGTGCAATATATTATGCTTGAAGTGGTTGTACTGATGAATTTATGATTAAGTATATTGATTAGAAACTATGAAAGTAAAGCAAAAATAGGAAAGATTAAACTATTCTAAGTGTTGCAATGAATATCAACAATCTCAACTTTATTACTATTCACACTAATATGTTCAAGTACATGGTGTTTGGATAAAGGTTCATACAATCTCTTTAATCCACACTGCAGGCACTTGGAGGAAAAATATTCTAACTCTCGAGAAACTAAACTTTAAGGGGTTATAAATGCTAGTGATGGTTGCATTTATATAGGCTTTGCCTATGTCAACATTGATGCATGTAACCATGCATTGATGGGGATACATAGACAAAGCTATGTCAATGCATGCTTGTTGATGCAACCTATCGTTTCATGACTCATCATACCCCCACAACTGACTAAAAACTCATTCTTGAGTGAATAAAAGTATGATCAAGCTTCTTACAAAATTTGGAGGAATATGGAATTTATTAACTTCCAAACAAAGAAATAGACTAACTAACTAACTCCACTAACTTTGAGTGCTAGATTATAAGATATTACACAAATGAGCATCCTTTACAACAAAATTGGATACTTTATAAAAATTTTAGCAGGTATTCCCAAGTTACCAAAGATGGGGCAAATTCTCAAATAGTGCCTAGAGGTGAAAGCTCTTATGATGCTGAATGTCCTTTACCCAATTTTTATGCAGGTGGTAGTGGAGGTGGCTGAGGCTGACCACCTACTACTGCTACTTTTGGTGAAAGTTTGAAAGCATCTAGTAATGCTTTTATTTTCTCCTCTTTGCCATGTGGGTTATAGGTAGTTCATGTAACTTAACTAATGTGGGCTAGTACAAGGATCTTCCATGGGAACGATATCAAAGGAAACAATTCCTTCATGTTGACAAACCATGATAAAAATTGTTTATGTTTGACATTGAATGTATTTACCAAGTTTTGCAATTCATGGTAGGCATTCATCCTTCTAGCTAGGTTCTCAACAATAGATCATTCATCAGTGATTCTACTCCTGAGAACTTTAAGCTTAGCATTAGCTATCTTAAACTGTTGCTTGGTCTCCTTATAATGCTTGAATTCTACCTCATACAAGAGGTAGAAACTGGCCACTTGTTTCTCCAATTTTATCCTTGGTCTCCTTGTAGGTAGCATAGCTAGGTTTGCATAGTGAAGGTTGGCAAGCTCCATCATCTCCTCGATGTGCAACTCCTTTAGGTGGATTTCTACCTTATTGTATGTGTAGTTCATCAAAGATGGACTACCACACATTGCCTCTTTATTGGAGTTACTAAAGGACCTCGATCATCTTTGTCTTTATCAATTAGATCTCCTTCTCATAACCTCCTTGAGGGGTCTAGCCTAGTCCTTGTAATGATTCTTTACTCATTCAAATTTTAGAGCCTTAATCTTCTAGGAAACTACCTCAATGGATATTTTTTGATAAAGCATGTAAACTTCCTTCATTGAGAGATTTCTGTTCTCCACTATAAACCTTCTCAAATTGAGGTTAACCTTGGCTATCTACTCCTACTATTGATAAATGAATTTTACTATCTAGTCCTTTTATTACTCAATTTTGTAGGCGATGATTACCTTTTGTTAAGACCAAGTTTTTCTTGGGGAGTTATGATAGGTCCTTATCAGTGTTGAAGGTCATGACCCTTGACAAGGACACATTAAAAATCACTACTTCCTTCACATTCTCATCCTCTTGTAATATGTGTTGAAGTTATTGAAAAGCTTCCTCCCTCATGAGTTCTAAGTTAAGAATAGTAGGGTCAGAGAGATAGGCTCTCAATTTTGCAACCTTAGTAGCTAATTGTTGATTCTTAGTGGTGGCTACCTTCAGTTGGGCATTTGTAGTTAGGAGTTTGTCCTTTGTCTTTAGTAATTGTAACTGCATTACAGTAGTTTAATGTAGGGGATTGAAGATCTTTGGAAGTAGTTTCCTAGCTCCCACAAGTTGTTTGAATGCTTTTTCATGTTATGTAATGCTTAGCTAATTGCTCCTTGCTCTTTTTGACATTTAGATGTCGACCATCATGGTAATGTCTAGCATAGATGCCATAGGAGCATTTAAGGTTTTAGCTACCCTATCGACCCCCACCTTTGCCACCATCTTGTATCCTCAATATTACATCACTAGAATATTCACCCTCTCACCTTTCTTCAATTGGACTATGAAAGTTGTAGCATTCCCTAAAATCTTGAAGAATGTTTATCTAGGGTTGGAAACTGTAATTTCTTAAGCACTTGGATTTATCCTTGCATGTGCCTAGTCTCTTTGTGTTGAGAATAGTGAGATGGTTTGTTAGTCTAGCCAATTGATGATCCTTATGATCTCATTAAGATGGCTTAAGGTTGGATGATAAACTAATGATTCTCCATCACCTGTTGAGCCTTGTTGTTGATGTAGCTACTACTCATGGAGTTTTTTGAGCTTTTCTATAGCTGTAAGCACTTTCGGTATGGTCTCTGATGCTATAGGTGGTGGTGGTGGTGGCCTTTTCTCTTCTTGTAACTTGGCTACTTTCTTATCCTCAATCATCTCTTGTCATGATGTAGTAGGAGAATGAAGAATCATGTCATTGACATAATGTGTTATGTCTTAATTTTTGCATAGATTTTTGATCAGGCATGGAAAGGTGAGCATCTTCCTTTCCTTCTCATTCGCATTGAAATGATTCTCTATCTCCAGACAAATTAGCTAGGTAAGGTTAATAGGGAATTTTCCACTTACAATGACACATGCATGGGTAGAGAAGATAGTTACCTTGCTTGGCATCATCGTTGGATTTAGGTGGTAGGTTGCAATCTTGAAGTATGCTTGTTCTACCTTGGTTAGTACATTGTACTCCTTATAGTCCACCCCATAGTAGCACTAGACCCATTCATTTTTAGCTTTGGTATCCACTTGGATCCAAATCTTTGCTAACTCTATCCTGGTGTTAGGTAAATTAAGGACCTCTGCAATGGCCTCAACTGAGTAGGAGACAGTGATGTCCTTGATTTTTAGAAATGCATCTCCTTGTCAATTATTCTAGAATAGGTAGGTCTTCCCAATGTACCATTTTTCATTAGTTGAAAGAATGGGCTACATGGGAGACCCTTGTAGTTGGGTGCAAACATCTTCATGTGCCAACTCTAAGAAGGATCCAAAGTTTAGTTCTTGGAGAATGGAACTATGAACCTCCTTGGTTCAAATTTTCTCTAGGTAGGCCTTCATGAGGGTGACTTCAAGATTAGGACTTGGCCCACAAGCTTCATCCTACTTAGACTAATCAGTCTCTATGGTGGGGATTTTTCATATAGATTCCACTTTGGGCTCCTCCTGAAGAGGTCTTGTTGCATGTGTTGCTTTGGTTGCTTGTTCTTGGGGTTATTGTGGTTGTTGTTGTGGGTTTCTTCCTTCTCATGGTTGCTTTCCCTTGGGATGGAAAGGCCCTCCTACTTGTGGTCCTCTCTTTGGTGCTATATATGATCATAAATGTAACCTAGGATTAGTTTTTTACTTTATAACCCTTAGTTCTTTTAATACCCTTCTTATTGGATTGGGATATAGTTAGGCTTGTTTGTGATCTTGGTAGGGAATATTATTTTAATTATTGGCTACTAGAGCTTGTTTGTCAAGTTTCACCCACTTAGGATGAGTAATTTAATATTATTTTAATGGGTAAACCTTTGGGAAGTTAGGATAATTTTTTGGAAGAAAATGAAGGTTTATGAATTCCATGACGTAAAGCATACCTCTGATAGTTAGAGGATTGAAGAACGAGATAAAGTGGGTTAGCAGTGCAAGAGTTATGACACTTGAAAGGTTTCCTAAACTTTGAAAAATGCAAAAGCTCTTCTAGCATTTGAAAGAAAGTGATGGAAAATTAGCTAAGAGCTGTGGAAATTTATAGAGTTTTGTTGTTGTGTTGATAAGGATGGGTTGATGAGGCTATGCTTAAATCTCATTGCATCAACGAGGATGCATCGATCTAGCTATTTGAGCCAATTTATCACATTAGAAAATCCAAGGATTTTGAAAGAGTTTTAGAATGAGAGCCCCATGAAAGCCAAAAAAGCATAAAAGGATGACAAAACATGAAAGAGGGTATTAAATTCATTGGAAAAGATGAATGAACTAGATTTGGTTAAATTGAGGCTATCAAAATAATTCAAAATCAGATATTGAAAATGTGATTGGATGAGATTGAGTGCACAAATAATCAAGGGACATGAGTTTTAACTCAAAGAGGCCAAAGCACATGCATGTGGCTCCTTCCCAAAGTAGGCTCATGCCTATGTTGCCCTTACATGATCTCATCACAATGATTTTGTAGGCACCAAGGATGATTAATAGCCATTATAAGTTAAAATTTGAGTTTATATGAGAGATCATCAAAGGATTATGTTATCTGCATAATTGACACATTAATAAACAATAATAGAAGGTGGTAAGATGATTAATGATAAGGTTAAAATGATGAGTAAGAGAGTTTTTGGTAAGAGAATGTATTATTGGTCACACAAAGTCCTTGTGGAATGTGTGATTAAGATGATCTAATACTGTTCCATCCTTAGTTAAGACCAAGTCCATCCACCTATAGTGACTTCACATTACTATGTCTTGACCCCTCAAGCAATAAGAATTCATGGCCACTCCCAAAGGACCACCACCACTCCAAGAGAAGAAGAAAAGAGAAACAAGAAGATAGGAAGGACCTTAGTTAGAGGGGTGCATGGATAACATGTCATTCCAGCCCCATAACTAGTGCTTGTAGCCCATTATTATGTCTAAGGTATGTGCTTTGAATTCCCATGATTTTTTATCACAGAAACCACAGCATGCAAAGACATGCTTCCTGTTATGATCGACAGTAGGAGTGGTGAGAGACTGACGAAGAAGGATCATAAAAATCAAGAAGAAAGTTGAGCACAAGATAATGAATCCCATTGAAGTCACATCCTTGTCCATACCATTTGGTCCATTCCAAGCTTGTTAAGTATCAAGATCATTATTTTCTTTTAAGTTTAACTATGAAAGGACCTCACACTTCCATGATATAGAGCCTTGTAGAGTTTGATGGAATGGATGGATGTTGTGGACTCACTGCTAGATATCATTAGAAAATTAATGATAATTAATTAAGGACATAATCCCAAGATAATATATGAGTATTTAATAGTTAATCTCAACACTTCATTAAATATTATACTACTTAATTTCTGGAAGTAGCAACAATCATGGAAAAAACTCAAGATATCATATAAACAAGACAAAATAAAACAAGAAAAAAGAGAACACAAACCAAGTAAAACATATAAAAGAACTTGTAAAATATTCAAGAAAATTGAAAACATATGAAGAATAGTGCAAAACAAAAGTTGAAACATTAGATAGCATTTACAAGAGATCAATATGGTTGGCCATATTCACCAAGACTAAGTTGGAAGAAGGAGGTTCAAAAAAAAGAACATGCTTGTTCATTTGATGAGGTGTTCATGTTATTGGTTATCCTTGGTTTCAAAAAAGGTTTTACTTATTGGGTATTAACTAAAAATTTTTTTTATGGGCTTGAAGAATGGTAAATTATTATGACCTTAGAAGGAAAAGTTGTATGAATGATATAAGCTCCTTCCTATAGTGTTTGAAATTTTGTTTATTGTGGTACATGCATGGGGTTCTAATAAAGAACCTTATCTCATGGTTGGATTTTAAATTTTCTTATGTGTGAATCATGACATTGTTTGGCATGTGCCTTTTGCACCTCATTCATTGATAGGGCTAATTGTCAATTTTTGTCTATCCCATTTAATGTCATCAAATATTCCTTTTGTGCTAGGCTCAAATTGAGGTCAAGTTCATAAGTTTTTGAAACCATATAGAGCTCAACTTGGATTTGAAGGGTTGGTATACACTAACCCATAAGGAGAATAATGAATAGAAATTTTCTTGGTATATTGATAGGCCCATAGAGCATTAATGAATTCTTTGCTCTAGTCTTTCCTATATTTACTAATGGTACATGTTAGTATTCTGGTTGTTTCCCTATTAGTAACTTTGACTTGATTGTTAGCTTGGGGGTGATAAGGAGTTGTTAATTTATGTTCCACCCCTAAGCATTGCATTAGTTTTTGAAAGGTAGTACCTATGAAATGAGTTCCATTGTTAAAAATAAGTGTCTTTGGCATGCCAAACTTGTCTACCATACTTTGCTAAATAAACCATACTACTGTAGAGGATGAACAATTGGTGATTACCATAGCTTTAGCCCATTTGGTATAGTAGTCAATAGCTACAATGATATATGCCTTTCCATTGGACATAAGGTTTATTAGACCTATGAAGGTAATGCCCTAAAGATCAAAAGGCTTTAGTGGTTAGATCCACTATTGGAGCCCTTATATTCATACAATCATCCATCCATCTCTTTGGTAGTGCTTGCATAAATGGGAGAAATGATGGATGTCCCTAAATATTATTGGCTAGTAGTATCCTATCATGAGGATTTTTACGATTATCCTTCTTTCTACGTAATGGCCCCTATAAGAACCCTTATTTGCATCTAAGAGGATTTGTTGTTGATCATCATTAGGCAAGCACCATTGTACCAAGCCATGAGTGCAAACCTTATAAGGGTTACCCTTGATTTCCATGTAATGCTTGGCTTGGTAAAGAAATTGTTGTTTGTTCTTGTTGTCCCATTCTTAAGGTGACTTCTAAGTGAGTAGATAGGAAAGGAATTCCTTGTATTAGTTAGGGCTTTTGGGATTCTAAACTTCAATAGCTTTTATGAAGAGGAGTTCACTTGGAAATTGATCAAATAGAGGTCCTTCATCATCTTTGCTATCCCATTGTAACTAAGACAAGTGGTTGATGATCATTTTCACAGTTCTCTTTCTATCCACCATTGTAAGATTGAACTCTTGTAGAATTACTAATCATTGTATGACATGAGGACTTATCATTGGTTTGTTCATGAGGAACCTAATGGTATTATGATCCACATGTATAAAAATTTGATATCCAAGCACATAGTGCCTAAATTGTTTTAAGGAATACACCATCACCATGAGCTCTTTCTCTATGGTGGTGTAGTTCAACTATGCCTCCACAATGCTTTTTCCTACATAATGGATGTAGTAGGAATGTTTCTAATTAGCTAATTGAATGCATCCATCATGATTTGGAAGGGTCTAGACCAATCGGAAACATGTAGAATGGGAGTTTCTATGAGCTTTTGTTTTAATTGTTAAAATGCTAACTCACATTTCTTAGTCCATTTGAATGGTGCATCCTTCTCTATGAGCTCAACCAACAACTTATCAATTTTTGAGAAGTTCTTGTGAACATCAGTAATAACTAGTGCGTTCAAGGAATGACTTGACATCTTTCATTATTTCAAGTTTCTTGGTGATTCCTTAGATAACATTAACCTTTTCTAGGTCCACCTCAAGTATTTTTTCCAAGATTCTATGCCCTAACACTATGTCCTCTTGGATCATCAAATGGCCTTTTCACTAATTGAGATTCAAGTTAGTCTTCATGCATCATTGAAGCACTTGCTCAAGATGGTCCAAGGCTTGCTCAAATGTGGTACCATAGGTAGAGAAGTCATCCATGAAGGCTTCAATCCTCCTACCAATCTGCTATTGAAAGATGCTGATAACCAAACATGTGAAGGTAGTAGGAGTATTACATAGGTCAAAGGACATCTTTCTATATTCAAAAGTTTCCCAAGGACTTGTGAATGTAGTTTTGGCCTAGTCCTCTAGTGCAATCAAAATTTGGTTATAGCCACTATAACCATGAAGAAAGCTATAATAGTAATGTCTTGCTATGGTGTCTAACACTTGGTCAACAAATAACAATAGAAAATGATCATTGAAAGTTGTCATGTTCAACAATTAGAAATCTATTTAAACTCTTCACTTTCCTTCTTTCTTGGGTAAAATCATGAGTGGGCTAGTCCATTTTCTATCTACAATCAAAATTATAAACCTAGTCTTGAGAAGTTATTCTACTTCATCCTTAACAACTTTACTTTAGTTTTGAATTCAACCTTCGCTATGGCTGCTCTTTAGCTTGACGAAAGAGTTTGTATAAATGAAATGTTGGCATATCTATGGATATATCCCTGTAAGCTCATGATATAATTAAGAAAAGGTTGTTGGCCATTTGTTCACCACCTTTAGCAGTTTCTATTTCTATTCTAGAGCTGATGACTACCACCTTACCATTGTTGAGAAAAACATATTCTAAAGTTGTCGGTAAATTTTTTAGTTCAAGGGGCTTTTACTTTAAGTGATCATGGATTTCCAAAGCCATTTCACTTTGTGTATGGAAGAGTTAACTATTGAGCTATTTCATTTCATTCATGTTCATAATGTAAGTTCTCATGAGGCTTTGCAATAGTTTCATGCATATTATGGATTCAGCTTGATGATTTGTTATCAGCCACTAGGTACCTTCTTATCTTGTGGTTGTTGCATATAAGTAGTTCTAAATAACTACTATTTTAGTAGACTGATTGTATGCTTAGATTAATGCACCATTTATTGTTCATATTCTCTACACATAATGACACCTTATGTTGTTGTATGTGATGCATGAAACCCTTTTCTTCTCTATTTTTCCAAATTCATTTTCCTTGGAGGTTTCCAAGGAATTTGGTAATCTATAGTACTTAGCCATGCCCTTCCCATAATGATAGGGAGTCTCCCTTACAATTCTCTACATGAATCACAAGAAAATCTACAAGATAGGACCATCCACAAATGATGGTTATAATGTCCTCCACTAACCCAAAAGGAACAGTGACTAATTGATTTGCTAGCTCAAGTATAATATTACTCTTTTTGAGAGGAGGTATATTTAGTCTTGCACATTTCTTGGGAGATTAAGTTCATCCCAAAACTTGAGTCCAATAAAGATTTACATGGAAAATTCCATGAAATTTGCAAGTAAATGAGAGGACTCCTAGGACCAAATTGTTTCCTAGGAAGGTGGCTAGCCTTTATGCAATCTATGACTGCATGGATCAACATAATAGTATGAACATTAGAGGTTTGTTGGTTTGAAGGTGGCTCGAGAGTACTTTTAGAGGTAGACAAGGTAGGGTTAATAGCCACAAGTGTCTGTGAGGGTTTTGTAGAGTTGTATGTTTTGAAAAATGACATTTTGTGAGGTTTTAGTTTAGAATTACTTGAATGAATATCTGACTGTAAGTGTACTATCCTTGCAATGTTTCCCTACTATGGCTATGGTGGAATTACCCCTTGCATAAGTGGAGTAGGTGATAAGGGTGTGGTAGTTGGTGATGATGGAGTTGCTGAGGGATATGAAGGATGACAAGAAAAAGTAGATTCTCCTCTTGTTGAAGATGCTCTATAATATTCCAGAGGGTAGTAATGGTAAGGAATAGAGGTGTCATTAGATGAGTCATGAGGGGGTACATGCTATTGGACATAGTATCCATAAGGAGATGGTTGCTTGTAAGGATACTGCTACCACGGTGGTGACATCCCCCATGACTGTGGGTGTTTCCACTATTGGTATTACTCCTAAGGTTAAGGAGGTGCTTCACTTGGATAGTACATTAGTTGGTAGAATTGCTACTTGTAGTTACCTTGTGGGTAAGGCAATCATTTGGGTGATTGCTATTTAGATAATTTGGGATTCAGAGCATATACCTTAGATTATTGTAGTTGTGACACAATAGGGAAACATCCCTTAGGTTATTCATAGTGATAAATGTCACATACTTCATCATCAATTTTAGAATCTACAACCTCTTGAACCATTATAGCTTTATCCTTTTTCTAATGGTACCCTTTTTCTATATCCTTTTTTCTCCTTCTATCTTGACCACTACTCCCTTGTTTCTCTCTTTCCTATGAAATTTTCAAAGCATTTAGACTTGTCATATAAGAAGTCCCATATTTTTTCTACCTTATCCAATATCTCAATAATAGGTTTTTGTATCAACAAGCTCTTCCTTTTCACCATTTCATCAAGTAGTGTCTCCTCCTTTGAGTCATAGAAAGGCATCTCCCTTTTGTGAATGGAGGGGATCCTTGTTATACTTCTCAACACTTTTACATTTTCTTAGCTCTCCTTCTTCCTTGAACATTTGTTCAATTAGCCTTTGAATTTTATGGGCATGCATCTTAGAAATTCTCCCTAGGGTATAAACTCTAACGATTTTTCTTATCTTGTTTTGGAGTCCATTTACAATATGATGGAGTTGCTCCCTTTGGGAGTATCTATGGCCTAGGCATTGGTGCAAAAATGAGTAGTACCTACCCAAGGTTGCATCTAAGGACTCATGATTTCCTTATTTCCATATTTGGATCTACCTCCACAAGTTACTTTGTAGTACGTTTGGTATTTTTCATTGAAACGTTCCAACATGATACTCCATCAATGAATAAATTCTAGTTCAAAGGACTAGTACCAACTTTCTTGGGAATAATTTTAGCATATGTCATTCATTCTCTATGTTCTATAAGGCACATGCATCATGAAAGGCTTGAAGATGATTATGAGGATCTGCATTATATCCCCCTTCAAATCTGAGGATGTTGTTCATATCCAACCTTTTAATTCTACTATCTTTCTGATGTCTTATATGAATTCTTACTACCTCTAAAATATTGAGCATGTTTTTAGTAGCCAATAGAGGCTCATCATAGTTATGTTGTTTGTGGTAGTCCCTTTCATGGCCATGATGTCTATGATAAGTTCTGTTATGCCTTCTTTTTCAATGATGCTTCTAGTCCCCTTGTGGTTGTCTCTACCTTAGATCTTGATCATCCTGGTAGAATCTTTGTTCATCGGTTTATTACTATTCATCTCAATTTTTATCTTAACTCTATCTCCTTTTATCTTAGCCTCAACTCCTCTTATCAAAGTTTGAGGATGAAGAGGATGTTAAGGGTGAAGAAGGAGAACTAGGAAAATGATGCATGCTAGTCCTTCTCCATTGGTCCCTACCTCAATCTGTTTGCTTTTCTTTGTCTTTTTGTTTATCATTCTCTTTGCCTTTAGATGAATGACTAGGAATTTTATTCTTCGATCCTCCCTAGTCTTGAGACCCTATCTTCTCATCACCAAGGTTATCCAAAGTTAACTGTAACTATTGCTAAAGGGTCTTCTCATTGAAGAAAGGAGGAGAATCTATGTATTGGGATTAACCAGAAAAGAAATCCTCACCTTCTTTGGGCTGCTACAAGAATAATTGCATCAGGATTCTCTTGCCCTTAGAGATCTCATAACATGCTTTCATGTGCTGATCTTTTTTTTTGTTGGGCATTTGTAGGATGATAGTCCCTATAAGTAGGGTGAATTGATTACTGCTATGACACATCTAATGAGATTTTTCATCAGCATGATAGGAATAGATTGGTTGGAAGGTAACACAATGTTTCCTTCCATATTTCTCTAGCATAGATTATGAGTATTTGGATGGGTATAGACAACTCTAAGTTATTGGGGCCTTTTTGGTCCACTCTATTGTTGATTGGATTCTCCTATGTGTGGTGAAGATTCTTCCCTATGAGAAGAAGTCATATTAGTTGTATGTAATAACAACATGTTTTTTGATAAGTTATTTCTTTAATTGTTCCCTTATTGGATGGTATTTTTCATTGTTGTGTTGTGTTTAGAACGTCTTTGTATAATTGCAGAATCTACTACTAATTAGCACACTCAGCTAACTAAAATCCCCAACAATGGTACCAATGATGAGTAGCATGTATCCCCTACACCTAACCATACAAATCACAAGCATGCACTAGTGATCCAATCAAATTCCATGGACTTTAGTTCTTAAGTTTGCATATAGTCTTAAATTGTGAAGTGAAGGATTATATGATCATTGTCTTCTTAACTCACACTTGCGCTATCAATTTGTATGGTTAAATGTGAGTTAAGGCATATGGTGTGTATTTTTATAAGGGTTTTTTTTCTTATATATATTTTATCCTCAGGGCTAGGTGAGTAAATGAAGATTTAATAATTAACTATTTAACTACTTAGTTGATCTAGTGACTAACTTCCCTAAAATAAGTAGTCATTCCTACTTACTATGCACATTCCAAACTCATATCAACACTATTGGGTTACCAAGTGGACATTACTAGGTACTAAATATCCATTATTGGGATACTAAATGCAATATGTTATACTTGAAGTGGTTGTACTTATGAATTTATGATTTGACTAATTGAGAGAAAAAAGAAAACTATTCCAAGTATTGCAATGACTATTAGAAATCTTGACTTTATTGCTATTTACACTTGATGAAGTGTCTTTTGTCTAGCTCCAATATCATATATCTGATATTAGAACCTTAATATTAGATACTTTATATCAGGGGCTCAAAGGAGATTTTGGATATCCAATGTCACAGGATGTGTACTAGCCTATAAATATAGTGCTTGGGCACATGGTTTTGGGGTATCTTAGTCATAGCTTAGCAGAGATCTTGCAATTTCTCTTTCCTAGAGTTTGAATATTTTCCCAAAGTGCCTATAGTAGGAGCCATTGAGTGTATGAATCTTTATTCGAGCACTATTATACCTAAGCATGGTAGTGTATGCAATAATAAAGAAGAGATTTCTGATAAACTTTGTAGCACTTTGGCTAGATTAAATATTTTATTTATGCATTTAATATTTCATGAAATTTCCTTCAATGTTTTCAATAATAAAGCTAATTCAGGAATTAAGTTAGCTAGGTTAAATAGTAATTAATTAAGCACATAAGTACAACCACTTCGAGCATGCACATGATGCTTGGTAATCCCATTAATGCTTAACATTTGGTAACCTAAAAGCATTATATGTGTTCAGGATGTGTACAGAAAGTGGGAGGGACCAAATACTTATGTTAGAAATAATTAGACCTTGGTTAGTTAGATAGATTAAATTAGTAATTAAATTACTCAATTTCCTTCATCCTTTATTTTAAGCAATCAAAATATAAAACATAAAAAATAATAAAAATCATATGCCTCGATTACACTTAACCATACCTTTGTATATGAAAAGTGTAATTGGGAAGACAATGAATGACTATTAGGAAAAGTTCACTTCCTATAGACTAGTGTATCGAAAGACATAGAATTTGTGGAATTTCATCAGATTGCATATGAATGCTTAGTGAGTTTTATGGTTGAGTGTAGGGGTATTCTCCACTCATCATTGCTAAGGATTCTTTTGGTTGAAATGTTGGCTATTTAGGCATAGTGAAAATCATTAACATTGTTGGACATCATTAACTCTTGGGAGGTTGGGCATCCAGGATCTTTAAGAAGAGTATGTTGTGCATGATCATGACTACTGGGACTACTGTCCCACTAAAACACAATGCAATAGAGATCGATACCAAGAGAAACATCATGAGGCTATGAAGGGAAAATGGTTCACCAATCCCTTGTTCCTGCTTAACTAAAATGATAATGAGGATCATCCCTCTAGGGGTTTTCAACATGAAGACTATCCATTCCTTCATATTAGTGATGAGGGTGTGAACTTGAATTTCTAGTCCACTATCAACAATCTAGGTTTAGGAAAAAGTAATAGTTAAATAAGAAGCTCGGGAAAGCATCAAGATGATAATAAAGTTGATGAAAATGGTCATGATAAGAATAGAGGAAGTGGTAAACATCATGGTCTTGGTAGGTCTCCTCCTTGTTTGTCCTCTTCATCTACATCTTCTTCTTCCTATTCTAGTTTTGACAAGTGTTGCAATAAGGACAACCATGATGAAGGTGAACAATGGGACAATAATTATCATCAAGGCTACCATGAATGGAGGGGTAGAAGAGGACATCATAGGCATAATCAAAATAATGATGATGATGAGCCTTTGGTTGCCACTTAAAACATGTTGAATATTGCATAGGTAGTAAAAATTCCAACCAGGTATGTGAAAGATAGCTTGATCAAGCAACTTGACATGAAAAATATCCTTAGATTTGAAGGGAGATATAACTCTTATTCCCAAATTCATTTGAAACCTTTTCATGATGCCTATGCATTATAGAATATTGAAAATGATTGGCAAAAATTAAAACTATTTCCCAGGATACTCATCAAGGAAGTAGAAAGCTTGTATCAGTTCTTGGAATCGAAATCCTTCTGTAGGTGGAGTACAATGCTAGAGTTGTTCAATGATAAATATCAGATGTACTCCTAAGTGTCTAATCTTAGAAGGTAGATCCAAGGATGGAAGAAAGTAATACATGAACCCTTAGATGTTGCCATGGGTAGATACTATTGGCTATTCTCAGTGGAAACAACTTTGCCACATCATAGATGGACTCAAATAAAAAATGAGAAGAACTCTTAGAATCTATGGCCAAGGGAGACTATTAGAATTAAGAGCCCATTAGATCCAAAGGATAATAGAGCAAGTAGTAAAAAAAGAAAAAGAGCTAAGAAAATAAGAAAATGTAGAAGAATATAATAGGTATCCTTCCATCAAGAAGAGAAAAGTCCACTTCTATGACAGTGAGGAGGAGTAACCACTTAATGAGGTGGTGAATAGAAAGACCTTGCTAATCCAAAAATATATGTCTAAAATTTTGGACAAGGTGGATAAAATATGAAATTCATTGGATGAAAAATTTTAAACTACTCTAACACAAAAGAATCAAGAGAGCAGAGTAGTGATTGTGAGCATAGGAGGTGGAAAGAAATTAAATGTGCCTACAAAAGGGGTAAGGGAAAAGTTGTTATAGTAGAATAAGTTGTGGAAACTGAATTAGATGATGATGGTGGATGTGGCATCTACCATTATGAACATCCTAGGGGATGTTGTCTGATTGTGTCACACTTGCAAAAATCTAGGGTGTACGCATTAAATCCTAGATTGGCTAGGAGGCAAGCACCCAGAAGATTGCCTTATCCTCAAGGTAATCCTAGGCTGTTCCATGAACAACAAACCTACTATCCAAGTGAAGCTCCTCCACAATCATATGAGTAGTACTAGAAATGGTAGAATCCACAATTGTGGTGGATGCCACCACCAAGGTAACAAGACCCTTACCAACAGCCAAATCCATATGGGTATTATGTTTAGCAACCCATTTCTCCACATGACTCTTCTAGTCATGCCACCTTCCAACATCACTACTACCCTCCAGAGTATTATAGAACTCATTCTCCATCTACTACAGGGAAAATCCCATATCCCTATCATCCTTCTCATTCTTTTGCATATACCCCTCCATCCTTAACCCAGTTACCACCTACTCTATCAATGCAAGGAGAATTTTTACCTTTGTCGCAACCAAGTAATGCATCAAGGGCTATTAACTTACAAATGGATCCTTAGCTGAGTGGTTCAAAAACTAGATCACAAAAAATACCTTTCTTCTAAATCAATAACCCAACTAAACCCTCACATATGCCGACAGCTAGCAACCCTACTTTTCCATCTCCCTCTACATCTAACCCATTCAAGTCCCCTTCAAACCAAACACCTCCCAAAGTATAAACTATCATGTTAACTCATGGGGTTACTAATTTGATAAAAGCTATCCACCTTCCTAGGAAACTATATGATTCTGGAAGTCCCCTTATTTACCTTCAAATTACTAGGAGTAAGCCTTGTAAGGCACTTCTAGATTCATGTTTTGGTGTTAATATAATTTTTTATGAGATGTATAAAGCCTAGAACCTGCCTCCAATCAAGAAGAGAAACATCCATCTCAAGTTGGCTGATCAATCCATCACTATTCCCTTGGGACTGGTAGAGGACATTATGACCATCATTTGTGGGTGGTCCTACCCAACTAATTTTCTGGTGATCTAAGTCCACAATTGTAAAGGGGAGTTCCCAATCATCATGGGAAGGGCTTGGTTGAGCATTGTTGATGCATGATTGGGGATCTAAGATCATTCCCTTGAAATCTCTAAAGAAAATGCATTCGGAAAGATCAAGAGGAAGAAAGTTTCAGGCATTGCATATAGTGATACAAGGTGCAACTATGTGTAGAAACTATGGGCTATTAATTATGTATCTATCAAAGCATGCAGTTAGTGTGCTGATATATCTAAATTCAAAAGTGTATGTATGTAGCAACCATAGAGTAGAAGGGCACCCAATGGCTAATAGCTGATCTTGGAAGAAACACACTTTACATGGAACCTACTGAGAGCCTAAGATGTGCTTACATGGGAGGCATGGATGAACTAGAGCAAGTTCATCACCGAGTCTCCATTGACAAAATTAATTATACTAATTGGGAAGAGTTGGAAAGTATTGAAAATTTTAAATAAGAGCCCCTTGAGTTGAAAAATCTACCTATCAGCATGGAATATGCATTCTTGAAAAATGGAAAGCTGGTAATAATTAATTCAAATCTTTCTCTTAAACAAAAGGAGATGTTGCTAAATGTGTTGACTAGATGGCCAGTAGCCTTTGCTTGGTCATATTTGAACTCATAAGAATTAATCCTAGGATATGCCAGCATCATATCTACACTAAACTAACCATGAAGCCAAAGAGATAGCCACAATAGTGGTTGAACCCCAAATTGAAGGAAATCATCAAAGAGAAAATCAAACAACTCCTTAAGGTGGGATTTATCTATTCCATTATGGATAGTGAATGGGTTAGCCGACTCATGATTGTGCTAAAGAAAGGTGGTAAGTCGTGGGTTTGCATTGACTTTCAACTATTGAATATGAAAACATTCAAGGATCACTTTCCATTACCATTTGTGGATCAGGTGTTGAACACCATTTTTGGGCAATGCTATTATAGTTTTTTGGATGGTTATAGTGGCTATAACCAAATCTAGATCACACCAAAGGATCAAACCAAAATAACATTCATGAGTTCATGGAGGAATTTTCCATATTGAAAGATTTCTTTTGGCTTGTGCAATCCCTTTATCATATTCTAATATCTAGTCTTGAGTATTTTTCAGCAATAGATTAGTATTAGGGTGGAATTCTTCATGAAGTACTTCTCCACCTATGGAGCTACATTTGAGAAAGACTTGGATCACCTTGAGAAAGTTCTCAAGAGATGGATGGAGATGAATCTTTACCTAAATTGGAAGAAGAGCGATCTAATGGTCTAGGAGGACATTGTTTTGGGGCACAAAATTTCACAGGTAGGAATTGAGATCAATCTTGAAAAGGTTAGGGTCATCCAAGGGATTACCCGTCAACTAGAAATTGTAAAAGATGTCTAGTCATTCCCTTGACATAATGGTTACTACCAAAGATTCATAGAGGATTTTTCCAAGATCACAAAACTATTGGTCAAGCTAACAAAGAAAGATGTTCCATTTTTTTAGACCAAGGAATGTGAAAATGAATTCTGACGGCTGAAGGAGAAACTTGTAGAAACTCCAATTCTATGAACACCATACTAGTCTAGATCATTTTACCTTATGATGGATGCATCAAATTATGCCTTGGGGTTGTGCATATGCAGTTGGATGACAAGAAATGTCCATAGTATATTCACTACGCAAGTCAAAACATTGTGGGTGCACAACTAAATTACACCACAATGAAGAAAGAACTAATGGTGGTGGTGTGCACTCTAAAGAAGTTTAGGCACCATGTGCTTGGATATAAGGTGTTCGTGCATATGAATCACAATCCAATTCACTTCCTGCTGAATATACCAACAGTGAGCCCCTATGTCATATGGTGGCTAGTGATCTTGTAGAAATTCAATCTTATGATGGTAGATCAAAAGGAAACTAAGAATGTGGTCACTGACCACTTGTCTCTATTATGATGAGATACCAAGGAGGAGGAAAGCCTACTGTCTGATTAGTTTTCTGATAAACTTCTCTTTTCTAGGACTATAACTAAACAATTTTCCACTAAGCCTAAATGGTATAAGGACATTCTCACCTATCTTCTCACTCAAGAAATGCCACAAGAGATGGACTGTAGGAAGAAACAACAGTTTCTTCACTAGGTAAAATTCTTCATGGAGATCAACGGGTACCTCTACAAGGTGTGCATTGGTGGCCTGGTTCGATGGTGTGTCCTTGATGTTGATCAACTATGCATTCTTCAAGATACTCATGAAGGTTCTTGTGGGGGCCACTATGCAGGGAAATGGATGGCCATCAAGATCCTGATGGGAAGATATTATTAGGAAATACTTTTTAGGGACACTTACCAATTTATCAACTCTTGTGAGCATTACCAATGTGATGTTAGAATGACCACTTGAATGGAGGGGCCTAAACAGTGCATCCAACCATTGGAACCCTTCGACATCTAGGGCATTAACTTCATGGGTCCCATCACACCCATGTCAAATGGAAAAGCGTACATCATAGTTGTTGTTGACTATTGTATGAAATGGGTAGAAGCAATTCCATCACTAATTGTACATCTTTTATTGCTACTCGATTTGTACAACAAAATGGTATAAACTGGTTTGGTATGCCATGTGCATTAATTTCTAATAATGGAACCCACTTTATAGGCACTACCTTTCGGAAGCTCATGTAATGCTTGGGGGTTGAGCATAAATTAACATCACTTTATCATCCCCAACTCAATGGTTAAGCTGAGGTTACAAATAGGGAAATCACTAAGATCTTAATGAGAACAGTTAGCAAAATAGCAGAGACTAGAGCATGAAACTCAATGATTTCATTTAGGCCTACTACTCCACTTGGAAGCTCCCTATGGGCTACTCTTCCTATGAGTTGGTGTACAGAAAATTGCTAACTCTTCCTATTCAATCCAAACTTTGTACACTTTCAACAACCTGTGATGTTGACCTTGACTTAAGTTTGGCAAAAAAAGAAAGGTTAATTAATTTCAACCTACTAGACAAAAATAAATTGGTGGCTTTATCATCTAACAAGTTGCACAAGGCATTTAATGAAAAACACCATGACCTTAGTATTAGGAAAGTCAAATTTCAACCAGGAGATAAGGTTCTCTACTGGAAACCCACACATGTACCTCAACGAACTAAGTTCCACACATTGTGGGAAGGTCCCTACATTATTTATGAAACCTTTTCTTCTAGGGCCATGCTAATCTACAAAATTGAGAGCCCAAACAAAAAGTAGATGGTCAACACACAACAAGTCAAACCTTTCCATGAGCTTAAGCAAGCTAGTGCAACAAATGCTTCATCAGATGGACAATCACACTCAATATTTTAGGTCTCCTCCTTTCAACTTAGTCATGGGGGAGATGGTCATCCATGCTAGCCATTATAGTGGCTCAATTTTTCATCTTTTTTTTCACATTTTTTTCTTTACACCTTGTTATTTTTATAGCTTTTTGTTTTATGCATTTTTTATCCTACACCTTTTTATTTTTACTTTATTAATTTTTTATCCTACACCTTCCAATTTATATTTTACAACACTATTAGTATGCTTTATTTTTCTTGAATATTTTACAATTTTTATATATTTTTCTTTATTTTGGTATGATTTTCTTATTTTGTTCTAATAATAACGTGCCTTATTACCAACTAGGTATAATTTTGTTTACTTGATGTGGGCATGTGCTATCCGATTATTTAATTGTTGGTGTCAGGATTCTAACTTTGAATTTGTTACTGATAATTAAGACATGGTTTCTTTTCATGAAATAGGTAGTGACTCCACATTATCCACCCATCCATAAACTTTATGGTGTTCTGGTTTTGGAAGTTTGAGGTTCCATTTCATTAATAAAACTTTAACGAACTTGGTAGTTCTTGGACTTGGGAAGGATTCAAAGGTTTGAATAGGGTGTGAATTCAAGGGGATTTAATACTCTTTGTACCTCTTCTACTTGGGTGTATGGGTGTTTTCATAGATTTCTTACCTTTTCATGTTGACCAATAATAGTGTTGGCACATTTTTACCATTTCATGGAACAGGTGGACTTATTTGCAAATGGTGAGGTACAGAATCCTAATGAACTGAAACTGTTCAAGGAGGATTATGTTCTTTCTTGTAAAGAATTCTGCAACAGTTAATTAACCATGAAGTTGGAATAGAAATGAAAATGTTGCTGAATTGAATGTTTTGAAAATCAAGGGATAATGACATTGC